>CM031235.1:506553517-507106017 GCA_018340775.1 Taxus wallichiana var. yunnanensis
ATCCAGAGAAGCTTTATGGATATGCGTTAACATCCCACATGCCCCTCTTAGCCCCCGCGTGCTTTTTCCCTTTTTCCTCTTTTCTTGGCTTTTGGTCTTGATGACAAAACCGCCGCCCGAAAAGGGCGGCGGTCTAGAACCGCCGCCCCGAGCGGGGCGGCGGTCTGAATCGCCGCCACGAGCAAGGCGGCGGTCCTTTACGTGTTTTCCAGAACGTTCTTTTGACGGAACGCACACAAAGTTCAATGCTTCACCAGCTTTTCTTGCCGACTTGAGCATGCATTTATGTTTTTGGTCCCCTGGAATAGTGTTTTTCCTTTGTTTATTGTTTAGGAGTTCAGTTTGGTTTTGATCTTTGGGTGTTTGAATTCCTATAAATGCATGGTTTGTGCACATACAAATTGCCCCTCATTTCTTGTTTGAAAACTCATCACTTTCAGTAGTTCAGTCTTCTAGTTTGCTTAAGTTTGATAGTTTAAATCTTTTACATGCTTAGTTGCATTTACACAGCTGTTGGTAAGCCACAGATCCAACTTGTGCAAACAGTATTATTGCTTTTGGAGTAGAATAGTTTAGGCAGCCATTAAAGTTGCAGGTTTTGCTCTTCATACAGACGAGTTTCAGGTTCTGGATGCATTTTGTTGCATGATTCGTAGTAGACCCCGCTAGGAATTGCATAGGCCAAGCTTTGTACTCTTGCGCTATCCCTCTCCTATCCGCATTCTATTCTGTCTGCATTCTGAAGGCTGTCCATTGATCCAAATATCTATTCCTGTTGATGCAAGCATTACACGCTTTTCTGGATTCACGTGAGCACAAAGGACGAAGAGATCACACTGAGGGGACAAGAACACACACACCGTCGGATTCGCCACTGTTCTGCGAAATCCAGGTTCCATCTTTCAAAGTTTTAGTTAGAACTTATCAAATAAAGTAGTTAATCGCTTTATTACAGTTATTTCCATTCTCGATATTGCCAGGGAAGTTGTGGGGATTGATAGTTTCTGAGAAACTATGATTCATTCCTCACTTCTAAGGTAGGATCGAGAATCTCGCAAATAGATTAGTTATTTTGTTGTTTAGAATAGATATACAAAATTACACAGACAAATAGCTACACTCGGCTATTTTGTTTGTTTTACGTTATTAGTTTAGTTGTCAATTCTAAATATTTTTAGATAGCTGCTTTCTTATAAATTGCCAGAAAATACAAAAAAAGAAATTATATATGCTAGAAGTGTACTTAGATTTTACTTTATTATAGTTTGTTTCATTACTGCTTTTGCATGACAATTACGGGACCTAGGGAGCCCAGGGAATACATTTTCGAGCCAATTGTGCCCCAGCCCAATATCGTTAGGATACAAGTCTTCCAAACAACAACAGACTTCCAACAGGTCAGGTCACAGTTGAGAGGGTTAAACATAGAAGACGACCAAGCACACACATTTTGGTCAAATCAGCCAAACTACAGGTTATCCTAGAAAACATCCGCATGACTGTAGAAGGATTTGAAAGAGAACAAATATTCGGGTGTGATCCTTTAGTTCCACAGCCAGACGCTGGAGACACCCTCGTAGATATAGATACCAGCTTAAGAATTCAAGTTGCTAGAACACCTGTGAGGTATTCTGAGAAAATCACACAATTGCTGATTCTAAACGTAGAGGCTGAGAAAGCATACGATTACTGGATACTAGGGATTAGGACTTGATCTCGCGTATGACCATAACAGGACCGCAACAACCAAGAGTCTACGGTTGTGATCCACAAATCCCACACCTAACAACGAATCCACAAGTCAGTTAGATATAGACACTGGCCTACGCACATTAGTATTTCAGTCTACTCCGATTCCACCTATCATCATTCAACAGTTGTCCCTACTAGACACAACAGCTAACAAAGCTAGAGAATTTTGGACTAGGCCAGAGAATCGTCCATAGAGTTGACTATATTCACCATATGACCCTATCAGGAGAAATACACGAAACCATCCCGGGTCATTTTCCACGCATCCCACAACCCATAGATCGAATCACGCCAGAGCTCGATATTGATTGGAGCCTTCGAGCAGTCATCCTCGCTGATCGATCTATCACACCAGTCCAAGTTAGAAGGGCCTTCTTTGCCTTAGATTCGCAAATACCATTAGTGCGTGTCGAAGACATTAGACTCCCTAACTAGTTTGTCTGCATATTCTACCCCCACCGGCTGTCTCGGCACGACCTCGGGAGGTCGGGTACGCGGAAGAGTCACTTGTTGATTCTCACGCTCGCTGCTTTTTTCGACGTACGCTGACCCACTACAAAAATAAAATAGGAAGGATACATTGGCCCCTATGGCCCATTGTGTTGGATAGAGACATCCCCCACCTAAGTACCACATTTATCATGTGGATAAACATGTCATCTAAAAACTCAATTCAAACATTATTCCTACCCAATAATAGCTAGCAAATACGAAAACAATATAATCATATCTCGATGATAATCCATACATGATCAACAAATAACTAGTGATTAACCAAACTAAAATCAATCATCATTGTAGCAAGAGGGAAAACATGATAATGAATCTACAACATATCTATATTATCATGCGAGATCTCATAATCTAGTCAAAACATCACATTGATACCATAAGATAATCAAGGATATTGGCATCATACGCCTTATAAATCTCAGTCATGAAATGAGTTAGCACCCAATATCAACATATAATTGTCCATGTAATGTAATAATATCTTCATCAAAATTAAATATATATGATATTCAACGTCTTAATAAAAAATACGGTGTTATAATGAGTAAAAATATTCTAGACTGGGAATCAAAATAGGTGGTAACTACATCCCACTCCCCTAGGAATTGACTTCCTCCAAGAAGTCACTGAAAGAGGTAAGGATATTATGCCCTCAATGGTATCACATCCTCCTAAGTAACTGCAGTCTCATCATACATGTCCAACTGGACTCTAACTCGTCTAGGTCATGCTCCCAAAGGTATATCCTCTTGTGATCTAGAATATATATGGGCTCCAAATTCCACTTTCCTTTAGCCTCCACCTACAAGGCCAACCAATCCAAGACATGAGCTATGCAAGGAACATAATTCCAAAATACTAAGATGTGAAACATGTTGTGTACACGGATAGGCGTGGTGGTAGAGCTAAGTGATAGGCAACTTGACCACTAATATCCAAAATATTGAAAGGTCACACAAAATGAGGGGATATCTTCGAGCCCTTTCCATAAAATATTGGACTCTTATACGAGACATACCCTGAGATATACCTTGTCACCTACAAGGAAGTGACATTCTTCCCTCTTTCTATCAAAGATACACCTTCCTGCATGCATAAGCTTCCTCTAAACGCTACTCGAATGAGAACAACCTTCCACTCAATATCATGAATATAAGTGGGACCCAAAACAATCCTATCATATAATATGTCCCAACTCACTAGTGTCCTGCAAGGTATCCCATATAAATTCTAATAAGGAGTCATACCGATGGAACTACGAAATTTTTATCATACACAAATTCAACCAGATACATATAATGTTCCCACTTCATTTGTTGATCCATCACATACATCTAAAGCATGTCCTCTAACACCTAGTTCACCCTCTCTGTCCGAGGGTGGTATGCCAAAATAAAATTAATTTGAGTCCCCAAAACTGACTGAAATGAAGTCCAAAACTCAAAATTATAAACGTATCCACGATAACAACTAAGCATCTTAGGAATACCATGCAACCTCACTACATCATCCATAAAAACATGAGAAATAGAAAATAAATTATAGGAGACATTCATTGGAGAGAAGTGGGAAACATTGGTTAACTTATCCACCATCACCATGATGGCATCATGATGAAATAATGAAGTAGGAATACTAACAATAAAATCCATGGACACCATGTCCCAATTCCACTCCAGAATGTCATGAGGGTAAAGAAGCTTGCGGGTGAGAATGATCAGCCTACACTATTGGCCATTTTGGGTTTGTGCTGTCATTTATGTTAACCCCCATTGATGGAAAATCATTTCATGATTTTTTATGAGTCCCAATATGATGTTGTTTAGGTGTCAAGCATGTTGTTTGAATGGTTTAGTACGATTTAGGAGGTCCCGGTGCATGGTTGATTATGGAGAATCATGGTTCGAGTCATTATGAGTTGTTTTAATGTTTTCATGAGTTAAAAAATGGTTCATGAGGTGTGTTATAATTTTTCTTGAGTTTTCATGAAGTAAAAATGGGCAGGTCATGAGGTTACATGGTTGAATCAGTCATTCCAAAGCTTATTTCTAGCCCCGGTGCATGCGGGATGAGGTAGAGGTTTGATATTTGTACCATATATTTATTTTTGAAGCATATTTATATCATGCTTCCAATTTACCTAAGGTTTTTGGTTAGTTTTAGTTCATTATTCATTTTTATGTTGCATTTGCATGGTCCTTGGGAAGCTACGGGTGAGAGATAAGAAGTTTAATATGTGTAAATGAGATTGGATGGAGATTTTAAGATTATTTGGGCTATGTGGTGAGTTTTAGAAGTTAGAGGATGTTTTCATGGTGCTTCATGACAAATTTCAGGTCATTATGATGAATATTTTTTAATATATGCAAGTTTTGGTGAAACTGGGTAAGTTACAGTGTGTTTTTATAGCAAATGTTGACCTTATGATGCTCATTGTGAACTATATGATTTTAATGGGGACCTGATATATTTGAGGTATCTTATAAGTTAATTAATGAATCTTTCACAAAAATAATGAGGTGATTTTATTTTCACATTTTTATGAATGATCGTTAAGAAGGTAAAGTGGTTTGAAACCCTAACTAAACCCTAGCTAGGAGCAACTTGAAAAAGAAGAGGTATAGTGAGCCATTGTTGATTGATTCATAAAACTTGATGATTATATGTTGTAGAGGAATCTTCCAGGTTTCCCAAAGGTATGGTAGTACATGTGGTAGTATGTGGGTATCACCTAAAAATGCAAGTTTATGAAGAGTTATAGTTTAAGGAGAAGTTTTTCAAATGAGGTAATGATTAAATCGCCATTTATTTTAGAACTAGAGTTTTTATTAATATTCATGAAGGTTTTAGGTCATATTTGAGGTGAAAATTTCAAATTGTTCCCTATCTTTGTTGACTATTTCTTGGGGAAGTTTGGAGTAGCCTTCAATAAAATTGATATTGCATAAGCTTACATGGGGAGTTAAGACTCCATTAAAGTTGTTTTGTGAATATGATTTAGATATATTTCTAATGACATATAAAACTTGAAGACTGTATATGGTATGTAAAATTAACGATCTCTTATTTGAGGGTAAAATCTTGAAGATGTTCATTCTAGCATGGTGCAAGTAGCTTCAAGAGGTAAAATGATGTTTATAATTTTTTCAAGATTAGTGAAGGTTTTATATGGATCCTAAAAAAAAATTAGGTATGTTTCATGATTTTTTTAGTGTGTAAGAGAGTTTTGGTATGTTTGAGCATGTTGGGCTATAAGTGTCGGTTCTTGAGTCCAAGTAGGCTTAAAAATCAGTTTTCAAAGATGGACCTATTTAGAATCCTTCCACTTAGATTTGAAATGATATCTTATATGTTATGGATATTTAATTTAGAGATATTTCCAATGAGGCATGTCTTGTCTCATGGTGAGATGTTATGGTCAATTATTCAAGTTGATTTGTGAAGAAGTTTGTAATGGAAGTTTCAAGACATGTTTATACTTGATAAAGTTTTGAGTTGGTTGAATAATAAAATGGTTGTATTAATGCTTGTAATCACCTGTAATTTGAATAGAGATGAATGTGGAATCAAATGAATCAATTTATAGTTCTTTAATGTTCCTAGAAATATTTTTTCAGCTAACCTTTAGAAATAATGTTTTTGGCACGTTGATTTGGTAAAGACAAAAATGGTTGTGATTTGAACAGGGGGTTGATTCAAGGCTTATAAATTTCTTAGAAGTGTTCTACAGGTTCTGGAAATAGCATCAAAGGGTCACATTAAATAGTTTGGTTGAGTTTATTTCATTTCATGGCATAACGAGTTTTTCAAGGTGTTGAAGGGTATAGGAAACAACAGCTTTTTAAAATACAAAGAGCACCGGCTCATTAAATGAAATAATTTTATTTGTTGAGATAAATTAAGACCATTTATGATGTGTAAAATTTAATTTAAACAAGTGTTAATTAATTTTTTATCTTGACTAAAACTATTTTTGGGATTAGGATATTTGTTTCATCCTAATGTAAGGGTTTTGGGACACTTTGGTGCATGGAATGATGTTTTTACAAGAACTACCTACTCCTGTCATATGTGACTATTGTAATGATATTATTTGAATTTAATGAAGGTGAATGGGTTGAATTTATCATGAGGGATTGACCTCATTTTGGTTTGTGAGATGATTTGCATATAAAATTCAAGTTTGATCTCATTTGGTGAGCTAGTCTTAGATGGGCAAGTAGTGTGACCTAAAGGAGGGTTATTTACAGGTAGAAAGGAATTATTTGAGGGAATATCATATTTTTTTCAGATTGAGTAAGAGATGAAATCATTAGAGAAAGTGTTTATAAGCAAGATGAGTTGATAACGGAGAAGAAAGATCAACATTGAAGACCTAGGGTTTGTCATAGGGTTTGTGAGATGAATAATTGATCTCCATTAGTTGTGGCAGAAGTAATAATAGAGATCAAACATCTTTAGGTGGCTGAGTTTGTGATTGGTCATCCTTAGGGGTTTTATCCTCCTTATGGAGTTTGTACTCATTGTGGGGTTGGTGTCTCACTAAATTAGGGTTGGTGCTCCTTTAGAAGTTAGTTCTTCACTAAAATTATTTGATTTTTGTAATATAAGAAGAGTTTCAGTTGGTTATATTCCCCATTATGGTTTCCCACTTATATCTTGTGTTCATGTTTATGATCTCTCGGTTGTGCTTATGTGGTTGACCATTTCATGTTGTTAATCACACATTGATGAATGGATAAATTTTAATCATGCTTGTATGATAATTTGAAATTGTTTTAAAGTGTTGAAGAACCGATTCATCCTCACCCCCTCGAGTTTATTATGCTTTCAAAATTGGTATCATAGTAGGTCCTTGTAATGAAATTTTAGCATCTTTAAGGAGATCCTTTAAAGCACAAGCAATGGGTAAGTCTTTCGATATTAAAGCTATATTGAGGAGAAGGAATGAAATATCTCAGTCATGTATTGAGGCCTATTAAAGTTAGGTCAAGGATATGGAGATAGAGCATAATCAATCCATCATATATTTGAAATATCAAGTGGAAAGTTTGACTAAAACCCTAAAGGTCAAAGAATAAGATTGCAGCAGGTATGAAGTTGGATTGAGATCTTTATAATCAGATTTGGAGAAGGCACATAGTAAGTTAAAGAATTATGAAAAATTAGAGAAAATTTTAGAAGATAAATGACATTTTGGAGAGTCAAAGAGGCACAAATGAAAAAACATGCCTAGGGTTTGAAGGAGAGAAAAAGAAGAGTGATAATGGAGTTGGTCCAAGTTCAAGACAAAATAATAAAGTGACTAAGAAGACTTATTTTAGGAGGTATAACCCCATTAAACAACCTAATCCTATGAGTTATCGTATATCATTTCATAGATACTACTTTGTTTTTCATGATTTTGGTCATAAAGCTAGAGATTACAAGAGACGGCCTCCTAAGAATGGTGGAGTCTTCAAGGGTGAGTGATACTCATGTTATGAGTATGGGCATAGTGCTAAATATTTTGGATGAAAACTTATCATGTTTGAGCCAAGAAGAAATAAAGTGGTTGTTTGCTTCAATTGTCAAAAATCAGGTCATATTGCAATATTTTATAAAACAAGAAGAAATTCATTATGAGACCTACCCCTATGGTCAATAAGGAAGTTTCCCGGTCAAGAATGTTAAAAAATTGATTCTCATCCAACCATGTAGCATATAAAGGTTTTTAAGGAGGATTTTATTCCTATCAAGTTGGTGAAAAAGGTTAACAAGCTCATGTCTAGTCAAGCAAGTAGGTTTTCTATAGTTGATGAAGAGCACTTGTGTCTTCATGCCTCATCACATGAGAAGATGAAAAAATTGGTCTTTGGGATACCTAAAAATTTGTTAGGTAATTCATTTGATTCACATATGATTTATTTGAGCTCTTGTCTCTTCTAGGTGTTTGTGTTTGTCATTATGGGTCTAGAATCTTTGTTTAAGGTCCTGCAATCGATTGGTCTAAGTTCTTAGTCTAGTTTGTGTTTGGAGTCTAGTCTATTTTTTTGAGTCATGTTTAATAAAGTTGGTTCTTATCTTTGTCAAGAGTTTCTTGTTTGTCTCAGTTGTCAAAGGTGTTTGATAAAGTTCTAAGTTCTTATATTTCTCATCCATGAACATCATGTATCTTGAAATTGTTGAAGGCCTGTGTCTTGTATTGAAGTGTCCATCATCAAGATAAATGGTTTTCTATGGTGATCTTGGTATCAGAAGTTATCATTTGAATCTCCAATTCTATTAAGAGTTAATTTGTCTTGTGAAGAACATTGTGTCTAGTGGAAGATCATTTAAGTGTATGGGAGTCAATGCCATGCTCCTAAATGAAATAAAAGGTCTGAAAGGCACTTGATGTTGCACTATTTCATGTTATGTTATCAAAAGGTGTTTGGTATCCTCTTAGAGATATGTATTGTAATATAAGTTCTTTTTTCATGGTTAATTGTTTCTAAAGGTCCATTTATTTCCTTGGTGCATCATTTATGTTGGGTTAGTTGTCTTCCTCAATGTGTCTCGGTCTCAGTATAGTTTCAGTCAATGTTTTTTTTGTCATGGATGTGTCATAAGACGTTTGTGTCAAAAATTAAAATTATGTAATCATGTGTGTAAATGAGTAGGTCTGTGTCAAATTTCATAGGATTATTTATATTATTAGGTGTGTGAAGTTCATGAATGCATCTATAGGTAATTTTACTATGTCTCTGCACCATGTTTCATAATGAGTCTAAATTCCATGATGCTACGTTTTTCTCGTATGAAGTGTCTTTGATCAAGTAAATTTAGTGTTCTATAATTCTTGAAGGCCTAAATGAATTGAATATGGATCATATATATCCCCAAGTATGGGCTAAGGTGTTTTCTCAAAATGTTAATATGTTCTAAGAACTATGAACTTCATGAAGCCATGAGACAAGAAGTACAATCTAGTCAACCTTTCAAGTAAAGCTACAGAGGTATGAGATGGTGAAGACATACCTATATGGGGTAATAATGATGCTACATGTCCTGGGACTATATTCTACATGTTAGCTGCAAAAGGAACTTGTTGCTCGAGTTAGAGTATGAAGACAAAGGTGATTGTTGGTATCAAATGTTAGTATTTAGAGTGACTCTGGAAGATGAATTTCTCATAAGTAGGGGAACTCTTGAATATTTTTCTTGATGAGTCGAGCTACAAGCTGATAAGTTATGATCATTTGGACTACAAATAGGATCTCAATATCCCTTGAAAATGTTTTTTGGTTGTCATAAAGCTTGAAGTATATATGGAGCATATCTAAGTGTTTATGATTAATGGAGTCTACAAACAATGTAAATAAAGATGTTTGTATGTCCTTCACCAAATGTTTGAGGCTTGAAAGGAGTCTCCGGGTTTTTTTTTTTAATGTTGTATTGTATCAAAACTATGAAAATCTCTAATTGTAACATGTGTATGTACTTGATGCCTCTACAAGTCTAAAAGGGAATTAAATAAATGTAAATATAATGGTTACATGACCTTTCTCGGGTATATATCATCCGAAGAAGGATTATCTCCATCAAAGTATAAGGTATTATGTAAGGAAGGTGTAAAAAGTTTGTATGTGCTCTCAAGTGTGTGGCTTGGTTCATGAGTGACATGTAAAAGTCATGTTCAATGTTTATGTTTTTGCTCATATAATAATGATGAATATTGATCAAAATGATGTGGGGGCATAACTTGCGGAGACCATAACTTTTGATCCGACTGTTGGATCGTCTTGAAATTTTACAAGGTGGTAGATATACATTAGTACTATGTTGGGGTCAACTTTTCCTACAAGGTTGTGGCCATTTTGGCACATTTTTGGGCCCAGATTCCTTCATCTAGTGGCCTCAAATTGGCTCCGATTGTTTTTTTCACTTTTGACTAGGTCTTAGAACTTTAATAAATTTTGTTGTACTTGTTAGAATAAGTCAAAATTTTGCATGAGCCTTAATTTATGAAGGCATATTTGGCATGAAAATTTTGGGGCCCATCCGAGTTGTTTTGCTAGTAGGTAATTTTTGGCATTTAGGGTTTTTAGAGTAGACGTGAAATAAAAGGAGGATTGTAATGATGTAAAAGATTAGTGTGGATTCCAGAATGAGAAGAAAGCTATTTTAAAACTCCTATTTTTATTTGTAAAGATTTTATGTGTGTTTTGGAGGTATTTAAACCTCTTGTAGCTGGATTCACATCACAAAAGTTGACAATCCACCATGAGAAACCTTAATTCTCAAGAAACCGAAAGAGGTGTGCAAACTCGGAAAGCTACAATGCATAATAAAAATGAAGTGTTTCAGGTATTCTAGTAGTTTTTGGTCTTATAATTAGTGTCAAGGTAAGAGAAGAAAAGAATTAAATTCTTAGTGTAGTGAGTGTGACAGTGTAATGATAATAATTATTTTCTTCATAAAATACAAAGTGATTCAAAACTTGAAATCATCCTAAATTGTAGAGAAACACTTGACAAATAGTCCAAATATTATAGATGTGTATTTGAGGATCTAAAATAATAAGTATGATTGTATCAATAGGTCTCATGATGGAAGTAAATTTAGGATATAGTGAATACAACTAGGTCACTCAAATGTAAAAGGACTAGATTGAAGCCCCATGGATGTTAAAAGATGTATATCAATCTGTGGTTTGAATTTCTACAAGCATAACCGAGTGCTCAAATGTCCGAATGGAGGTTCTAGTGATCTCTTGTAAGTAGAGGTCAAAATATAGTATCCTCACCTTATGATATAATATAAGTGTTGTTTGAATCCTTAATAATTATGTCATAAAGGGAAAATGTCTAGTACAATCTTGAAAATTTGAATGGAGGATCATTGATTTCTCCAAACATGGACTATGCATTATTATATGTAAGTGTAATAGTTAAAGAGGTCTAAAAATGTTGTAAGTATTGTCTAATACTTGTGAATGACGTGATCTATATAACCAAAAGAGAAAAGGAGGGAACTTGAAGCAAGGAAGCCATTTCCCACTTTGGTTCGATGGTTCTTGATTTATTTCAGGGTATTATGAGGCAAAGTAATATGGAAAATTATATACAAATTTAAAATGTTAAATTTGTTCATGGATTTCAAGACAAAAAGGTAAATGTATTATGATACATTTGGAAAATTATGTGGAGTTTAGGTCCTAAGAGGCTAAAAATTTGTTTTGAATTTTTCTATGTCTCAATAGTCAAAATTCTGAGTTGAGATTGTAAAGTCTGTCATGTGAAGTATTTGAAAGCATAATAATATCAAGGATGAATTAGAAGTGGAAAGGTGTTTAAAGTTACCATCCATGTCACAAGTTCAAGATCTCTGATAAGCTTGTGATAGTGTATTGCTTTGTTTTTATCTTAAATGACCCATCATAGTCAAAGTCATGCAGCATACACTTTGAGATGCACAATAAAAGGTACTCAAATTTTTCTTAACAGAGATCCATGAAATCAAGAATTTAGTGATCTATGCACAAGAATAGGTATACCTACAGGGGTAAGAGTAGTAAGATGGTATTTCCTAGCTAGAAGAGACAATGTACACTCAAATCAAGATGACTTGATGGTATATAAGGTCTAAAATATCTTTCTATAGTGAGAGTACAAAGATAAAAAGTACAGTCTAATAATGACTTCAAAGTCAAAGGATCTCATTTTGAGCTAGATCAAGTATGAAGGAGACCTAAGTAGTTAGATATAGCAAAATTGTGACATATTTGAAAACTTAGGTGAAATGCAAGTTAGTAATGGGCTGAAATTAGTTATATGTATGCAAAGAAGTATGTAATGACTAAGAATGAGCTTCAAGGACTGTGATAAGAGGTTTTGTCATCTTCAAAGCATTCAAACAAGGTAAGTTCTCCATTTATTGTGTTTTTGGTCAAATATGTTGTTATAAGCCCAGGGGGAGAAGTTAAAGGAAGTCTTGTATGCTTGTGTGACTTTAGATCTGTGTGAAGTTTGATCAAAATGCACTGAAGTTGGAGTTTAGGGAAAATTATCCTAAAGAGTTGTATGATGCTGTTAGAGGCATATTTGTGTGATTTCTTGCATGTTTTTGACCTATAGATGGATAAGAGACATGAATCAAGGAAAATTAAAGGTTATCACCAAGGGGGATCTAGTTTGAAGCTCTTATCAGTTCATAGGATCTTCATATGTTGTTGTTGGAATCAAAGAGGAGAGAATTTAGTTTCAAGGGGAGCTTATTGGTCATGTAAGTTGTATTTTGTATTTTTATTGTATTATGTTGTCATTTTTTTATGTTTTATAGTCATTTTAGCCTTTTTCATTGATGGAAAATGGGGAGAGAGACATCGAAACATGGAAAAGAGGTCATGTAGGTGTGAGTCTTATTGGTTGTCATCAGTGTTTCTAAAGATGGTTTCCATCAATGAGAAAGGGGAGATTTTTTTATATTTTGGGTTTGTTTTGTCCTTTATTTCAACCCTCATTGATGGAAAAGGGTGTCATAATGTAGTATGAGTCCCCATATGATGTTGTCTAGGTGTCAAGCATGTTGTTTGAATGGTTTAGAGAAGTTTAGAATGTCCTTTTGTTTAGTTGAGTGTGGACAGATCATGGTTTGAGTCATTATTAATTTTTTTGATGTTTCCATGAGGCCAAACATGGTTCGCGAGGTTTCCTTGAGTTTGCATGAAGTTAGCATGGTTAGATCATGAGGTCACATGGTTGAGTCAGGTCATTCTAGGCTTGTTTCTAGCCCTAGTGCATGCAGAATGTGGTAGAGGTGTGAGATTTAGACAAGATATTTAATTTTGAAGTATTTTGGCAATGTACTTGAGTTTTGTGGTTAGTTTTAGGTAAGTATTCAGTTATATGATGCATTTACTAGGTCCTTGGGAAGCTACAAGTGAGAAACAAGAAATTTAGCATGTGTAAATGAGATTGGCGTTTCAAGATGTATTTTGGATATTTGGTGAGTTTTAGAAGTTATAGGATGTTTAAATGGTGCTTCATGCCAAATTTCAGGTCATTATGTAGAAGATTTTGAAGATATGCAATTTTTGTGAAACTGGGTAAGTTATAGTGTGTTTTTAGAGAAAATGTTGACCTTCTGATGATTTTTGTGAACTATATTATTTGGATGGGGACCTGAGATATTTGGGGTAAATTTTAAGGTAATTTATAAACATTTCACAAAAATAATGAGGTGGTTTGATTGTCACATTTTTATGAATGATCGTTAAGAAGATAAAGTGGTTTGAAACCCTAGTTAAACCCTAACTAAGAGAAACTTACAGAAGAAGAGGTATAGTGAGCCATATTTTATTGATTCATCAAAATTGATGATTGGATGTTTTATAGGGCTCTTCCAGGTTTCAAGAAAGGTGTCATAGTACATGTGGCAAGATGTGGGTCTGACCTAAAAATGCAAGTTTCTGAAGAGTTACAATTTGAGGAGAAGTTTTCCAAATGAGGTAATGAATAAATTGAAATTACTTTTAGCACTGGATTTTTTTTTTTTCATGAAGGTTTCAAGTCATGTTTGAGGTTAAAAAAATGAAAATTGTGCCCTATCCTTGTTGACTTATTTTGGGGTAGTTTGGAGAAGCCTTCAATAAAATGTAGATTGCAAGAGTTGCATGGAGAGTTAGGACTCCATTAAATTTTTATTGTGAAGCTGATTCAAATATAATTCCAATGGAATATTAAAATTTAAGAACTAATATGGTATGTAGAAGTTATGATTTGTAATTTTTGGGTCAAATCTGGAAGGTTCATATTCTAGTAGGGTCTAATTAGCTTCAAGAAGTAAAATGATTATTATGATTTTTCAAGCTTGGTGAAGGTTCTATATGGATCATGAATAATTTTTAGGTATATGTCATGCTTTGGTTTAATTTGTAAGGGAGTTTTGGTATGCTGGAGCATATTGGTCTAAGTATAAGTTCTTGAGTCCAAGTAGGCTTAAAAACTAGTTTGCAAAGATGGACCTATTTGGAGGCCTTCCACTTGGATTGGAAGGATTTATTATATGTTATGGAAAGGAAATTCAGAGAGATTTCCAATGAGGTATTTCTTGTCTCATGATGAGTTTTTTTGGTCATTCATATGGGTTTATTTGTGAAGAAGTTTGTAGTGGAAGTTTCAAGACAAGGTTGTACTTAATAAACTTTAGAGTTGTTGAAGCATAAAATGGTTATGTTGATGTTTTAAATCACATATAATGTGAATATAAATGATTTTTTCATCAAATTAATCCATTTATAGGTATTTAATGTTCCTTGAATTTTTTTGAGCTAACCTATGGGAACAACGTTTTTGGCATGTTGATTTGGTGAAGAAAAAAGTAGTTGTGGTTTGAGCATGTGATTGATTCAAGGCTTCTAAATTTCTTAGAAGTGTTCTAAAGGTTATAGAATTTCCATAAATTTTTCACATGGCATAGTTTGGTTAAGTTTAGGTGATTTCGTGGCATAACAAAGTTTCCACGGTGCTAAAGGGTGTAGAAAAAAGTAGTTTTGAGTAATACAAAGAGCACTGGGCCCATTAAATGAAATAATTTGATTGGTTGATATAAATTGTGACCATTTATGATGTGTAAATGTTAACTTAAACATGTGTGATGAATTTTAGATCTTAACTAAAAAAAATTAGGATTAGGAGATTTTTTTAATCCCAATGCAAGGGTTTTGGGACACTTTGGTGCATTAAATGATGTTTTTGGCTAGGCCGGCCTACTTAGGTCATATGTAACTATTGTAATGATGTTATTTTAACTTAATTAAGGTGTATCAGTTGAATTTATCATGAGTTACTAACCTCATTTGGGTTTGTGTGTTGATTTACATATAAAAGTGAAGTTTGAGCTCATTTGGTGAGCTACTCTTGCATGGGGGGTAGTGTGACCTAGAGGAGAGTTCTTTACAGTAAAAGGCATTATTTTAGGAAATAACAGATGTTTTCATATTGATGAAGATATGTTAGCGTGATAACAAGTATTTAGAAGCAAGATAGGTTGAGAAGGAAGAAGAAAGATCAAGATTGAAGACCTAGGGTTTGTGAGTTGAATATGTGATCTCCATCAGTTGTGGAAGCATAAATAACAGAGATAAAACATCTCTAGGTTTTTGAGTTTTTGTGTGGGCATCCTTTGGGGGTTTTATCCTCCTTTTTAAGTTGGTGCTTCACTAAATTAGGGGTTGGTGCTCCTTTAGAATTTGGTGCTTCACTAAAATTATTTGATTTGTGTAATATAAGCATACATTCAGTGGGTTTTCTTCCCCATGAGGTTTTCCCACTTATATCTTGTGTTCATGTGTATGCTCTCTTAGTTGTGCTTATGTGGTTGATTGTTTTATGTTGTTAATCACATATTTGTGGATGGATAAATGTTAATGGTATATGTATGATAATATAATTTATTTTAAAGGATAAAAGAACCGATTCACCCCCTCGGTTTATTGTGTTTCCAAAAATTGGTATCATAACAGTCCTTGTGAAGCAATTTTAGTAGCTTGAAGGAGATATTTCAAATCACAAGTAATGGGTAAGTCTTCATATTTTTAGGTTATATTGAGGAGAAGGAATGAAATATCTCATTCATGTATTGAGGGATATCAAATTCAAGTCAAGGATATGGAGATAGAGCATAATAAAGCCATCATGGATTTGAAATATCAAGTGGAAAGTTTGACTAAAACCCTAAAGGTCAAAGAAGAATATTGTAGCAGGTATGAAGATGAGTTAAGATCCTTAAAATCAGATTTGGAGTAGGTAAATAGTAAGTTAAAGACTTATGAAAAGTTGGAGAAACGTTCTTAATCCCTAAAAGACATGTTGGAGAGTCAAATATGCACAAATGAAAAAACAGGCCTAGGGTTTGAAGGAGAGAAAAAGAATAATTATAATGGAGTTGGTCCATGTTCAAGACCAGAGAAGAAAGTGACTAAGAAGATTGAATTTAGGAGATATAACCCCAATAGATAATATAATTCTATGAGTTATGGTATATCAATTCATGGATATTGTTTTGTTTGTCATGATTTTGTTCACAGAGCTAGGGATTTCAAGAGAAGGCCTCTCTTGAGAATGGTGTGGGAGTCTTCAAGGGTGAGTGCTACTCATGTTGTGATTATGGGCATGTAAATAAATATTGTGGATAGAACCTTGGTATGTTTGAGTCAAGAAGAAAGAAAGTGGTTGTTTTCTTCAATTTTTAAAAATTAGGTCATATTGCAAGATTTTTACTAAACAAGAAGAAGTTCATTATGAGGTTTGCCCCTATGGTCAAGAAGGAATTTACTCAGGTAAATAAGGTTAAAAAAACTTATTCTCAACCCACCATGAATCATATAAATGTTATCAAGGAGGATTCTATTCCTATAAAGTTAGTGAACAAGGTCAATAAGCCCATGTATAGTTGACCAAGAAGGTTTGTTATAGTTGATGAAGAGCATATGTGTCTTCATGCCTTAGCACACAAGAAGATGAAAAAACTTGGTCTTTGGGATACCTCAAAAGTTAATAGGTATGTAATTTGATTCACATATGTTTTATTTGAGTTCTTGTCTCTTTTAGGTGTCTATGTTCGAGTCTAGTATTTGTTCTTATTCATGTTCACTCAAGTTGGTTCTTATCTCTATCAAGAGTGTCTTGTTTGTCTTAGTTTTCAAAGGTGTTTGATAGAGTTATAAGTTCTTATATTTATCATCTATGAACATCATGTATCTTGAAATTTTTGAAGGCTTGTGTCTTGTCTTGAAGTCTCAATAATCAATATAAATGGTTATCTATGGTGATCTTCGTCTCAAAAGTTAGCATTTGAATCTCCAAGTCCTGTTAGGAGTTAATTTGTCTTGTGAATAACATTGTGTCTAGTGGAAGATCATTGAAGTGTATGGGCGTCAATGCATTTCTCCTAAATGAAATAAAAGGTCTATGAAAGGCACTTGATGTTGTACTATTTCATGTCATGTTATCAAAAGGTATTTTGTATCCTCTTAGAGCTATGTACTGTCATCTAGGTATTTTTTTCATGGTTAACTATTTATAAAGATCCATGTATTTCCTTGGTGCATCATCTATGTTGGGTTATTTATTTTCCTCAATGTTCCCAGTCTTAGTATAGTATCATTTAATGTAATTCTATGTAAGGGTTGTGTCATAAGCCATTTGTGTCAAAAATGAAAGTATGTAATCAACTTTGAAATGTGTGCAAATAGTAGGTTTGTGTCAAATTTCATAGGATTCTTTGTATTATCAGGTGTGTGAAGTTCATGAAAGAATTTATAGATCATTGTACTATGTCTCTACACCATGTGTCATAATGAGTCAAAATTCCATGATAGTATGTGTTTCTCGTATGAAGTGTCTTTGATCAAGTAAAGTTAGTCTTGAAGGTCCAAACGAATTTACTATGGATCATATATATCCTGAAGTATGGGATAAGGTGTTTTCTCAAAATTTTAAGAGTTATAAGAAATGTGAACTTCATGAAGCCATGAGACAAGAAGTACAATATTATCAACCTTCAAAGTCAAGCTATAAAGGTATGAGATGGTGAAGACATGCCTATATGGGGTAACAATGATGTTACATGTCTAGGACTATATTCTAAATGTTAGTTGTAAAAGGAACTTGTTTCTCGAGTCAAAATTTAAACACACATAACAAGTATAAAACATTAGGCTAACATTTAATACGACATTTTGCTGAGTCATGTCATTTGCGCTAATTTTAACACTTACATAACTTTCCTTCATAGATTCCTAAAGTGATTAAGAAAGACATGATGAATCACGAAGGTAGGCTATTGGCTATTATTTGGAATCTATACACATATCGATTCTCTTTGAAATGTGTCCCTCTTCCTCTACCTCGATGAGAAACTCATCATCTAAGGTCTTTCCTATTTAACATCTCCTCTCCTCTCCTCAACAAATTCAATCCATCGCAGTGGTTTGAATTCACAATTGAAAAAAACCATTTTAATTTATAAGTAAGAAGTGAAAGCATTGTTGAGAAAAGATGCAATCATTGAAGAGTGCAAAGGAAACAATGAAGGATAAGTTGAGAAATGTCACCACCTCTATAAAGGAGGGCATGGAAAAAAGCGAGGCTACTTGCTCAAGAGAAGGTTATTTTTCTATATTATTAATCCTATTCAACCGATCTTTCCATGTAATTAGCGGAATTTTTCATTTTTATAGGTGGACAAGGTTTCCACACATGACCAAAGGGAAAAGTATATATTGCTCAAGAGAATACGGAGGTGAAATAATCTGAGGCGTAACTAAGACCACACACTAAGAAAGATTAATATGCATCTCAAAAAGAATATGTGAATCACACTATAGATCCCTTTCCATAACAAATTGGACTCTTGTATGGACGCACCCCGAGAAATACCCCTTCACCTATAAGGAAGTGACAATCTTCACTCATTGTATCATCATATGCCTTGTGACATGCATAAGCCTACTTTAAACGCTACTAAATGAGAACAACCTACTACTCAATATCATAAATATAAGTGGGACCCCAAAAATCCTATCATCTAACATGTCCCAACTTAATGGTGTCATGCAAGGTCTCCCATATAAATCTTGATAAGGCTTCATGTTGATGGAACTATGAAATATTTTATCATACACAAACTCAACCAGATACAGATATGATCCCATTTTGTTTTTTGATCCATCACATACATCTAAAGCATATCCTCTAACACCTGGTTCACCCTCTCTTTCTGCCCATCTATCTGAGGGTGGTACACTAAACTAAAATTAATTTGATTCCCCATATCTAATTGAAATGAAGTCCAAAACTCAAAATGTATAGGAATACCATGCAACCTCACTACATCATCCATAAAAACTGAGCAATGACAATTATATTATATGATACCTTCATTGGAGATAACCAGAAACCTTGGTCAACTTATCCATCGTCACCATGATGGCGTCATGATGAAACAATGAAGTGGGAAGACCAATAATAAAATCCATGGACACCATGTCCCACTTCCACTCTAGAATGTCATGAGGGTAAAGAAGCTTGTGGGGTTAGAATACTCGGCCTACACTTTGTTGGCCATTTTTGGTTTTGTGTTTTCATATATGTCAACCATCATTGATGGAAAATCATGTCATGATGTTGTATGAGTCCCCATATGATGTTGTTCGTGTGTCAAGCATGTTGTTTGAATGGTTTAATGAATTTTAGGAGGTCTTAATCCTTCGTTGAGTGTGGAGAATCATGGTTTGATTCATTCTAATTTGTTTTGATGTTTTCATGAGGTCAATAATTGTTCATGAGGTGTGTTACATGTTTTCTTTAGTCTACATGAATTCATCATGGTCAGCTCATGTGGTTACATAGTTGAGTCGGGGCATTTCAGGCTTGTTTCCACCCCTAGTGCATGTAAAATGAGGTGGAGGTGTGATATTTGGACCATATATTTCTTATTGAAGCATATTTATATCATGGTGGTAGTGTATGTCAAGTTTCTAGTGAGTTTCGGGTCATTATTCGGTTTTATGATGCATTTACGGGTTCATTGGGAAGCTACATGTGAGAAACATGTAGTTTAACATGTGAAAATGAGATTGGATGAAGAGTTTGAGGTGTATTTTGGCTATGTGGTGAGTGTTAGAATTTATATTCTATTTTCATGGTGCTTTAAGACAAGTTTGAGGTTAGTACGTGGAATTATTTTGAATATATGTAGGTTTTGGAGAAATTGGGTAAGCTACAACGTGTTTTTAGAGAAAATGTTGACCTTCTAATGCTCATTGTGAACTGTATTCTTTGAATGGGAGCCTAATATTTTTGGAGTATATTTTAAGGTAATTTATGAAGCTTTCAAAAAAATAATGAGGTGGTTTAATTGTCACATTTATATGAATGATTATTAAGAAGGTAAAGTGGTTTATAACCCTAACTAAACCCTAGTTAGAAGTTGCTTGCAAAAGAAGAGGTAACGTGAGCCATTATTTGATTTATTAATCAAAATAAATGATTAGATGTTGTAGAGGAATATTCCAGGTTTCTAGAAATATATGGTAGTATATGTGGTAGTATGTGGGTCCCAC
Source organism: Taxus wallichiana var. yunnanensis (assembly GCA_018340775.1). Classification (NCBI taxonomy): domain Eukaryota; kingdom Viridiplantae; phylum Streptophyta; class Pinopsida; order Cupressales; family Taxaceae; genus Taxus; species Taxus wallichiana. The sequence goes on from CM031235.1 coordinate 506,573,871, forward strand.
CTAAAATGAAAGTTTCTAAAGAGTTGCACTTTCGTGGAGAAGTATTTCAAATGAGGTAATGATTAAATTGTAATTTTTAGCATTGTATTTTTATTGATATTCATGAAGGTTTCAGGTCATGTTTGAGGTGAAAAAGTACAAAGTCTGCCCTATCTTTGTTAACTAGTTTTTGGGGTAGTTTGGAGCAGCCTTCATAAAATTGATCTTGTAGAGCTACAAGGGGAGTTAGGACTCCATTTAAGTTTTTTTTTTTATAATTTGATTTAGATATATTTCCATTGGAATATCAAACTTGAATATTAGATATGGTATATAGAAGTTATGATCTATTCTTTAAGGGTCAAATCTTGAAGGTGCTCATTTTAGCATCGTGCAAGTAGCTTCAAGAGGTAAAATGATGTTTATGATTTTTCCAAGATTGGTGAAGGTTGTATATTGCTCATAAATAATTTTTAGGTATTTTTCATGATTTGGTTCAATGTGTAAGAGAGTTTTGGTAGGATCATGTTGGGATAAGTGTCAGTTCTTGAGTCCAAGTAGGCTTAAAAATCGGTTTGAAAAGATAGACCTATTTCGAGGCCTTCCACTTATATTTGAAAGGATGTATTGTATGTTATATAAATTTGATTCAAATATATTTTTAATAAGGTATGTATTGTTTCATGGTGAGGTGTTTTGGTCATTCATTTAGGATGATTTGTGAAGAAGTTTCTAATGGAAGTTTCGGGATAGGGTTGCACTTGATGATGTTCTAAGTTGGTTGAAGCATCAAAAGGATGAGTTGATGATTTCCATCACCTATAATGTGAATAGAGATTAATGTTTCATCAAATGAATCCATTTATAATCCTTTAGTGCTCCTAGAAATGTTTTTTTGAGCTAACCTTTAGAAACAACATTTTTGGCAGGTTGATTTGGTGAAGAAAAAGTGGTTGTGGTTTGAACAGGTGGTTGATTCAAGGATTATAACTTTATTAGAAGAATTCTACAGGTCATGGAAATTATATCAAGTGGTAAGATGGAATATTTTTTTGAGTTTAAGTGATTTTGTGGCATAACAAAGTTTCCAGGGTGTTAAAGGGTATATGAAATAGTAGTTTTAAAAATACAAAGAGCACTAGGCCCATTAAATGGAATAATGTTATTGTTTAAGATAAATTGCACCCATGTGTGGTGTGTAAAAATTATCTTAAACATGTGTTGTTAATTTTTTAGCTTGAATAAAAATATTTTAGGATTAGGATATTTTTGTCATCCAAATGTAAGGGTTTGGGACACTTTGGTGCATGAAATGATGTTTTTGGCTAGGACAACCTACTTGGGTCATATGTGACAATTATAATGGTATAATTTAAATTTAATGAAGTTTTATGGGTCAAATTTATCATGAGGGACCAACTTCCTTTGGGTTTGTGAGTTGATTTGCATATAAAAGTGAAGTTTGAGCTCATTTGGTGAGCTAGTCTTGCATGGGGGAGTAGTGTGACCTAGAGGAGAGTTATTTGTAGGTAAAAAGGCATGATTTGAGGGTAGATAAAATGTGTTTAGATTGAGGAAGATATGATAGAATGAGATAAAGTGTTTAGAATCAAGATGAGTTGAGAAATAAGAAGAAAGAGCAAGATTGAAGACTTATGGTTTGTCCTATGGTTTCGAGTTGAATATGTGCTCTCCATCAGCTGTGGTAGTAAAAATAATAGAGAAAAAACTTATTTAGGTGTATGATTTAGTTCTTGGTCATTCTTTAGAGGTTGTATCCTCCTTGTGGAGTTAGTGCTTCATTAAATTAGGGGTTATTTCTCCTTGTGGGGTTAGTGCCTCACTAAATCAGGGATTGGTGCTCTTTGTGAAGTTCATGATTCACTTAAAAAAATTTATTTGTGTAATATAAGCAGACTTTTAGTGGGTTTTCTTACCCATGATGGTTTCCCACTTGTATCTTGTGTTCATGTGTATGCTCTCTTGGTTGTGCTTATGTGGTTGATTGTTTCATATTGTTAATCACACATTGATGGATGGATAAATGTTAAATGTGTATTTATGATATAATATGAAATTATTTTACAGACTAAAACCGTATTCACCCCCTCTTCTCAATTCATTGTGCTTCCAACATTCACCCTCTTGCACTTAAGACAGTGAGCTACAAAATTTGTAATATCTCGATGAAACCCAAGCCAAAAGTATATATGTCTCAAGTTTTCATGCATCTTCTTATCCCTAAGGTTATCCGCATACACGGCTTGATGTTCCTCTAAAAGAAGAAATCTGTGCAAATCACCCACTCTAGGCACATAGATGTGTCTCTCTAACCAAAGTAGACCATCTAAATCCAAGGTGTAACATTTGTACTTGCACACTAAGTGAACATGTGACTTAACAATCTACCTAACACCCTCATAAAATTTATCTCCTAGAATCTAATGAAATATTATGATTTTGAGATCTAATCCAAAGGTCAAGGAAGACATCTCATCTCTTCGCCTAGTCAAAGTGATAATGATGAAATTCTCCTTATTTTTGATGTACTAGATATCCATGTCATACTCACAGAGGAAATCTATCCAACACCACTATTTGACGTTGAGGTTGGGATGATGGAAGATATGTTGAAGGCTTAAATGGTGCATCCTAATAAACAAATGGTCTTCCCAAAATAAATTACCTCCAACAAACCAAATCATGAACCACTATTGAAATATAAAGGTCATGATTGGGATAGTTAATTTTTTTCTTTGAGCTTGTGAGACTCAAACATAATGATACGATGCTCCCGTATGAGCACCACTCCAATTCCTATTATCACAAAAAAATAACACCCTATGATTTGATCATCAATTAGTGAATGAGAAACTAGTGTTTTTGGGTAACATAGGATTGTCTCTAATTGTGGGACCTTACTACTGAGAAAAAACTCCAAAGAAGTTTGGATTCCTCTACCTTGTCTTACTACTAAACTACTCCTAGAAGGGAAATTTTTCTTATCTACTTCTATCATAAGCTTCTAAGGGACCAAAGAGAGAGAGAGATTTCATGAAAATGGAAACCCTAAACTACAAAGGTGATTATACTAAGAAAAGGGATGGGAAACATGTGAGTGAAAATGAGATGAAGAATGGGAAAGAGAGAGGTCATATATAAGTGACAAGTCCCTAACTACATTTACAAACATCATTTCTTGGAGCACAATAGATCTAAATCCTGCAAGAAGAACAAAGTATACACAATGCATCTACAATTATAATGGAAGGAAATACACATAATATATTAAAAGATAGGGTAGAAAGAGCCATAAAATATGGATTTTTTTCTTAATTAGATAAATAATTCATTATAATTGTAAAATAAAGGTAAATATCTTGTCTTAGAATACCCATATTAGAGGTCTGCAACTTAGAAAGACTACAAAACATATTTTATAGAGTTCCTTCTCTTTTTTAGAATATTCACCCAAAAACTATGCCTAAGAACTTACATTTATTGATTTCAAGGAGAGGAGAGAGAGGAATTTTGGAGCATGTTTTTAATGGTCCCGACCATCCAAAAGATAAAATTTATTGCTCTGTATAGGATGGTTGACATTTAGCATGTTTTTAAGTATGTTAATAGAATCTTGGAGCTCAAGAAAACATGATGCTTCTATGATTAAATGACCCCTCCTGCAATTATACATATCCCCAACCAATTTTCTCTTTTTCACCCATTTAGACCCACCAAAATCTGATTCTCATGATACCAAATCAAAGTTCTTGAGGAGAGATTTTAGACAATACCAATATTGTGAAATCTAGAGCAGCGTATCAAAAGATATCATCATTTGAATGCTTTTCATACTGGGATACATAAGAATCGACATGTGGCAGCCTTTGATTTTCTCAAAATTCCCTTCGCTCACATGTGCATCATTTCATAATTTTCCATGTGTCCATCTCTCATTGATTTGCGGGATCAGGTCTTACTTCCATTTACTTTTCTTTCTTTCCTTTTCCTTGGCAAATGGGTCTATCTTTATGAAGTACGGGACACTAAGAATTTTCCACGTTTCTCCGTAGTGTTATACTATCCTTAGACCTTGTCACCTCCTTGAAATTGAGAGCCACTAAAATATTTTCATGCACCTTCACAATTTACTATTTCAAATCCATTTGACTGACCATTTGTAAAATGTGAGCAAATAGAAAAGCTCCATGCATTTCACATGTCAATCCTTTTGATTTGCCTTTCGACACCTGCAAATCCTTGACTAATAGGATCATTCCATGCCCCTTGTATTTTTAGTATTTTCTCTAACTTCGTGACATCTCGTAAATATTAACCAATGAGGAACCTACATTCCTTCAGTGTTTTCGAACTCTTTAGCTCTTAACTAACAACTACAAAATGTGAGCCAAGGAAATGGCTCCATGTAACTCTATTGTCGACTTGTCAGAATCCAAAATGTGACCTAGAAAAATAACTTGACGTAGCTCTTTGCATCACAAATTTCTACCTTGAGGGAGTTAGAAACTTTTTGGATTCAATAAATGTTGCCACCTGTATCCCCTTTGACCTCGTTAGATTTTGAAAACCTGACGAAATGTCAACTGTGGCTTATCCCGCAGACTTGAGGTCTATGGAATGGATCTACCTTGGAGACTTCCTAATGCCACCATGTGGTTTTTTTTTATGCCTTTGATATGTGCCACGTGTATTTATGATTTCCTTTATACCGCTTCTTTAATCCTTTCTACACAAGACTATCCCTTTGACCTTTGTTCCATAGGTTTCCATTTTTATTGTACTTATGGATTTTTAATAGAGCCCACAAATTCCTTAATAATTAGTCTCCCATGGGTTTTGAATTCCAATGGCTAAAGCATTTGGTAAAGATAATTTGACGGCCATTAAATCTGTCCCAAGATCTTAAAAATGGATAAGTTCATTTTTAAATTTTTAAAAGCCAAAAATAAGTTAGGAGGAATTTTTGGATAACAATTTGGCAACCTCTCAGGGTAACCTCGCTTGCTAGATTAGATCAGTAGCCTTTTTGCAATCCATTAGGCATGAAGTCAATCCTAAACCTTAAACAATGATATGAACTTGAATTTTTCCTTACCCCTGAGCCATTCTGAAGCACGAAATGGACTTAGTTTATCTGTGGAGCTTTGAATGATCTATAAAAATTCTCCAACTATCTCGATTCTCGCCATTATTACAGATCTACCTCCCAAAATGAACTAAAACAATCTCATTGGCTCGAATGGAGCTTAGAAATTTCCTAACTTATCTGAGTGGTCCTGAAATGAACTGTGCAAAGTGATAAAATGATTAAAAATATATACAAACATGAAAAACATACATGTTTCAAGTGGAACATGTAGGGTGTGTAAAAATGCACTTTAGAAAACCAAACTACTCTACCGACAAGAAAATGTGAAAAAAGCACTTAGAGGAAATGGAGATACTCTACTATATACAAGGGAGGAAACTTTAATTCAGTTATAATGCTTTAAATAGATCTCATTAACTGGAATTTGCAATTATTCTCCATCCAATCTTGAAAACTGGAAAGCATTACTTGACTTTTAGCCTGAAATAATATAAGGACCGCTCCATATTACATCAAATATTGAGTGTTTTCCTAGTTTGGCTTTGTTTTCATCCCATTTTAAGACTAATTCTCCTTCTTTCAAGATTATTCCTTGGCCTTTTTATCAAATGTGTTTTTAATTTGAGCTAGACCCTTCTGCATTGCTTACATTTCCTTAGTTCCTCTAGCTCCATGAGCTCTTCATATCTAACCTCCATGGATTCAAATTCAAACAATTCCTACTTATTGATAATCACCAATTTTGGTAACTCAAGAGATATTGACAATATTTATTCTCTATGATAAAATAACTTATGGGGTGAGCTATCAGTTGATCTCTTTGGGCGTAATTCTAGTATCCCACAAGGCTAATTTCAACCTTGTATGCCAAGTCCTTTGGTTTTCATCAAAAGTTCTCCTTATGATCTTTAACAAGTTTTTGTTTGTGGAATCATCCCGCCCATTATCTTGGGGTAATAATTTGAAATGTGGGTAAGTGTAGAAAGTTGGGGGCCCTAAAGGGGGTCATAAGTGGACATCATTTTAAAAAATAAGTGAAATCTCAAGTTTTAGGGATTATTAGCAATGTGTGCACTCAAAATTAGAAAAAAATATATAAATATGAATCATAGCATCCAAAATATAGTTTCTAAACTACTAAAAAAATTAAAAATGGAAAATTTTAGCTATATTAAACACTCAAAATTCATGACTTGTTTTTTTTTAAATCCTATAATATTGTAGTCTATTTTCTCATGATTTGGATGACCAAACTTAATATTATTTTTTACTTTGGTGAAAAGTTAGATGTCGATGTCTATCTTATAATAGATTTTATTTATAAAAAAATTAGCAATATTTTTTTATGATTTTTGTTTTATGAAAGTGGTCTGAAAACATAAAGAAAATGGAGCACTTTCTGTTTTCCCACCATAACTTCATCAAAAAATATCAAAATCAAATACTTTTTTGAACGTGTATAGAATTTTTCCACGGTTGGGATGGTATAGGTTTAATCACATTTTACAAGAAAAATAAAAGTTGTAGTCTTAAACGTAGACATAAACATTCATGGGAAAAAGTGTCTTAAAGACCTACTATTAGTAAAAAAATATAAAATGATATTTATCATATTATATTCACTTTAAAATCAATATTTCTACAAAGCTAACAATCTCCCCTATGCGATGGTACCATTTTTGTGACATGTTTTCAATTTTTCAAAATTTTCAAGTCCATGGAAGAGAAAAATTGATGTTTCTGTCCTTTCACATGCCATAATGACCTCCCAAAGCTTAGGTTTGAGGAAAAAGATATTCCCGAGCCTTGAGGGTTGGATTTGATGATACAGTTAGGACTCGCAATCACAGTTCTAAATTGAACTATTGGTAAAAGAACCATGATTATAATTTATGGTTCTTAGAATCATATTTACATGAATCCCAACATCTAATTCACCATGTTATTTTATTCTCTAACTTGACTGTATGAATTTCTATGAAATTCTACCACCTTCTACACTTTTTTCTTGTCATTGGAAGTAATGTGTTACTATTTTTAAGGTGCCCTACATCATTTGGATTTTTCCTACATTGATTGAAACATCATGGAGACACGAAATGAAGTTCAAAAAGGAAATCAATAAGTAAAAAAACACCAAAGGAATTAGAGGTAAAATATTACAAAATTTGGAGCGAATATGGAAACTTCGTGAATCAATAAGAGGTTCATCTTTAGCCCCTACTATTGTAAGCAATAAGGAACTAAATAATATTTTTAATCTCAATGTCGATAATTTTAAATGATTCTCAAAGATGTCATTTTTGGTTAGTTTGATGAAATTGAATAAAATGAGATCTACATTAAATACTTTAGGATTAACAACATCTAATATACGTGGTCAAACCTCTACAATTTTTGAAAACCTACATGATGCATATCACACTATTGGTGTCAAGAGACACACAAGGGATAGTAATGTCGTGCATCATGTACTTACTACTAGTGTTGTAAGTGAATCAACAAAAATAGTGTTTGATTAGGCAAACAAGCCAAATGTTGAAAGTTAATCGAAAAACTCTAATAAAAGCAATTGAAAGGCGTAATATCCTTCAATCACCCAATAACATTGATTTTTGGGAATTTTCTGCTAGAGCACCGCATAAAGACAAAGATATATTTGATGTTATAAGAGAAGTTATTCAATTTTGGCATGGTAACACTAGAGTTTCACCTAATACAAGAGATGTTGTAAAAAGAGAGTTGGTTCTACTAATTGTGAACCACATCCAAAGTATTTCTTATATATGAATAAAACTTAATTTTTTTGTAATTTTAAATAGGGGCATCAAGAAATTAAAATTAGTCAATTTTTTTGAAATGTTGAAACCATTCTATGTGAAAATCAACCACGCTCGCACCACTTGTTGTAGAAAACATGTTTAATTTGCAATGCATTATGATAATTTTTGACATATTCATTCTTATTTAAATTTTGAAACTATATTACTAGAATGTGGTGTTCAAGTTCCACCAATATCTTTCAGGGATTTCATTCCTACGATATTTTTTAAAAGAGAAATTGAACAATTTTTATAGTCATGATTGTTTAGATGGAAGTTGTAGTATGTGCGGCGGATTACCTAAATTGTAAATTTGTATTCATGAGAAAAATTGAGGTGCAATAGGACATAATTTAGTTGGGTTTAATAAATATAAATCAGAACCATACCAATTGAAATATGGAAAGGATTCTAAACGGTGTGAGCTAGTTACAAAACATATACTTGTTTTTCAATTTATGAGAAAATTTAAAGATGGAATTGTTTATGAGTTTTCTAGGCATAAAAACAAAGATCAATGGTTGGATTAATATTTCAAGATATGCAAGGACACATTTCATAATTATACTATTGTTTTAGTGGTCTATTTTGTAGATAATTACATGCTGCAACCACAAATGGAGGTTCAATCGCAATATTACAACTCAAGATAGGTTGTCATTTTTGTGCATATAAAACTTATAAATTCTCCCGATAGTACAAAGAATGATCAAAAAAATTTAAGAGAGTACCAATTTTATATCAGTGATGATTGGAATTATTCTACCAAATTTTTTCAAGGGTGTTTCCAATTACTTTATGAAAACTTATCTGATAGGGACATCCACTTCGATCAACATTATATATGGTCAGATAATTCCATGTCTCAGTTTAAGAATGCATGAATGTTTTATTAGATGAGAAGGATGCATATCAAGATGGGTATGCAACATATTTAGAGTTTCAATGAGGCTAGATATGGAAAAGGATAGCATGATGGTGTAGGGGCATGTGTCAAAAGAGTTCTTGTAAGAGAATATTTAAAGTACAAAGATAGTGCTAAATTGAAATATGCAAAGATCATAGTGGAATGGTGTATTAACAACATGACCCTTGATTCTCAAGAAAATTCCATAGTTCGTAGATATTTTTGGTTGATAGAGGAAAAAAATTTCTAACTATGAGGATTGTATGACACTCATAGGGTCCAGTGATCTACACTCATTTTGTATCTCAAACGCTACTTCATGGGCCACATGGACAAGAAATTTGGCATGTTTTTGTGCATCTTGTATCGAATTTTTCACTTTGTTGAGTGTGATTCAAAAGAATGGGTGGATGGATGGATTTGTAGGCCTATAACTCCGCTTCCTAGTTATCAAATTTAACAGACATTACAACTTGTTTCTCTAGATGAAGTTACAAAATCCAAGTACTTTGACAACATTTTAATTTTGGTGTGACAAGGTAAATGGTTATTTACAATTTTTGTATTGAGTTATGTCCATTAAAATTAATATGTAATTTAAATTTGAGTTGAAACATCTATTTTTTGTAGGACATGTGTTTGTAGTTATTGTAACAAAATACAATGAAGAAGGAACAAACTATTTCTTAAGTTGTTGCATCGAGGAAAGAAAGAATTATCCTTGCCCTATTATAGATGGCAAAGATATTGAGTACCCTATAGGGTCATTGGTAGTTACTAGAAATTTCCTCAAATGATATCTATTAAATAATTCACCTGTTTGGGTGTTTGAATACTTTAAGATATAGAGGAAAATACTCTTATATTTTCATCTAGTTCTAGTGACAAATATTCAAGTGTATAGATATCGAGGAAGGCCTAATAACAAGATTATTTGGAAGGTTCGAGAGTCAAATCATGAAACAATCTTTCCCACTATTTAGAGTAGATCTGATCTTGATGGTTCATTGGAATGAATTTACATGCTTGTGTCTGGTATATATTTCTTTGAAGTTTTTAAATTTTTCTACTAGATTCAAGTTCATATATTTTATTAAATTTATGTATTTTGTATATATCTAGTATGGTTTTGATTAAACTTAAATTAATTTGACTAACACTTTTATGCAAGTTAGTGGTGCCATAAAATCTTCTACCTTCACGTGGTTGCTACTATTATTAGAGAATTGTATATTCTCGAAGCTAAGAAAATATTTCATTATTTTCCAAGAAAAGAGAAGCAACTAACAATATTTATTAGTTTGGATGATCGAGCGCCAATTTGTAACCACCATAAGTTTTCACCGAATACATGAATTGGGATCAATAAGGAAGGGGTTCTTGGCTCTGGATCATGTGTTCAAACTCCAAAGTGGGCCTACATAGAGCTTGGCATAGCACCTAAAGGCATATGCCCCCTAACCGTATGTGTTGGTGGTGGCAGTTGTTGGGATCATGATTGTCATTAAACAAAAAACCATGAGTATTAGTATCTAATACAATCAATAGAGTTAATGAATACACAGAAGGTGGTTAGTATATGTCATGAATTCCATAGGGAGCACTAATAACTAGCCAAAAAAACCCCTTAACATTACTCGAGGGGATTCAAACCCATGACCCCTCACTCTAATACCATTTCTTTGGGATCACAATTTTCGTTAGACCAAAACCCATGAGTGTTAGTCTCCGATACAGTCACCATAATTAATGAATACACATGAGGTAGTTATTCCATATCACAAATACCATGGTGAGTACATATAACTAGCAAATAATAGTTCACTCCCATGATATCATGAGGCACGACTTCTCACTACTCACTTCATTCATTGCCTAGGACTACCTAAAAAGGAAGTTTCCAAATAATTATGCCATGAAAGCACAAGGAATTGCACAACCTTGAATTATTGAGTGTGATTAGAGGTCTCCATCATGTAATTTTTGGCTCATACAGCTTCTCATTTTGGATTACCAAACACCAAGTTGTGACCGCCAGAGTTTGTGTTGAAAACGTGAATTGAGATCAATAGGGAAGGGGTTCTTGGCTCTAGATCGGGTGGTCTGACTCGAACTAGGCCTCTCTAAAGCTCCGCCATAGAACCTAAAGGTGTATACCCCCAATCGGATGCATTGGTGATGGATGTCCACTCCTAAGATGTCATGGGGCATGAATTCTCACTACTTGATTATGTTCATTACCTAGAGTACCTAGAAAGGTAGTTTGAAAATAATAATTAGAGAGCGATGGAAAAAGTGACAGAGGTACAATAGCCAGTTCTCGTAGTTTTGGCTATAGAATGTCTATGTTCTAGGCCAAGAATAGCTGAGGAGAGGCTACTTACTGACCAGAATCAGATGCGGATGAAAAGCTGCAAACTGTAAAAGTGGACACGCTGGGATCCACACCTTTGGCCTGGAATAAGATTCTTCAAAACCCTAACAAAAAGTGGGTCCACAGTCTCCTAAAAGAGGATAGTTCACGTGGGAAAAGGAAAATGAAGGTGCTACCTACCTAATGGTCCCAGATGGCTGCGTTAATAGGGCTTTGAGCAAAGTGAATCTTTCCCTTGTTGGTAAGTTTCTAGGCTCTAGACCTAATATTGATTTTATTAGAAAATGGGCTCTGAGAAAGTGGAAACCTAAGGGGGATCTGAGTATTACCATCATGCCACGGGTTTTTTTTTGGCAAAATTTAATTAGTAGACTGATTTGGAATCGGTGCTTCTGGGAGGACCGTGGTGGCTGGGTAACATGGGCCTCTTTTTGAAAAAATGGTATCCAGGGTTTGACCCTAATATTGAAAATATAAACACCATTCCAATCTGGTGTAGACTCCCTGGGCTACCATTGCAATTTTGGGATGATGAAATTTTGCTAAACATTGCTAAGTCCTTAGGTGCTCCGATCGGGCTGGATGGGCCCATGAGAAATAGATCTAGACTTGCTTTTTCTCGATTCTGCATTTCTTCTGAAATGGAATAGGAGTTACCGAGCACATCATCTTGAAATCTAAGTATGGAATGTGGATTCAAAAAATCAAATTTGAAACATTTCATTTAAGGTGTAAGCAATGTCATCACATAGGACACTTCACCAAAAATGTTCCAATAAGGAGATCTCTACAGAGGAGGACAAACACAAAAAGAAAGAACAACCTGTGGGTGACTTAGAATTGATAAAGGAACGTAGGGTTCTTGACATTGAAATCCAGAGAGAAGAAAAATCCCCTAACCAGACTGAGTTGAACTACAATAAAAAGGAAAAAAAGGGGTTTAGAACTCCAATAAGGAAACACCTGTCTCAAGGCCCAAAAACCCCGGGATACTTTTCAGCATGCAAAGACCTATCAAAGAGGGCTTAGAAAATCCTGTAAAGGTGACTATGGAGGTGGATGAACAAGAAGGATCTGTAAAGATAAATATCATCCCTAATGATCTATATCAGACTTTGGATGACAATAAGGAAGCTGAGATAGATAACTCGTCTGTGCATCATTAAGGAAATATTGGACAAGGATAACATGGGTTCTAAAGAAACATTGCAGAAAAACACTCCAAGGGGTGAAAGTAAGGGTAAGTGCACCAAGTTGGGGGACAATTAAGTGGACATCAAATCCTGAATTTTACATTAAAAACAACAAAACATCAAATTTAGTCTTCCACGGACTTGAACCATGCCGAAAAGTAAAAAATATGTCATAAAAATGGTACCATTGCGTAGGGGAGATCATTAGCTTTGTATAAATACTAATTTTAAAGTGAATAGATCAGGATAAATATCATTTTATAATTTTGTACTAATAGTAGGTATTTAAGACAGCTTTTTCCCATGAATATTTATGTCTAGGTTTAAGATCTGCAAATTTTGTTTCACTTATCGAATGTGATAAAACTTATACCATCCCAACCGTGGTGAAATTATATACATGTTCAAAAAAAATTTATTTCATTTCAATATTTTTTGTTGAAGTTATGGCGGAAAACGGAAAGTGCTCTTTTTTCTTTATGTTTTCATACCACTTTCACGGAAAAAATCATAAAAAATAAAATATTAATCAAAAAATAAAAATAAAATCCATCCCAAGATAGATAGCGGCATCTAACTTCTCACCAAAGGAGAAAAATATATATCAATTTTTGGTCATCTAAATCATGGGCAAACGGACTATAATTTTATAGACGTTTTTAAAAAAAATACCAAGTCATTGAATTGTGAGTGTTTAATATAGCTAATCTTGTCCATTTTTAAAAAAAATTAGTATTTTAGAAACTAGATTTCAGATTCTATGATTCATATTAATATAATTTTTTCTAATTTTGAGTGTATGTATTGCTAATAATCCCTACAAGTTGATATTATGTTGTTATTTACAATATGACGTCCACTTATGACCCCCTTTTTGTCCCCCAACTTGCTAAACTTACCCGTAAAATATCAATAGATATACCTCCTTGCTTTAGCAACAAATCAGCAGATTCACATCATCATTGTGGTATCGGAAGAGCAAGAAGAGGGAGAAGTAACGCCATTCAAGGAAGATGAGGAGCTAACTTCTGGATTCATAGAGGTCATCTAAAAAAAAGAGAATGAAAGGATTTGAAATGATCCCAGAATCGCTCTACAGTGAAAAGAAAAAGAAAATGGACAACTAGGAAACTTCAACATCTAGAACTACTAGATCTTCTGCTAGAAGACTAGTAGATTTTGGAAGTAGTTCTAAAAGAGGTAGGCCCTCAAAAAAGGCTCTTAGATCCAAGAGAACAGAGAGAGACATTGCAGATGGCATTCAATGTCAATTGAGCCATCAAGCAATCCCAACTCCCACTCCTACTAAATGAAGATTATCTCTTGGAACATCTCGAGGTCTAAACAGAAACTCCAAACAGAGAATCATTAAGGAGTTATGTGATTCTAGTAGTCCTAGTATTTTTATTTTGCAGGAAACTAAGATGAAAGCTAAGATCCTTGAAATTAATAAAAAGAGTTTTTGGGAAAACTCTAAAATGGCTACGGTGGACTCTCAGGGAGCCTTTGGAGGTCTGGCTACTCTTTAGGACAAAATACATTGTACTGGTATGGTTCTTAATGCTAGCACTAATCATCTTGCTATTAAATTTCATGTTATTGAGAACAATGGTGAATGGATCCTTTCTAATATCTATGCCCCTAATACGGTTAGTGGGAGACGTAAACTATGGACTGATCTTAAGATATTTAGAAACCAACATAGTACAGCTAACTAGCTTATCATGGGTGACTTTAACTCTCCTCTAAACCTAGGTGAAAAATATGGAGGAATCTCCAGCTTTTCCACAGGTATGGAGGATTTTGCTGATTTTATTGTTGAGCTTAATCTCTTGGATGTGGATCTCCATGGGAATAAATACACTTGGAATAATAGAAGGTTGGGAAAAGATCTTATCCAGGTTAGACTGGATAGAGCTCTAATTTCTGCTAGCTGGATTCTCAGTCAAGACTTCCACCTCTCTTCCCGCCTGACTGGATCGGACCACAATCCGATTGCTTTAAATCTTCTCAATTGGACTAAACCCATCAGAAGCTCATTCAAATTTGAAAAGATGTGGATGGAGCATGACAACATCTATGACAAAATTAAAGAGTGGTGGGTTTGGAATGGTGAAGGCACTACTCAATTTAGATTGATTCAAAAGCTCAAAAATGTTAAAAAAACAAGTTAAAATCTGAATAAAAGAGTTTTTGGCAATGTGTTTGATAAAAAAAAGAAGTTAAAACAAAAGCTCCAAGATCTGGAAATCAAAATGAATACAATGGGGAGATCTATTGAAGACCAAACTGATGAAAATAATATTCTCTCAGAGCTGCATACGATTTGTAGCAGAGAAGAATCCTTATGGAGACTAAAATCTAGGGCTATCTGGCTTAAAGAAGGAGATAGGAATACGAAGTTTTTTCATATGACCACTTTGAAGCACAGAGCTTGTAATAGGATCATGGAAGTGGCTAAAAGTAACGGAAATATTATAAAATATCCCAATAGCATCAAAGAAGAAGCTCTAAATTTCTATAAAAAACTTCTTAATGAGAGGAATATCATTAATGTTGAGGAAAATTATTTCATGTTGGAGGCTATTCCCCAAGACAAAATTGAGGAGCAGAGATATAAAGATATCACTAAAGTTGTCACACTTGAAGAGCTGCAAAAAGTTGTGTTTACTTTAGAAGGCGACAAGGCTCCAGGCCCGGATGGTTTCTCCATTAACTTTTTCCAGAAATTTTGGGAAATATGTTCGGATGATCTTCTCAGAGTGGTGAATGAATTCTATAGAACTGGGGATCTTTTGAAAGAGCTGAATAACACCCACATTGTGCTTGCTCCAAAAAAATGGATGCTAAAGACTTCAAAGACTTCAGACCCATCAGCCTTGTGAATGCTATCTATAGAATTTTTACCAAAATCATTGCTACCAGGCTTCAATTCATTATGAATGATTTAATTTCAAGGTAGTAGAGTGGATTCATTAAAGGAAGGATTATCCAAGATGGAGTGATTATGGTTCATGAGACCATACACTCTATGGAGAATAATAAAAAAGTGAATATGGTCCTTAAGCTTGATATGAATAAAGCCTTTGACAAGGTCTCTTGGGTTTTTCTTGACAAAGTCTTAATTAAATTTGGTTTTTTGGCCAAATTCAAAAAAATTATTAAGGCTTGCATCTCTACGGTCAGATTCTCAGTGGTGGTTAATGGTGAGCCAGTGGGCTTTTTCACAAGCAATAGAGGACTAAGGCAAGGGGACCCCATCTCCCCCCTGCTCTTCATTCTTATGGCAGACAGTCTTAGTAGAAAAATTGGTAAAGCAGTCATTGACGGTCTTTTGAAAGGCTCAAAGCCCACTTCCATTAGCCAAGTTGCTTCTCATCAGCAATTTGCGGATGATACAATCCTCCTTTTATTGGCTTCCATCATTGAAGCTAAGGCTACCAAGGCTATTCTGTAACTTTACGAATCTGCTTCTGGGCAAGAGATCAATTATGATAAAAGCTCCATTTTCTTCTTCAACACTCCTGAGGAAAGATAGCTTAAAATTGCTAAAATTCTAGGCTATAAAATAAGTGCACTTCCAGCCACTTACTTAGGACTCCCTCTTGGCACTAAAAAGTCTCTAACAAGGTGTGGGATGATCTATTGGTGAGATTTCAAAAAAAAATGGCTGGATGGAAAGGAGCCATTCTATCTAGTGTTGGTAAGTGCCTGCTCATAAAAAGCACTCTTCAAAATCTACCTATCTATATCATGTCTCTTTATAAGATCCCTTCTACCTTCAGAGAAAGAATTGAGAGGATTCAGAAAAACTTCTTATGGCAGGGCATGGAGGAGAAGTTTAAATTTCACTTAGTTGCTTGGGATAAGGTTTGTACTCCAAAATCTATAGGAGGACTGGGCATAAAAGACATCAAGAAAATGAATGAGGCTCTCATTGCGAAAATGGGCTGGAGAATGCTTTCTGAGAAGCAACCATGGATAGATTTAATTAAGGCTAAATACCTTAATCAACAAGTTGTCTTTTCTTTTCTTCAAGATGAGCACCTTCCCTATGGTTCCATTTTTTGGAATAATTTAGTGAAGAGTAGAAATTTCATTAAACAAGGCAGTAAATGGAAAGTGGGAGATGGCTGTGATATAAAATTCTGGGATGATAACTGGTTTAATGGTAGCCTTATGGATAGATTTGGTGTGGTCAAAGATAGTCTTGAAAACAAGTATGACACTAGAATCAAGGATTATATTGAGAGAAATGGCAACAAAAAGAAATGGAAAAAACTTTCTGTGGATAGAGATGATCTGATCCAAAATATTTCCTCCCTGCAAGATCAATTAGACCTTATCCCCTTAAGTCAGCTAGATGTTAAGGATGAATTGGTCTAGAGCAATTCTATTGATGGGGACTACTCTGTCAAAACTGGGTATAATACTTTCTTCGACAATAGTCAAACTGAGTTTAAATGGAGTAGAATTTGGATGACTAAGTTAACACCTAAAATTAATTTTTTATTTTGGCTGGCTCTCAAAGGTAGAATTCTTACCACTGACAATCTGATAAGAAAAGGTTTCATAATTCCTAATAGATGTCATCTATGTAAAAAGACTCTGAGGATATCAGTCATTTGTTTATCCATTGTGATTATGCTACCAAAATATGGAGTTTTTCCCTCTCTAATCTTAAATATTTCTCGGGTGCTTCAAGGATTTCAGTCAACTCTGGACCCAATGGAGCCCACCCTATAAACATTGTGTTGTTAGAAGGCTCTAGAATTTGGTTATTCCTCATATTATTTAGAGGATATGGAAAGATAGAAATGATATTATCTTTAGAAATAAAAAATAGAATTCTAAGCTCAGTATTGGGAAAATTTCTAATGATATTAAAGAAAATATTGCTAGATTTAAACCCCCCAAGAACAAGAGTTATCCAGAAAATGAAGAACATATCTTGTCCCATTGGCAGATTAGAGCTGACAATATCTGAAATAATTCCGGTAATAGTATTGATAGATCTTTGATACATTGGCATCCTCCTGATCTTAACTGGTATAAGTTGAATTTTGATGGGGCCTCTAAGGGTAACCCTAGAATTACAGCGGGGGGAGGAGTGATCCGGGATCATAAAGGCAGTTTGATTGCTACATATGCTGGAAAAATAGGAATTCAAACTAATCATTTTGCTGAAGCATTATTTACTTTATGGGGCCTTAGAATTACTCAAACTCATAATATCCAAAACCTCATTCTTGAAGGGGACTCGCTTAATATCATTAATCATCTTAATCAGTGTTCACCTCCAAGTTAAAACATCAAGGACTTCATCTTGGAATCCATAAGTATTTTCCAAACCTTCAATAACATTCGGATCAAGCATTTTTACCGGAGGGTAACAAGGTGGCAGATGCATTGGCTAATTATGGCATAAATGTTAATCACATTATTTGGGATAATAAAGATAACATTCTTGAACAGCTTCAAAGCAGCATACAAGTAGATACTTATGAGCATGCAAATTCGGGGTATGAGATATGAGCATTGGGAGTGGAACTTCAAAAATAAGACTCCCACACGTGCTGATATTAAAATAGCACTCAAGCAAATCTTGATGGGCAATCAAGGTTGTAGGAAGTATAATGAGAACTTAAAGTGGATATATATGAAGATTAAAGCCGCACATGTGGGAAATATTGTGCTTTCAACAGCTTTTAAATAGGGCTTTACGGATTCCCAAGTCAGTAATAAGGATGATGATGATCTAGAGTGGGTTTCTAAAGGGATTGAAGTTCACACATGTGGATTTTCCCAGGTACATAGCAGCAGTCACTCAGGTATTCGTGGGAACAACAATGGCTACCCTAGTCATCATTCTCATCGCAATGAAAATAACAGAGAAAGGTGGACTAGTAACTGTGGCTGCTATAGAACTCCTCATAAGGATTTTGAAAATTTTATTTGCAAGCACTTAAGCACGGTGATAATGGGAGGTGCCCCTTGTCAGATTGAGCCCAGCGCAGACCCGGAATGGAAAAATAATGAAGAGATTTGGAATCTTCTCAGCCAGGGAGGCATCACTAATTTTATTGAGAAGATTTAGGGTCACGACCAAAGTATTTCCATTCATTTTGCAAAGGATTGGAAGGATCGCACTGTGGATTATGGTGGGTAGAAGATTTCGATCAATGAGGAGTTAATAGCAAGCTACTGGCCTTGGCATGGATGGGTACCGCTTTTTTAATAAAAGGATTGACAGAGGTGCTGAGGAGAGGAAATTTGTTGAGGGTAATGAGAAGCTAGTCTTCATCACGGTGGGTCTGCAGGTCAGCTCTATCCCTCCACCTTTTGACGAGGTCACCCGTATGATGGTGCATTACATCTCTTTGGAGGGGAGATTCATCACTATGCCCTCAAAGCATCTTGTGTTCCTCAATCACTTCCACAGGAGTTTCACAGTATGCTTCCCTCACTATCTGCTTAATTCTCTTGAGCACTCCATTTTGGAGTTTCAAAAGCATGCACATGTGGTCCCGCTGCATCAGGGTCTCATCTTCTTGTTGCATAAGCTTTGTCTTCTTAGGTCTCCCGGCATCCCATCCTCCCCCGTCTCTGTTCCTCCTCTGCCCAGCACCACTGCCGCTACCCCCATCTCTTCACCTTCTGTCCCCATCACCACTGTTGTCACCCCTCTGCCTTCCTTCTCAGCTCCCTCTATCATCCCCCCACCTCTGCTCCCACCCCCTTCACTTCCACTTCGACCAGACCTGTTACTAGGTCTTCTAGAAGACTGAACCTTGATACCCCTATTTTAGGGAATGTTCCTCAGGACTTGGAAATTTCCCATAACCTCCTGCATATTAGTAGTACTTGGTTCACAAGAGGCACACATTGAGAGCTCCACAAAAAGGTTGGAAGCCTTAGAAGCTGACATGTTGTTGTTGAAAGAAGAGGTTAAAAACTTGGCAAAGCAAAAAGGTAAGAGGAAGAAGGAGGAGGAGGTTGATATTGATAATAAACAGGTTGAAGACATATACAAAAACTAAACTCCTTAGACAACCATTTAGGGAAATCCAAGACTCACCATGACCATAATATGGCTATTTTTAGTGTAATTGAAGAATTTATTGAGTAGCATGTCCGCAACATCTCTAATCTCAGCGGAATACCAGCAACTCTTTGGGGCACGGAAAAGGAAAGCAAAAAGACCATTCAACAACTGAGATGTTACTGACTCTACCCACATGATGACATTGGCTATGTTCACCTCTTGGCAGAATATCAAATCTAGAATCGACAAAGCCGCCAAGAAGTAATTGTGGATTCTCTTGTTGTACTCCTCTGTAATTATTGTTATTTTTTTGCTATTTTTTGGCTGCTCTTCTGTAGTGTTCGAACTGGTTTGTTGTGTTGGGGTAACTGCTCTTGGGATACTTTGGGTTTCTATGTCTCATTTGGATCTTGATCCTTTTTGTAATGGTTCTCATTCCTATTCTGGCTTCTAGGCCCTCTTTTGTTTACAAGGGTATAGTCCCTTTCAAAAAACTATTTACCAATAATAATAATAATAAAATTTCATGGCCATAAATTATAGGGTGCGATTAGAGGCCTCCTTCACTCAACTTTTGGCTCAGATGGTTCTTGGTTTGGATGAATGAGTGCCAAGTTGTGACCGCCATAAGTTTGCACTTTGAAATGTGAATCGGGATCAACATGGAAGGGGTTCTTGGCTCCGTATTGGGTGGTTCAAATCTGAACTAGGCCTACCTGGAGCCCTCCATAGCACTTGAAGGTATACCCCCAACTAGATGCGTTAGCAGCTACGCTTTTCTCCCACGATGTCTTGAGGTATGAATTTTCACTACTTAGCTTCGTTCATTACCTAGGACTACGTAGAAAAGGAAGTTTGCAAAAAAATATGCCATGAAGGCTCAATGAATGCCATTTCCTTGAATTATTGGGTGCGATTAGACGCCTCCATCATGAAAGTTTTGGATTATATGATTCTTGTTTTGGATGATCGAGTGCCAAGTTGTGACTTCCGAAGTTTGCGTTAAAAACATGAATTGGGATCAATAAGGAATGGGTTCTTAGCTCCAGATCGGGTGGTCTAATTCCAAAATGGTCCCCCTATAGCTCACCATAGCACTGAAGGTTTATACCCCCAACCGGACATGTTGTTTGTGGTAGTTAACTCCAACGATGTTTGAAGGCATGACCTCTCACCACTCACTGCTCATTACGTAGGACTTCATAGAAAAGGAAGTTTGCAAACACTTATGCCATGAAGGCTCAAGGAATGCCACCACACCAATAGTGAACTTCATATATGACAAGCCTTTAAGGAAATTGAATAAGTTCATAACAAAGACATGATTTTTCATGAATCATATAAAGAGAAACACAGCATGATTACATGAAGCATAAGATGAGAAACAAATTCGTGATTACATGAAGCATATATATGAAATTACAAAGACATTTCGTATGTGTGAAATAGTGAAAAAAATATTATTATGATGTCATATCACTTGAATGGACACATTTTTATGTGCAAACTTCCTATCTTCATCCACTATAAAGATAAAAAAATATGATTATGAAGCATATATGTGTGTGTGTGTGTGGTCTAGAAAGAGTGCAACAAAGATGTCAGATCATGTCATTACATCATCACAGTACATGTAATTTAATGAAATCATGTTGCCACACATCATCATACTTCATCAAGTCACACGTATATAAAAAAATTTCACACATCATCAAATATGATCATATGTCAAATATCAGTATGAAAAAATATCAACACATGAGATCACAAGAGCATCATAAACATTTTTCATAGTGGTCAAGGAAAAAAATCCATATATATATAATATATCTAGTACACATGGAATACATGCACATGCGTTCGAGCTAGTGCCACATCTCTAAAAATATAAGAATAATGTATCAAACTAAGTGTGCCATATATATAGGACCACATGGTCACATAAGATTGTATACACATCTCCATGGAATGTCCAACACAAGATCATATATATCAAGCCATATATAGGCATACAAAAATGTATGTATCACATGTCTAGATGGCATATATATCTATACATCCTATGAAGAATCATGAAACATCCTCCCTCTCTTGGCCCTACTAGTAGAAGCATGTCCATGGCATTTGGATGTAGTAGAGGGAGATACCACTATGGATTTCATCTGTCCGATCCTAGGCGTGTCAAATCTCACCTGCAACTTAGCCTACACATTCATAAACATCAAGTTTTTAAAACCTAAATTTTCAAGAAGTGAATATATTGAAATACATTCATAATTTAGAAACTTATAAATTTTAATGCACGTGAAGTATTAACGCAATCTCATGATCCCTATCAAATTTTTTTGATGCTCGTAGGTTTAAGGGTAGACACGTGAGGGGGAGTGTATAGGGGTCATGGCAATGCACTCTAACTTATACCAGGATGCATACAATAAATAGTTCAAATTAAATATTTCATGTACAATTTGATATTGTAGATTTAGTAAGAAAACATTTGTCCAAAATTTAACAAATTTGAAAAATTGTACTTGTGTGAGTGGATCTGTAGATGCTATGGCAACATCAACAATAGCCTCCATAATTTGCATAAAGGGAGGAGTCTATGTAGAAATCATAATTTGTACAAACAACATGTAGATCAACATTAATTGAAAAATTGTCTAGGAGAATGGTGTAAGGAACTAAGGCTCATGCATATATATTAAATTATAGAACACATATAGATATGTATGTTAATAATATTTAAACAATCTTGAACATTAACTAGTAAAATCTATGAAACTAACCTATGTAAAAGTAATGTGAGGTGTGTCAGTAGCCTCAGTGCCCATAGCAGATGATGTCCCACCTGGATCCTACTTAAAAAAGATAAACATATTAATATGTATGTACACGTGAAACACATACACGAACATTAATTTTTATTTAATAATAAACATGTAATTAAATGAAATTTGAAATGTAAGTAACTTTAAACTTACGTCCCGCATAAAATATAACATGGGCTACAATAGCTAGGATGTCCACACTGGATGTGTCCTTGACTAGCTCTTGTTGTTTAAAATTAAAAATATTAGTTTTTACACAAGTATGATGTAATCAAGTATATATATTAAAATATCAAATGAAATAAACTTTTCTATATATATTATTTATGTGGAATTTACCTGTGAAAGACTAGGGACATTTGCAACACTTCCAAAAACATCTGCCATCATCTCATCTATAAAAAGAGATCATGTGACCCAACAAAGGATGTCTCACCCACAGTGCATACAACACCACATGACCCATAGTGGTGTGGTGTGCTAGAATTGACGCCTCCACCAACATCGCTAGATGTAATTTGGCTACTATGTTGGGCTAGAGTTTTAGTGAGAGACCTCAACGCATGCAGTGTGTTGATCTCCACAATCTCCTTCACTGTAGGAGGGATAACTGAAGGTTGTGGGGGTTTTTAGGCATGGGGCATCTTATGTTCACCAATCTGTAATACATGCACCTAGTCTAGTCTATGTAGAGCCACATCCTTGACCGTAAAACCCAGAAAAGTCAAAATATTTGGGGACCTTATTAAGAAAAAACTCACAATATGATTTCTTTAAAAATTACAGAGGAACCTCATTGTTGTTTCATGGTGGATAATTAAAAACCATCCACCATCGGTCCAACAAAAAGTTATTAATCCAGTTTTCATGACACCAATGGATAAGGAACTAGTTGCAATTATTTGTGAGGGGGCATTGGTTATGGGGTTCATAAATAGTGCACAAATGCGGTCTTTTCCAATTTTTTTGTCTTTCATGGTCGCATGTGATAATTTTTCTAGCATACCAACGCCTACAATCAGCTCTAAAAGTATTCCATCTATCTATTTGGTTTGTTGCAGAGTCAACTTCACCAATCAATGTTTGAAGTGTGTTGGCTAAAGTCATGCGGCTTGGATTTGTGGAATGATTTTGTCTGATAGTGTGAATAAGGTTCTGAATGGAAATTTTATTTTCTCATATTTTTGTAATGATATCACCTTGGGTTCTTAGTGGTTCTGTGGGGATGGTAGAGCCACATGAGGCGGAGGAACATTCGAGGAGATTTTTGAGGAGGGTTTTGAGGAGGTGGAGGAATATTTGGAGGGTTTTGAGGAAGTGGAGGAACATTTGGAGGAATTAAAGGATTACAAAATTACCAAACAACTTAAAAAAAATTATATATAAATAAAAGATTGAAAAACCCATGAAAAACACAAAAGAAACCTAAAATTCAATAAAATTGATAAAAATGAGGGCTTACCTCCCTCATCTTGGTGGCATCGTGTAAATTATCATGATCTAGAAGTAAAAATTATAATTTGGAAGGGTAATGTAAAGCGCAAGTGACAACAATGGAAAAAATATGCATTTTGTAGAAAATGATGGGGGAAAATGAGGGGTGTGAATTTTTTTTTTGTATCAGAGGACTGCAATTGTGCTTTAAAACCACGATCACGGTTTATAAACTGTGATCATGCTTTAAAACCGCGATCACTTACAACACTTACACATGTGCTCAAATATATCCCATTTTTAACATCCCACCCGGATATATTTTTTCTCAAAAAATATAGATCATAAATAGAGATAATCATAGAAGGAACATTGAATCTATCCGTAATACCCTCATAAAAATCTAAAATGCTCATCTCATTTACTTCCCGAGTGTAACTGTCTCTATCCACTTGATGAAGTAGCCTTCAGCTTGTTATGATCCACTTATGGCCCAAACTTGAATTTGGATTGATTAATCCAATGAATTCCAACCCCCACTACATGAATGGTTCATTTATAGAGATGAGGTGGAGTGGAAGGGCTACTAATTTTTCCTTTCCTTAAAAGAAGGCACACCTCTTTCATTTCTTAATCCATGAAAAGCAGTCATTAAAAATATTAAGCTAATAATACCCAGCCTTCATGATATTGAGATATGTTACCTTTAGAGAAAAATGACCCCCTTCATCCCCATTATGACACTCTTGCAATACCTTTTCACTTTGATTTGTCTTAATGCACCTTAGGAGAACACCATTCACATCTGTTTTGAATAAAATGACATCAAATAAGAACATATGGAATAGATTAAATTCTAAAATATATTCTCTTATCTTTACTTAATCCTATATGGAATTGACTTTTTGGAGGAAGCATATTGTATCTTGAGTCCAACAATGGATAGGTAAAGCATCAACTAGTTGTTCTTGATCATTCTAAAGCACTAAAATGGATTCTTCATTAGTTTTTTGACTTGAAATAAGTTTCTCACACAACCCTTTTCCCTAACCATCTTGGTTACTTTAATATCAATGTCATACTCCATTACTTTTTTATCCACCCAGCTCTCTTCTCATTCATATATTTTTCCAATAGGAAGTATTTTATACCAACATGTGAAACTAATAGATGAATCTTGTTATTTGACACTAGATGCTTGAACTTATTCAAACTTATTATAACATCTAACACATGATTTTCAATAAATGAGTAATTTACCTCATAATCTTCAAGATTCTAACTGAAGAAGGAAATAGGTTATTCTAAATTATCTTTTTTTAGTTGCATTAATATGGTAGATATGGTATCAGCACCTCCAAAAGTATATGAGATGAAATCCTTAGACAAATTTAGATTTATGATGGTCGATGCTTGTGTAATGGCCTAATTTATAGCTTCAAAACATTCTCTTACTTCATCATTCCACTTGAAAAACATGTTTTTCTTCAACATGAATGTTAGTTTCTTGACAAGATTAGTAAAATTAGGGACAAATATTCTAAGTTAATTCTCCTCAAGAAACTCTGAAGAGATTTTTTATGGCTAGGCAATGTCAAAGAAAGAATGGCCTCAACTCTTTCTAGATCAATAGTCAATCCCTTCTTAGAGACAATATGGCCAAGGATTTTACCTTCATGAGCCAAGAAGATGCATTTTTGGGTTAAGGGAGACTCCAAACTCTCTACATCTCTCAAATACTTGCCTGAGATGAAAAATATGTTCAACTACATTTTTGGAGAACACTGTTATGTCATCAAGGTAGATAAGAACCATCATATTGATCATCCCTCTAAATGCCATATCCATGGCTCTTTGGAACGTTTCTCCAACATTTGACATGCCAAATGGCATTTTTTATAAGAAAAAGTTCCCCATTTTGTGGTAAATGTTGTTTTAAACTAATCCTCTTCCTTTACCATGATTTGGTTGTATCTTGAGTATCCATCCAAAAGGGAAAACCTCTCATAACCTACCACCATTTGTAAAATTTGTTCCATAGAGGGCAATGGATAATGGTCTTTTAAATAAGTTTTGTTTAGGTCTCTAAAATCAACACACAACCTAATTTCTCCATTATTTTTCCGTACTAGAACTAGGTTAGCGACCCATGGTGAGTGTATGATTGAAAAAAGTATTCTTTCCTCTATTAATTTGTTCTTCTAATTTTGCATTAGAGGTTCAGTATGTAGGTTAACAAACCTCTACTTCTACCTAACAATATTAGCATTTAGATCCATCTCTATGGTATGTTGAGCAAAACTAGGATTAAATACTCTAAGATATTCATACATCCATACAAAGATATAAAAAAATATTGAAAAATTTCTATAAAATCATGATTTTCTTGTGAATTACTTGATTTTCCCATTTGAAGGAACTTGTCTCCTATAGCTACAATAGGCTTTGAGTCTTCACCTTTGACCGTTATATTTGCTTTCTCCTTTTTGAACAGGTCATTTGGGTTGAAGATAGATTTCAAAGTTACTAAACCATTGGGCCTATTTTTGGATCTGATTTGGAAAATCTGATCACCATAATATCTTTCTAACTTATCCTATATTTTTTAAGAGAATCTAACTTCTTCTTGAAGGAAATTTACAAAAAAATTATCATTCTAAAATACTTAGAAACTTGTGACATTGTCTAGCATGGAAGACCTTACTACCACCTTGATATGTGGTTGTACCTTGTCTATTTTGATATCTTCAACAACATCAAACCTTGCTCCAAATGAAGAAAGTATGTCCATAGCTTCATTCTCTTTCCTTAGAATGGTCTAAATATTAAAAGATTTGAAATCCTCTAAAAATACCACACTCTATGATTGTATGCTTTGAGTACATCATTTTTGGCCACATTTATTCCCCTAGTCTGGTTCACAATTAGTTTTTATAAATAGGTAATAAATTTTAGTTTTGAAGGAAATAACATAACATTGTACACAAAAATATTTCAAGGCACACATGCCACTAAGAGAAACCAACAACAACGAGTTAAACCATCTTGACAAAGAGTACAGACAAAGAAAAGTAGACCACAAACAGTCTAATTATTAACCATAGATATTTTTTTAATAAAACAAAATAATTAGAGAAACTAGAATCACTAAAACCTAGGAAACATAAAAAAACTGCCAAAGGGTATCCATCTCATCCTCCTTGCTCTATGCATTTTTACTTCTAGTTCTAGTGCTCGGACCTATTTCCCGGTTCCTTTTGCACTTGATGATAACTTTGAAAGGAATTTTACCCTTGATCTTATCCTCAAGCTCCTCGTTATCTTCCTCATTAGTATTTCTTAGTTCCAGATTCATTTTCACCTCATCCTTTTCTACTTGTATTTTGGAAATATGATCTTGCATATTCACAACTGCTCACTATCTCCAAAGTTATATAGTTCCTTGATATTATTATTCCTTTCCCATTGGAAGCCATAGACAAGGGACTCAAAATTTGTTTCATAGTTGGAATAACTAGATTGGAACCTAAAATATGAGTATTAAATGATACCTTTGGAAGATATAGGTACTACACCTCCTCATGCACCTTGTTTACATATTGATCCATCAAAAAAATTCCAAATGTCATCATCATCTTCAGTAAATGGTTTGGTAACATTAGGCAAGTGGTGTATTTTATTCATTTAGGCGATAAACACCAAGATCAAATTCTTCAATATATTCCATTGCTCTATATGGATCAAAGTTATAACGCCTATGTGTCCACTCATCAAGTAGAAGATTAGGGATGCCCCAACTGAGTGTTTTTTTTGGTACTTAGAAAATATTCTCAATCTTAGATTACGCAATTGGCATTGATAGGACTAGGCACATAAGGCTCTATGTGGTAAGTAATAATTGGTTGATATTTTATAGTATCTAAAACACCATACCTTGTCTTGAAGATCATATGAGACTAGTCTAGCTAACAATTATCCTCCAATTTTAGCAGTGAAATCTCTAGATAGACATAGAACAAAAAGTGGAGGTAAATTGATTATGGATATATCTTGAAGAACTGAAACATCAGACATACATGTAGTGTGAGGCTTAGACCTCTTATAACTTCAACAAATACCACTTCTTTCCCATCCAACTGTACCACACCTTTTGAAAGAGGCTCATACTTAAGTCCTAGTTGGTCTGCAATCTATTTTGGCATGACTGAGCTGTTTTCTCTAGAGTCAATCATACAATTGTGCACCAAAATATTACCTATGATCAAAGAAACATATAAGGGTGGAGGTTTCCTAGTTTTGTTGACCTCTCCTTATTACATTGTATTGGTAAGAACCTTATCTTTCTCTTTGGATGAATCATTTGGATTAGAAAAACTAGACATAGCTTCGTACAATAGATCCCTCTTTCCTAGAATTTCCAATGATTATCACATAGATATGTTGACATTGGTTTTATTCATTTTCTCGATTATATTGAAATGATTTGAAGGATATTTTTGTTACACTTTACTCCAAAAAAATTATCTTGAACTTTAGTTGGGACAAAATGTCTTCTATGTTGATCTTGTCTATTTCGAGCTATTTTTCAACTGCCACCCTCATGGATTTTTAAGGAAGGTTGAGGAGGGCCTACATTTATAATTTTTCCTTCCTCAATAGCTCTCTTCTTATACATGGTGTTTATAGCCAAAACTTGTGGAATAGTCTGATTCATTCCACAAAAGTCTTCCACTTGCCGAATCACAAGTGAAGTGTCATTTTGAGGTACCTCTTGACTGAAAATATAATGTTGTTTTTCCTATGCAGATGTTTCTTAAGAATAAATGCACTTTTTACCATTAGATCTTGGTTTAGGATGCCATTTGGGCATGTTTTTTGGTTGTGTGGATGATCACAAGGGAAACACCACTCATAATCTTATACAATATTATTTTGAATAGGAACCAAATCTTGAAATGATGAGGCCACATTTGGATTATATGGTTGAAAAGGCCTGATATAAGGAAACTACCTTTGATTCTAATTTTTCAGCTTGGGCATGAGGTCTATTTAATTGATATGGAGGCTTGTTTGGTTGGTATGGAAACTGGTAAGGTATAAAATTATGGGCTTGTTGTCTATTAAGTGATACAAACTCATTCCTAAAACTTTGACGTTGTTTCATTACCTCTTGTAGTTCAGTTGAGGATTTAGAAGAAGTGGGGAATTCATTAGAGATGTAATTTCATGGGGTTAGGATAAGAGCTAGCTCATGTGTTTGATTAGTGTTGGGATTCTCAATTTTAGGGTATATAGGCATTGAGGACCTAGCAGAAAGTTTCCCGCATTAAATTATACTATTCTCAAATCTAATGGTAATATTATATGCACTGGTAATGTCCTACCCCCCATGGATTGGATCATGACTGAAATGTCACTATTTAAGGCCTTTAGATAATAAAGAGAAAAATGATGAGGTGTAGGTCTTACCACTTTAGGAATTTGGTCCCATGTCCTTTGAAATATTGTTTTTAAATCAATCATCTTCTCATTAGGTTCTCTTTTTGTTGTTGTAAGCTATACACTAGGGACAAATGATATGATTTTTCTTCAAAATAATTACACAAGGCTATGCCAAATTCATCCCAATCGAAATGGATCTAATTCTTAGGCTCATCTACCACCAAATTTCCTTACCCTTGAAATAATATGTTAGTAGCCTAACTACTATATGATCATGTCTAACCAAATGGAGAGCTCACACATTAGCAATGCCCCTGAATATGCTTAGCTGGGGTGACTTTATTTTCACTAGTGAAATATGGAATCCTCTTGAGTGCAGCCATTGAAATGTCATGTTTTGTATTGCACATAAGAGGGATTCCACCTGTGAAATTGGAAAACAAGATGTTTATATGTGGTACTACCGTGAGAGGTCTCAAAATTCTAGTAGATTGCAAGAAGGGTCTATCAAGAGGTGGAGTGGAGAGAGTCCTATTTGGTAGTGAAGGTGACCTCTGAACTAATCTACCTCTTCTACCCTCCTTGTTGAGAGTTGTAGAAACTCAATAGATACTTCCTCACTTATTATAGACCTTTTCTAGATTCTTCTCATGAAACTCGGTCTCTTAGACTACTAAACTAGTAAATAGAATGCTTGGATTCACTAGATGTGTTGATGCAAAAAAATTTAAGGTTGAAATTAACCAAGATACACACCCAATCTTAGAAAAATGATGCTACAAATAAGGAGGTGTAATGGAAAACCTTTAAAAGGGACTTATATGCACACCTATGAAATATAATCTTTCAATATTGGTCCCACCAGTTCATTATATAATTGTTATCACCAAAACCAGCACCCTCTGATTTGATCATGAATTAGTGAATGAGAAACTAGTGTTTTTGGGTAACATGGGATTGTCTCTAAGTGTGGGACCTTGCTACTGAGATAAACCTTCAAAGAATGATGGATTCCTCTACCTTATCTTATTACTAAACTACTCCTAGAAGGGAAATTTTTCTATCTACTTCTATCTTAAGCTTCCAAGGGACTAGAGAGAGATTGCATGAAAAATGGAAATACTAAACTATAGAGGTGATTGCACCAAGAAAAGGGATGGGAAAAAATTCAAGTGAGTGAAAATGAGATGAATAATGGGAAAGAGAGAGGTTATACACAAGTGACATAGTCCCTAACTACATTTACCAACATCATTTCCATGGAGCATAATAGATCTCGAATCTTGCAAGAAGAAAAAAGTTTAAAAATGCATATACAATTGTAATGGAAGGAAATAAACACAATGTAATACAATCTATGGCAGAAAGAGCCAAAAAGACATGGATTTATTGCTTGATCGGATGCACAATTCATTATAGTTGTAAAATAAATGCAAATATCTTCTCTTAGAATACCCATATTAGAGGCATGCAACTCGAAAAAGACTAAAGAACAAATTTTACAGAGTTCCTTCTCTTTTATGGAATATTCCCCCCAAAAATCATGCCTAAACACTTAAATTTATTGATTTCAGAGATAGAGAGAGAGGACTTACATAGCACATTTTTAATGGTCCCAACCATCCAAAAGATCAAAATGATTACTTTGCATAGGATGATTGAAATTTGGAGGTATTTTAAGTATGCTAACATAAAATTAAAGCTCAAGAAAACATGTTGCTTTTATGATTAAACGATCATGCCTGCATTTATACATAACACAAACCATTTTTATCTTTTTCAACCATTTAGACCCACCAAAATCTGATTCTCATGATACCAAATCAAATTTTTTGAGGATATATTTTGAATGAGACCAATTTTGTGTAATTTGGATAAAGGGATCAAAAGATATCATCATTTGAATATTTTACACGTCGGGATGCACAAGAATCTAACATGTGGCAGCCTTTGATTTTCTCCAAGATTTCCCTCTACTCACGTGTGCACATTTTAGTACTTTTCCATGTTTCCATCTCTCATTAGGTCGCAATATCAAGCCTTACTTCCTTTTACTTTTCTTTCTTTCCTCCTTGGTGAATGATTTTGTCTTTATAAAGTACAGTGCCACTAAGAATTTGCCACATTTCTCCAAAGTGTCATATTTTCCTTAGACCTTATCAGTATCCTTAAAATTATGAACCAATAAAATATTGCCACACACCTTCACAATTTACTTTTTCAAAGTCCTTTGATAGACCATTTGTGAAATATGATTCAATAGAAAAGCTCCATGCATTTCACATGTTAGTCCTTTTGATTTTCCTTTCTGAAACCTACGACGCTTTGACCAATAGGATCATTCCACGCCCCTCGCAATTATCGTATTTTATCTAGATCCTCTGACATCTATAAAATATTAACCAATGAGGATCCTCCACACCTTAATATTGTCATAACTCTTTAGCTCTTAACTGACAACTATGAAATGCGAGCCAATGAAATGGATCCATATGGCTCTGTTGTTAAACTTGTCGAATACAAAATACGAGCTATTTAAATAGCTCCACATAGTTATTCACATCATAACATGATACCTTGAGGAAATTATGAATTTTTTGGGTTTGGAAAATGTTTCCTCGTATCCTATTTGACCTCGTCGACTTTACGAACATGACAAAAATTAATCAGTAGTTTATCCTGCTGGAATTGAGGTCTGTGGAATGGATCTTCTTTGATACTACCAAAATGCTGCCACATGGTATTTTTGATGCCTTTTATATGTTCCATGTTTCTTTATGCTTTCCTTTATACTACGACTTTAATCCTTTCTCGCACAACACTATCCCTTAGACCTTTGTTCCATGGGTTTCCATTTTCTTTATACTGTGGTTTTTTAATAGGAACTCACGAATGCCTTGAGACTTAGTCTCCCATGGGTTTTTTAATGCCAATGGCCCAAGAATTTGGAAAAGAGAATTTGATGGCCATTGAACCATCCAAAGCTCTTAAAAATGGATAAGTTCATTTTTAAATTTGTTGAATCTAAAAATAACCTAGGGGAAATTCTAGATAACAAGTCCCTTACTAGATGCATAGGAGAAAACCACAGTCAACCAAAGGATCGATAATCGAAAGATCAAAGTGTAGTCATGAATTATACCTTGAGCAACTAAAATGAATGCTCACACTTCTCTAACTAACAAATTTTTTTCCCATTTCGTTAAAGGGAACTGATAGAATTGATAATCCTAGAAAAATCCTTAAAATATGGCAGTAATAACCAGCTAACCCCATAAAAATCCTAACCTCAATCACTATAGTGGGGGCTTGCCAATCAATGATAGCATAGATCTTCAATGGATATACTTATATACCCTCACCTATGATGATGTGCCATAGATATTAAATCTCATTCTAAAATAAGGAACAATTCTTAAAATTCCCAAATAACTAGTGCTCACTTAAAACCTATAATACTTGTATCAAGTGTTCCTCTATCGAGTGTGAATAAATTAAAATTTCATCTAGAAACAAAATGACAAATATATCTAAGAAGGTACTAAAAACCCCATTCATGAGGCTCATAAACACTATAGTTACATTTGGAAAACTGAAAGGAACCATAGTGAACTCATAATGCCCATACCAGGTCTAAAAATTTGTCTTATGTACATCTCGCCTTTGTGATCCGCAGATATGGTAATCATTATCTAGTTTTACCCCCAGTGGGTAAAATAGACAACTATGGAGGATGGGTTTGAGCACTTGACATGGCTTCATGAATCAATGTGGAATTATGTAGGTGAGTTTTCAATTTTGGGTAATATTGAAAATATTTTTAGGAAGTTTCAAGGTTTTGGAGCCGATGCATGAGGAGTGGGTTTTCTAGCCTAAAGAAGCATGCACCGTGAAAGAGGACATGATCTTAAAAGAAATATTATGAGATCCATGTGAGGAATTATAAGCCCAAAATAGTTCCTATGGAAATCATTTTACATGCCCTACATGGTGGAAAAGATGGGACATCTTAAAACATCATACACTTTCGAGGTAACTCATTCTTCTGGCACACAACTGGAAATACCAAGAAATAAGGGGATATTTTGAGGTGTTAAATTAAAAATTGGATCTTAAGACAACCACCATTGGCTTCAGGTGTTTTTTTATGTGGAATCATATAAAATTTTACCCCAAAACTCATCCAGAGTTTCCTCGAGATATCACCTTCGCAACTTGGCCCTTAAGGGCCTGGACAACCTAGTTAGATGGCACGGAGGTTGGACGACCTGGGGAGTTGAAGGTCATCTAACCTAGGTTAGATGATGTATGGAATATCATTTTAATGGAAATATTGTGAGTTTGGATGGGTTTCCAAGTTGGATGATACAAGATGTATGACCACCGTCAAGTTGTATGACCGTAAGGGATATACGGTTGCTCAACCTAGGTTAGACAGGTCACAAGGTTGGACTAGTCATTCACTAACATAGTTTTATAGATGGAGGATATATGACCATCCAACCCAACCTGGCCGGATGACTCAAGGGTCACATATCAAGCGAAGACATGCGTGAAAGACAACTCAACAACCACATTAATGGTGGTAATTGAGGTTGTTCAACTACATGTCATGAATTTAATGTAGGGTAGGTGAGATAATTTTTCTATATATGTGAAAACCCTCTCATTTTTTAGGGTTGAGTTTTATTTGTAACAACACCATGCCCAAATGGTGACCAATTTCCCATGAGTTCCAAACCTCAAATATGGCCTCTGCAATGTAATATCGTTCCTTCTGCCATGAATATAGTGGAATTATGCATATTTTAAGAAATTTAAAGTGTGTTTTGTGGAACATTTTGTTTGTTATAACTAATTTTATTTTTCATCCTTTCATATCTATTCATTTTTGGCATGTTTGTGCATTTCCTACTTGCAGGTTCCATTTTTACAGTGTTGTCAATGTGTGGGCAAGTGGAGGATGCAAGGTTCTTGATCTATGGCACATTTTTTCTGCCCTCTCTCCCTTGTTTTCTCCCCTTTCCTTCCCCTCATGGAGAGAGCTCAACCACCCCCTTTTTCTGGTGTTATCACCACCCTTAGCTTAGGATTTCCCTTTTCTACATCTCCTTCTATCCCTGGTCCATTCGCACGTTTAGGTTAGGATTTGATTACAATGTTAGCGCTATTGTTAGCATTAGGATAGATAGAGTAAGTAGGCCTTATCTCGGAGGTATGTCTCAATTCACATGTCCCATAACTAAGAGATGGTCCCTGGTTGCCTCAAAATTCATGACCCTTAATGATCATATCTAGGGTGCAATTTTGAGCTACAACAGCTTTGCACGCTGGTGGGATGAGTATTCAAAGATATACAATTGAGAAGGTGTTTACTTTGGTTTATATTTTCATTTTATCAATTTTTTGTGCTCCTTATGGAATTTTATCCTTTGGAGGCATGTTCAATCATAGCTGGTGAATCTACTTATCCGACCAACCCATTATCTTGGTTGCAGACCTTTCCATTTTCTTTCCATTTGTCTCCATTTTCCTTCCATGTATTTCCATTTAAATTCATTCATGAAGTTATACAATCATTAGTTCTTTTTTCCTTCCCGAGATTCTCATTTGCAGTAGAAAAACCACTCCCCTCCATCCCCACAATTTTAAAATCCTCCTATACATTAGTATTATGAGCCCTATCATCAAGAACATGCATATGGCCCATCCTTCATTGACCCATATGGTTATTCATCTAACCAAAATGTTTATCAAGAAAATAGTTATGCAAGTGATGGTGGAATTCCCATGGAGGATGTTGATTTCCGTAGTATGGAGATGATCATGAAATAGGACAAAGTTTCATGGATAGTGAACATGACCACAATTAGTTTAAGAAATTCCTACCCATGGATAGAATTTACACCGAATCGTTCAACCCTTAGCACAAGCTGAAATTTTTGTTGAAATAATGTCGGAATTGTTCACTAGGTTGAATAAATGGAGGCTTTCTAATATAATGTTGGTAAACCCTATCAATGGGGTAACCCTACACTTTCATCCTACTGGACATCCCATTACTTCTCCCCAACCTACAACATCTTAGCCGAGTTGCATATCCCTAGCTTTTTGCATGTTGCCCCCACTGCGGAATCCACTTCTCCATCTTCCATTCTTCCATCCCATCTTGAATTCTCTTCCATTTTCCCTCCCAAAACTCCTTCTCCTCCTCATAAAATTTTTACAGCTTCCTTTCCACCAAAATCAATGTAAAAATTAGTTGTAACTCCAACCCACCCCTTCTCTTGCATTCCCAAATCCATGTTGGGTAGAAATTCATAAAATTGACCAAGGAGGGGCAAGTAAAGGCATCTAATAGAGAAGATATTGTACAAAATTTGAAATATCGGGCTTTACATTTTTTCTTATCGATGCCACACCTAGTTAAGCCTTTAACAAAGGTTAAGAGTTTAAGATCATAAGGTGGAAATTGATTTTACATCGAGAAAGCACAAGAAGATGACCAAAAATCACTCTAATCTAAATGTAGTATGTATTTTGGAACTATGTTCATGAAGGTTTTTTATTCACTCCATCTTACGTAATCAAATCGGAGGAAGAATCTGATCCAAGTCTAGAGTTACATAAGGAGGATAAAATATTTGAGGAGTTTCCTATAGAGCTTGACATTAAAGAGGTTTATTTCTTATCAAACCTAGACGATTACATTAGTGAAGAGGAACCCATTGAGTTAGCCACTAGCGTAGTTTCACCATTTTTCTTCCAGCACACAAAACCTATTGTCATAGAGAAATCCCAAGGATCATCTATGGAGGAGTTTGATTTATCAAGATTCTTGTTTGATGAGGAGAAGACGGATCGAAAGAGGTATGGTTATTTGTAGAATCGGAAGAAAGTAAACATCACTTGCAAGTGATGCATGACTTTAGGAAGGTCTACAGGATGTCCCCATTCATGGGAATTAGCTTGAAAATATGGGTAGATCACGAGGATCAATCCATTAGTTCCCAAGGCCACATGTCTAATCAAATATTTGGATAGGTTGGAGCTAAAAAGGTAAGTGCAGCAAGTTGGGGGACAAAAAGGGGGTCATAAGTGGACATCATATTGTAAATAACAACATAATATCAACTTGTAGGGATTATTAGCAATACATACACTCAAAATTAGAAAAAATTATATTAATATGAATCGTAGCATCCAGAATCTAGTTTCTAAAATACTAATTTTTTAAAAAAATGGACAAGATTAGCTATATTAAACACTCAAAATTCAATGACTTGGTATTTTTTTTTAAAATGCCTATAAAATTATAGTCCGTTTGCCCACGATTTGGATGACCAAAAATTGATATATATTTTTCTCCTTTGGTGAGAAGTTAGATGCCACTATCTATCTTGGGATGGATTTTATTTTTTATTTTTTTGAGTAATATTTTATTTTTTATGATTTTTTCCGTGAAAGTGGTATGAAAACATAAAGAAAACAGAGCACTTTCCGTTTGCCCGCCATAACTTCATCAAAAAATATTGAAATCAAATAATTTTTTTAACATGTATATAATTTCACCATGGTTGGGATGGTATAAGTTTTATCACATTCTGATAAGTGAAACAAAATTTGCAGTCTTAAACCTAGACATAAACATTCACGGGAAAAAGTGTCTTAAAGACCTACTATTAGTAAAAAATTATAAAATCATATTTATCCTATTCTATTCACTTTAAAATCAGTATTTCTACAAAGCTAACAGTCTCCCCTACACAATGGTACCATTTTTATGACATATTTTTTACTTTTTGGCATGGTTCAAGTCCGTGGAAGACTAAATTTGATGTTTTGTTGTTTTTAATGTAAAATTCAAGATTTGATGTCCACTTAATTGTCCCCCAACTTGGTGCACTTACCCAAAAATAGAGTTGTCACCTATCATGTTCACTTCAGAACATGAGGAAGAGTTTCAGTGTACCAAGGATCAACTATAACACCTACAACCAAATGTAGAATAATTAGAGGAGGTATTCATCATTGTTTTAGCTGATACTTTAAAGAACTTGGGAGTGCAAGGCATGTTTTCATTTCCCCCATGTGATTTTATTGCCAAACAGATCACATTACCATACTTTGTAAAGAAGGGAAGATATTTCTCCCTACCTATTTTGGGCTTTTCTTATCTTCTCTTTATCTTTAGTTAGATTAGGGTAGGTAGGTTTTCTTTCCATGGAAGAAGTGCTTATGCACACTCTGCATGTTCTAATTGGGGCATGTATGGTTTTCTTCTTTTTACATATCTTGTGTGTTGTGGTTTTGTTGCTCTTGCACAATTCATTAGAGGTGGTTGTGTTAATGATCAATTATAATGTGAGGTTCCAAGTACTTCCTAGATCAGATTGTAGAGGAAAGATAATTCTAAGATCAAGATAATTTTCCACTCTCACAAACCTTAATTTAGATAATCTTGTGAATGAAATGGAAAATATGAGAAATTAGTAGGAAGTTCCAGTGTTCAAGCAGAGTGTTTCAATGTCTCGGGATAAGAGTTCAAAATTTAGGATTAGTTTATAGGTGTATCAAGATGAATCCATGCCCAATTAATGCTTCAGAAATCGGTCACACATCCATCTAGCAGTAGATGTCCACGAGAGGTCACCAAATTATTATCTATTTTTACCCCTGGGGTAAAATAGACAACTTGGGAGGATGGGTTTGAGCACTAGACAGGGATTCATGGAGAAATATAGAATGATGTAAGTTTTTTTTCAATTTTAGGGAGCATTATAAGTGGTTTTGGGAATTTTTGGAGGTTTTGGAGTTGATTCATCAGAAGTGGGCTTTTGGGCCTAAAGGAGCATGCACCATGAAAGAGGACATAAGCTTAAAATAAATATTATGATAGCCACATGAGTAATTATAATCCCAAAAAGTGCCTATGGAAATCATTTTTGATGTCTTATATGGTGGAAAAGACAAGAAATCTTCAAACATCATACACTTTTTGAGGCAACACATTCTTCTGGTGCACAACTGGAAATACCGAGAAATAAGGGGCCATTTGGAGGTGTTATATTCAAAATTGGATCTTGAAACAACCACCATTAGATTTAGTGGGTTTTTTAAAGTGTAATCATATAACATTTCACCCTAAAATCATATGGGAGCTTGAGATATTATCTTCACAAGTTGGCCCCTAAGGGTTAGGACCAAATCCTACCCAAGTTGAACAAAATACGATGTCTTGATTGAATGGATGGATCATGATCTTGGATGGGTCACCAGGTTGGATGAAACAGGATGTATGGAAACTATCATGTTGTAAGACCAGAATGGATAGATGACCATCCAACCCAGGTTGGATGGGTCGTTCGCTGACATAGTTGTACAGATGGAGGATAGAGGACCATCCAACCCAACCTGGTTGGAAATCTCATGGATCATAGTTCAAGAGAAGGCATGCATGAAAATACTCCCGAATAACCACATTAAAGGTGGTAGTTGAGGTTTTTAAACTACCTGTCAAGAATTTAATGCAGGTTAGGTGAGACAAATTTTCTATATATATGTAAAACCCTCTCATTTGAGAGGGTCAAGTTTTCTTTGTAACAACACCATGCCCAAATGGTGAACAATTTCCCACAAGTTTCAGACCTCAAATTTGTCCTCTGTAATGTAATAGAATTTCGTTTTCCATGAATATAATGGAATTGTGCATATTTTAAGCAATTTAAAGTGTGTTTTGTGGCACGTTTTGTCTTCCCTAGCTAATTTTATTTTGCAGCCTTTCCTTTCTATTCATTTTTGGCATGTTTGTGCATTTCCTACTTGTAGGTTCCATTTTTGTAGTGTTTTCAATGCATGGGCAAGTGGAGGACATAGGGTTCTTGATCTATGGAATGTTTTATACGCCTTCTCTCCCTTATTTTCTCCCCTTTTCTTCCCCTTGTGGAGAGAGCTCAACCACCCCCTTTTTATGGTGTTATCACCACCCTTAGCTTAGGATTTCCCCTTCCCGT
This sequence comes from Taxus wallichiana var. yunnanensis, assembly GCA_018340775.1. Taxonomy (NCBI): domain Eukaryota; kingdom Viridiplantae; phylum Streptophyta; class Pinopsida; order Cupressales; family Taxaceae; genus Taxus; species Taxus wallichiana. The sequence continues at coordinate 506,613,021 of CM031235.1, forward strand.
ATCTCCTTCTCTCCCCTAGTCCATTGGCACATTTAGGTTAGGATTTCCTTATAGTATTAGGATACATAAGGAAACCGACATTCTCTAAAGGTCTCTGTCTTAGTTCGTAGGTCCCACAACTAAGAGACAGTCCCATGTTGCCTCATAATTCATGATCCTCAATGATCATATCCATGGTGCAATTTTGAGCTCCAACATTAACAAGACTTCAAATCTATTTTGGAAAACACTCTAGCTCCCTTAATTTTATTAAAAAAATTATCAATACCGGGTAGAGGATAATGGTTCTTTGTCATTACCTTTTTCATTGTTTGAAGTGAACACACAAACATAGGGATTCATCCTTTTTCAAAAAAATCATCGGTGCACCCTAAGGAGACACACTAGGTTGGACAAGTGCCTTCTATCATCTCTCTTATAGCTAAATTTCAATCTCATGGAGCTCAAGTGTAGTCATATTATAGGGATAATGGTTTATGAGTGTTGTGACCAACACAATATCAATGGAAATTTACACCTCATGATGCGGTGGCATACCTGGAGGTCCCTAGGAATTTTTTTGTAAACTCTCTCAAGATAGGGTGCTCATCTAATGAAGAAATATCAAGAATATCCTCAAATATAATCATGATGAAAACATCTGACATCTCTTGTGCATGCTCCAATTGAGCTGCATTGAGGAGATCATATTTAAGGACATGGGCCTTTAAACCTAATATATAATTACATAATTACTAATGTCATCCACACACTCAATGAACTTGTTTCTACAATCATCTTTGTCCTGATGGTAATCACCCCAATCTATACCAAGAACAACCTCATAAGATCCCAAAGGAAAAATAAGGATGTCTAAGGTAGTGGATAATACCCCTAGGTAAAGTCTATAACTCTCCACATATGATTTTACAATGAGATTGGCCCTAGTGGCCAACTCTACATGTCACTTATTTGCCTACCTAGAAACCACCAAACCACACTTATCCACTAAAGAGGGTAATATAAAGGAGTCAGAAGCTCCTGAATCAAATAATATAGTAACAGGTGTACCTATAATCACCTATAATCATACATGTCATCTTAATGACTATGGCCTAGTGCTCGGCTTGTCACTCTCTCTACATGACATATATGCGATAAACGGTTCCTATTTTTCCAATGGTTTGCTTAGAAGCAAGTTCCTTATTTTATTTGTAAAAAGATGGTCTTTGAGGGAAAAATAATTCATAATGATCATCAGTCCCATAAATTAAATAACTCGGTATATCCCTACACAAATGATCCCCTCTAGTGCTCTCGTATAACCTACAAGTCCCACTATAGAAAACTATTGTGAACAATCTAGATTCAATTGTTGACCGCCTGGTCTCCTAAATCTACCCAAAATGTGGCCAATGAAACCCCTTCATCTCTAACTATCCTATCCTAGCCTAGTCCTCTGCTCTTAAGAGGGATACTATGGGTATAGAAAAGGTCATGAAGTTGAATGAAAAGATCTAAACCCTCTTCTTGGGGTTGGGGTGGAGCCATGTGATATGTGATACTAAAATTTATTCACTCACTCCTGTAACTTGCCTCAGTTCCTATCTTGAGACTCTTTTCCCCTACTCTTATTCTCCTTTACTAAATAACCCTTCTCCACCACCTTCTCCAAGTTCAGGGGAGACAATTCTCATTAATCCTTCAATGTCTGCATTCAAGCCCCTAATGTACCTATTTACTTGTAACTTCTCATCCTGGAGGTAGTCTACATATTGCGTAAGATCTAAGAATCTACACTCATATGGGATACTATACCATATCCCTATCAAAGATAGTCAAACTTTTCGATCCTCTTCTAAATGAAATGCTATGATATATATTGAGCCCTAAAATTCTCCTTAAATAACTCATAGGAGACCGTATCTTAGGTTAAATATATCTTCCACTCCTTATTCCTCCACCATAAATATGTTGGGTCATGGAGAAGGTGTATGGCAAGGTGATCTTTGACATTTCTCTCATAAGGATGTAAGCCAAAGAAACTATTTAAAATTAGGATCAATGACTTGGCCCCAAAACCATTTATCATGCTTTTATACATGGGTGGATGAAGTCCAAGAAAGCCACAAATGGAAGCACCTACTTCCTTCTTATGAGGGTGTATCTCAACCACTCTCTAAATATAAACAAAGGGGTTGTAAGACATCTTTCATTAAGTTGTAAGATGAATTGAATAGTTGTTGTCCTTTATCAATGTGATGAAATCTATACATCAAGTAGCAAAATGAAAACCCTCATCTGGGTGTGCCTCACTTTCATGTTGACTAGCCTTTGTAAATAGCTCAGGATGTGCGAAATTTGATCCTGGAGGACCCCATAATCTGATGAAGTGCATCTAATATTTGGACCCAAAATCATCCCTAGGTATATCTAGAGTTGACTACTCATGACCTCTAATATCCACTATACCTCATTCGGTTTTTAGCCCCATCATCCTAAATGAGGGCCAAATGATACATTAGTATTTTTCATAAATGATTTAAAAAGGTGGTTTTAATCAAATTAAGCTACTAAAAGATAATAATAAATCCCTAGAGCATCCAACATTGAAACCGATCTCTAATACCAAATGTCGTGCCTTACTTGGCATGAGTTCCAAAATAGATAATAAAAACACAATCATGTTATTCCATAATCCAGCTAATAAAGGCAATAATAATGGTGTAAAAATCTTATATACAAATTTAGTAACATTCTAAAGTGAGTTAAGTTACTCATTCAAAATAATGGCAAAGCAACACCAAACCACATTCGTGAAACACATAGGTGGGAATTCAAACTATCACACCATGGTGAATGCATCAAAAATCTCAGCTAGAGGGAATAAAGTAGGACTAACACCACTTTAATGGGTTAGGATGATTCTTCGTTTAGTGGTTTAGTAAACATTGATGATAATGATATTATGATGGAGGTAACATTCAAATAAGCATTTAGTGATGTAACTATCGCACTTGGAATGATCAGAAAGACTATTTAATTTTGATCATATTAAAAACAAGTATTTCAAAAATAGCTAAATAAGGATGTTTACTAAATTCCACCGATAAAATCATAGTAATGATTCTAAAATTGACGGTTATTTAATCCATTTAACTAATAAAATACCACCACACAAATTAAGTCCCTTTCCAATAAAATATATTTTAATTTGTTGGTGAGAAAATTTATTGATATGGAAAATTAGGTGTTTCCACCAACATTCACGAGCTACATCCTCTCGCATTGAATGGTGCAACACCCATTATTGGATGTAAACTAATCTAGTCATATCTATTATTCTGGGGTGGTGATGCGCCAAAATTAGCAAGAACTTGACAAGGTCATAACTTGAGCTCCGAGTGTCCGTTTGAGTCTGTGTTTTTTAAAACCACATGTTTCGATGAGACAAACACAAAGAAAACCAAGCCTACTAGTTCGGACAAATTTTTGAAATGTTTTCAGGCCCTAAATCCACCATCTTGAGGCCAAAAATTAGGATTTAAGTTATAGTTTGGTTTTTTCCTATTTTTGGGTATTAGTTAATTTTAGTCTATTAGTTGCATTATGAGTTAGAAAGTTGGCAATTCCTCTAATTTAGGGATGTAGAAGATGCATGGCAATTTCTGTGCCCATAGGAATAAGCATGTGAACTTACTAAGAATAGCAGGTTCTAGTAAACTACTAAAAATAGTAATTTCCACCACCTAGAGTAGATTTAGTCAGAGTTAGTTAGAGTTTACTTGGCAAGTCGAGTTGGGAGTTGTTTTCCTATTTAGGAAACATTGTAATTCATTATTCAATAACGAAGAAGGAGATCTATTTTCTTTGGAGTTCATATTATTTGTAGTAAATCAAGTTGGTTAGAATTTGGCTACATTAGGTGACCAAATAGGTCGGGATCACACAGAACACTCCATTGAACCTATGGAAAATTACTTGTATGGTTACAAGGGAAGAAATTATAGTGATGAGGGTGAAGAAGAGAAATTAGGAAAGGAAGGTTATTGTTGTGAGTAGGCACATTTCGTAGTTTACACCCAATAACTATAGTAGTTTGGAATTTAATATAGAGAAAATCAATAATGAATCTATTAGTGAGATAAAAAAATGCACATAGACACGGTTCTCTCGAGGCCTATTCATCAAAGATATAAAGCTCTTTTTTATCACTATGTCCGCAAAGTGCATAAAAGAAATAAATAGAAGAACACATAGGAAAAGGGCATGGAATAAATGTAGTTTTCATTTCTTGTGTAGTGATGAATATAAATCAATGATTAACCTACCACAATTCACAATTGCTACCAAGAACCAAATGTTTCAGATTTTAGGATCCTTTGGAATGGATAAGCCATCCCAATTTTTAGCCTTGTGAATTGACCTTCCCACTACCCCCACATGAATATTCATGTTCTTATTCTTCTTTTGACCTTTCAATTTCTCCTAGAAGAGACACATTAAGTATTTATATTATAATTTTGAGAAAATGCTTTTATAATTTACAAATATGTCACTTAAATGAATAGGACAACATACAATGATTATGTTCAACTGAAGAATTAGAAAGCAGATAAAAGGGAGATGGAGAAAGATAGAAGGAGGAAGAATATTTCAAATCTGATGAAGAAGATACCTCGAGGAAGAATATTGTTTCAAGATCTCCTAATGTGATCTCTAGATGAACATGAACCTCATCCATTATGATGCATTTATATTTTTACAGTGATAGTGATGGTAACTCTCTTATTACTTAGGTTTTAACAATTATCATTCATGATGCTTAAACCTCTTGACACCTTCATCCTTTTTATGCACATTGTGCTACAAGATTGTAGACTTTGATCTTATTATTTTGAGATATGTGAACTCTTTCCTAGTTCATCAAGCTCAAATCAGATCATCAAGCTTCAAATCAGCTCACTAATCTCAAATCATCCATCTCACTGAGAGATAATAATGAATCCACCTACTACACCCTATGATGTTCATGCTTATGGACACGCTTAAACTCAATATGATGCTCTCAAAACCCATATGAAGATTTCATTTCTCTATTTGAGCTCTTCATCCCATAACTTTGTGAAGATTCCAAAAAGTGGAAAGATGAGTGAAAATTGAGCCATCTATAACCAAAATGAAGACTTTCTTTTGTTAGCAGGTGACTTTTTTGACCCTACAATTTTGGGAACATTGCTAATTTTTCCTTTCCTTTCATTTTGCATCATTTTTTACTATTTTGGGTGACCTAAACTTGAAATTTTGGGGAATTTCTATTTCTATTATGTGGAGGGACATAACATATGCTATTTTTAGGAAGTGAAAAAAATGACCTCTGTTTTATGATGGGAATAGTAATTTTAGATTTGGCTTATTTTTCTATCTCGTGCTCCAATTTCACCATGTTTCACCCATCGAAATGCTTGGAAATCAAAAAGGAAAATTTTCTTGGCAAGGGTTTCAGGTCCAAAATTCCATGGCATCCATTAATGGAGTCGTCCAAGATCCAAATATCATAGATTTTCTTTGGAGGATAAAAATCATCTCAAACCTTAGTGTAATCAATTCTTTCACTTGCCAAAGAGTGAAAAATGTTCATTCCGCAACCACGAAAGCTTATGAGGGAATTTGGCATGGAATTTAAAGGATTTGTTGGTTTAATGGATGTTTTGTAACATTATTCATGGAGTTATGGAAGAAATGTGTATGGGTATTTAGTTGCAATTAATTTTATACCTTCTTCCAATATCACTTTTCTCATACCCACGTAAGGAAGAAGCACGATCATTAGATTTTTTTCATAAATTTTAGATTTTTGATCATCTTGGACATGGGAAAATTTTTGTGTCCTAAATTTACCAAGGGGATGGGATAGATGGGGTAGAAAAATTCACTCTCACCTCTTCTTGAAAAATGTCATCCCGTGGTTGCTTAGCAGAGGAGAGAGTGAGAGAGTGAGTCATACATAGTCGGGGACTCGAAATCAAGTTACATGGAGGACCAAAGAAAGGTCAAGCTTGGGAAAACTTTTATTTCCCAATTATCTCAATGGAATGAGACAATAGGTATAAGAAAATTTTCCCTCACCTAGAGAGGACAAGTAGTGGATGGTGATTTGCAGAGGCAAAGAGGATAGGGGATAAAAATTGGCCTGTGGAGCCTTCCCGAGGTCACATGGTGAATGAAAGGAAAGGATACACATGGGGAATATTTTTATGTCCCAATTTTTTTAAGGGGATGGGATAGTTATTTCAAGAAAATGTTCCCTCACCAGAAGGTGACAAGTGTCACCTTTTGATTACACGACTGTAAGGGTTGAGAAAAGGTGAGAAGGGGATAAAATTGCATTACAGAGATTCTCAAGGTCATATGATGGTCCAGACGACTTAAATTGATATAGAAGATTTTTAATGTCCTAACTATCCCAAGGATGGAACATATAGGACACAAAAGTGCACTTTGAGTCCTGGGAGTGAAATGTGTCCACTATTGAATTTGACTAAGTCTCGAAGCTTACCTTGGAGAGGGACTTGTTGGAAAAGTTTTGGGAGCAATTGGAGGTATTTTTGGGAAATTATATATATATATATATATATATATGAATTTGAATAAAAAAATTAAGAAGCATGGGATGGGTCCCATCCTTTGATTCTTCCTAAAAATCCCTCAAAAATATCCTTTTTCTCGGGACCACATGTTGTTCCTATCAAAAATAGATTTTGGGAAGAAGCACTTATGTCTTGTGAAAATTATGAAATCACCATCATTTAGAGAATTTTATCAGCTTTCCAATTATATATATTTTTAGCTCCAACTCAATATAGAGCTCGAGAATCACTTCCCAAATCTCAGGTGTTATTTTGACGTACAAGCTCCTTCACCTTTAAAAACCGGCTTTCACTGAACTTGTTCCCAAACCTTCAAATATTCGCTAAATCTTCCTAAACCACTTAAAAAATTTCTTAGATCCATAAAACCCATTATTAATGAAATTCATCCTTAAACTCTACTTTGAGGAGTGCACACCTATCTTAGAAAGGCTAAAAATAACCCTTTTAAGCTTATCAAGAATCTATGGTGAGGAGCATTGTATCGAAATACTTTCATGATCTTATTTTCACATTTCAAACACATGGAAAATATTATAACAACAAATATTATCACTTTATAGGATAGGATAGGCCTGACATAAAGGTAAAATTGATCTCGAGGAAGTTGTTAGGAGGCTTTACAAGCAAATTTTTTGACACTAGGGTATACTTTTCATGTTTTCAACATTGAATTTTCCCCTTGCAAAAACACATGAAAAAACTAGATCTAGCTTGGGGACATGTTCAGATCAAGAAAAATGAGGATTTAATAAGCAATAACCCCATAATCTCAATACACAACATGGAACAATGCCTTATCTATCGGGATGTACAGAGTCACCACAAAGATACACAATATAACTTCTTTTATTGAACACATACATGATAAGAAACAAACACACAAGAAAAGAAAGGGAACACAAAACACAAGGGAAACATGAAATGAGAAAGGAAACATACAAAAAAATGGAAACATCCTAAATCACCTATGTACATGGGGGACAACCCTCTTTCATTGAAGCACCAATTTGAACTTAGTACTTACCCGTAAACAAGTATTACCGATTACCTTTCTTCTCGCAACTTAGTTGATGAGTTAACTAAAGTATGAACCTATCCTAGGTCTCTTGAGAAATATAGTGTGACTGCTATTGTAATTGATGATAAATTCATTCATTACATAACCTTTGTTGCTTTGACACATCCTTTCCGGCTTCTCATTGATTCCCAAGTTTGTTCCACATGTTAATTTTCCACCACTACCATGAAGATGGTTTTTAATTACTATTAACTTAACATTTCCATAGCAATAAATTTTTTATTCCTTTTACATCTGCTTCATGACCACTACTTCCATGGTTTGGTTCTTGGAATATGTCTTAGAAACTTTGACAATGTCATCCACCTCTTGATTTTCCTTGTTTCTTAATTGGTTTAAGAAATCATATTTATCGCACTCTTTATTTTTCACAAAATGTTTCCCCATGCGCAATGTGGTATCTGCATTACATCATTCTCTTATAAATAAAATATCAAGAGGTGACAAGAAATAATGAAATTTTCATCATCTTTACACTTAAAGGTTAAAGTCCATTAACAATGTTTCCAGCCATAGGATGAAGCAATATTCCATTTTTCCATTTTTGTTGAGAAAATTTTCATCCTCATGAAAAGGAAATGACCATAATATTGGAGCTAAAAAAATTCATTATCATTTCCCCATTCTCAGTCACCAAGAACCAAGAGGTCCTTCTCAGCGATGAAATCATCATCTCCTTGAGTATGTTCAAGTTCAAGAGGTGGAAACATGTTTCCATTCTTTCATTTCTTGTCATCTTCTTCCAATGAGAAAGAGAATCTTTCAAGTTCACCTACATACTCATCACATGGAAACTCATTTTGAGCCTCTAGAACACGATTGGAAATATTTAAGTTACATGTTACGAAATTTTGAACATTATCCTTGATTCATCTTGCTCATTACTTCAATATTGCTTTTACAATTCAAGGCCCTCATCATCATTATTATCATCCAATGCAACAAATTCGTTTATAATCTCATCCCATGAAAGGTACACCTTCTCCAACTTTGATTTTATCAACTCATCATTATGCTCTTTAACCGAATCTATGATGCTTGGACATTCTTCCACCAACATGAGCAGATCAAGATCATCCTCAAAGGTCATGAAAAATTTGTCAAATCTAGAATTTAAGAGGGGATATCTATTATTGGATCATTTGTATTTTTAACAATATACTTCATCTTCCTAATATGAAGAACTTTCTTTATCTTTCCATTAACCGGGATGGTAGCGTATGACCAATACAACTGCATATCTCCTTCGATATCTCAACAAAAGATTTGTCCCAACAACATACCATATGAGGTGAGCATTTCTTCTACAAGGATTCACATTGTAATTTTCTTAACAAGGAAGTCTTCCAATGCCACCTTAGCATTTTTTATTTGTCTAACGAGAGACACTTGTTTCATTTCTATAGAGATACATTGGTGGAGGTAGGGGAAAGGGAGAGGCCAGGGGATTTAGCAAATTTTACAAGCATGACATTTTATGAGGCACTAGAGTCAATGATGAAATTGTTTATCTTATACTAGTTGACTAATAAGGCTATGTAGAAAGGTTCTTGTAGATACTAAATCACGTACTTTGGGTTTCTATCTCATCTTGATCACATACCACTATTCATATGATTCCTAAGCAAGAAAAATACTAATTAATCATTTTCCTAGGCCATCTTTGATTTCTTTTAGTTTCCTCTTTATCTTATATTCCTTCTTACCTAGTTTGTATTTTCATACTTCATCATTTCTCACTCTAGACACCAGCACCCATCCAGGATTCCAGGTGTCAAGTGCCCCATCCCTTCTGGGGCACCCCGACCTATTTTTACTTTTCTTACATCTTTTTTTTTTAACTAGCCATTTGGCATCTTAATTTTTACTCATCCTTTTAGTGGTTAATTACAAAATTCAAACAAGGGAATCATATAAATACAAAGCTATGTGACCATAATAAAGGACCAAACACTAAGCATTATCTATCACCACCTAAGGTTGCATCCAAGAGCATTCAAGCATCCATCTAGCTCCACACAAGGGACAAGGGAATGTTATTTCTACATACACACATAGGAGGGGAATTTCATTCTTTCATGCACACATCTATCTACATTTTCTACATCTAGCTACTTTCTCATTATTCAAGTGTGACACACACAAGAGCCACCTTGGGTATGATTTCGACATGCACACACATACACATAGAACTACATTGGGTCTAATATGTATTACAACTCTTAGTTGTAAGTTCACTTTGTTGACATCCGAGGACAGTATGATCCCTCATTTGAAGTATTTTATTTTTGGGATTTGATGTGTTTTAGGGTTTTGTAGGTGTTATTTCCTCTTACAGTTTCTAGGAGAATAACAATGAATTCCAATGACATATATGTGATAAAAGGAAACAACTAGAGAACATCTCATGACCCTAAAAAATTGGATTTCATAACTTCTAAGTAGTCATAAGCACCTAGAATAGGTCTTTGGCACCCTAGGCACCCCTGACCCTGCATAGGCACTCTAGTCCTAGAAATTCTACAACTCCTGTAATTTTTTAAGATCTAGTGTGACATTTTCCCCTCTCTATTCATTAGTTCTTCAGCTCAACACACTCCAGATTTAAGTGCGAATCAACTAAGTCTTTTTATCTTTTCATTTGTAACTAGGGATACAAATTTCAATTTCTTATTTATTTTGGTTAATTTTATATTTCATTTCATATTTACCACTTGTGTTACATATTTAAAATTAGGCATATATTTATTCAATATTTCCTTAATCATTCTAATGCTTTTGATCTTCATATATTTAGTTCCCTCATTCTTTTTTAGGGGTTTATCATCATGGATGTGTCCATCCATGTATTTATGTAGGACCATCCTGATTATATCAATGAACTCAAGTCTTATTTAGCTAACACTAATATTCATCCTCATACCTCATTGAAGTATTTTTATGATGAGTTTACTTCTGATTTTTATCTCAAAAAGATCGCATTATTTACATGTCGGTTGAGTTTCCTTCTCAATAAATGTTAGAGAATGATCCCCCTTGTACATTCAAGTTTGTATCAATAATATTGGGGTTAAGAATACTTTATTTGATAATGGTTTAGGACTCAATATTTGTAATATTGATTTTATTCATCAACTTTGTCTTTCTAAATCCACCATGTCTCCTTCATATGTCTCTATTCATGGATTTGATGATATCCCCAAATGAGTTTTAGGTATTATCCTAATCCATGTCACCATTGGGCCTTATACGTTGCCCATTCTATTTCACATAATGCCCAATAATATTAATTATAATATTCTTCTTGGGCGGCCTTAGATCCATGTCATACATGCAGTCCCCTCCACTCTTCATATGCGGCTTAAATTATTTTATCAAGGAGTTATATATGATGTTCCAACAAACCCATCACCTTTCACCTATTGTAATCCTATTTAGAATTATAATGCCACTCCTTATTCTTTTTCACTAGATTTTTTCAAATATGGCATTGCATATAAATATTTTCTTTGTTATGGTTTCTTTGGTAGTGGCCTACGCCCACAAGGATAAGGAGTCACAGATCCATGGGTTATCCATACTCAATTTAGAAAGCTTGGATTGGGATATCATCTCTTGTCTATACATTTTTGGAATCTTATATTGTTTTGCATACTTATTCTTTTCCTTTAGTATATATGGGCTGCATAAGTGATTCTACTCCTAGTGATTGGTATAATTTAAACACTTTTTCTACTGATGACTCTATTTTAGAATACATGGGGTTTTATGATCACTTCCCTTATTTTAATCATAGGAAGTGTTCTCCATATTTTCTTAATGCTACCGCTTACTTTGGAGAGTTAGATACACATACTGACAATACTAGTCCTCATGATACTATTCCTATTAACCCATACATTGAGGATTGATCATCTCTTCTCAATGAGGATACTATTCAATATAATTGTGAAACTTTTGATAACTTTGTGAATAGTTTGGTTAGCTAATTCTCTCACACCTCATGATAAAAATATATCCAACAAGTTCTTTAGGAATTTTCTAACATATTTTCATGGGACTATAGTTATATGCATGGTATTGATCCATCTTTATCCATGGATAACATTGTTCTTAATCCCGATACAAAACCTACTCAATAGAAAATCTAAAAAATGTACCCAAAGGTTGCACTCCTAGTAAAAGAAGAAATATAATGACTACTAGATGTTGGATTTATTTATGTCATCAATTATCCCGAGTGGTTGTCTAATATTTTACTGTTATGAAACTGGATAATTGGGTCTATTATTGCACAAAATTTTGTGATATAAATAAATCTTATCCTAAAGATTGTTTTCCTTTACCAAACATTGATGCAATTATTGATTCCACCTATGGGTACAATATTATTTCTTTCATGTATGGATTTTATAGTTAAAGCCAAATTAAAATCAATCCATCTTATCAGGAAAAAAATTGTTTACTATTCTATGAGGAACATTTTATTACACCATCATGCCCTTTGGCCTTAAAAACATAGGGCCACCTATTGACATGGAATGATGCACATCTTTCATGATTATATTCACAAGATCCTTGAAGACTATGTTGATGATATACTTTCTAAATAACGACATTGTTCTACACATTCTCAAGATCTTCGCACACTCTTTGAACGTTTATGATAGTATAAAGTATGCTTGAATCCAAAGAAGTGTGTTTTTCGAGTTACAACTAGAAAGCTCCTTGGATACATTATTTTGCAACGTGGTATTGAAATAGACTCCACTAAAATGAGGGAAATTATTTTCATGCCTCCACCTTGAAATTTACATCGACTATGCTCATTACAAGAGAAGATTCAAGCTATTTGATGGTTTATTGTGTATCTTTGTCACAAAACCCAACCATTCACATGTTTGATGAAGAAAGATACTAAATTTGTTTGGGATGGTTATTTCCATCAAGAATTTGACACTATTAAAATATACCTCTTAAATCCACCTATCCTGGTCCCTCCCCTAGTTGAGCCACCTTTCTTATTATATATTTCTACTAACTTTCATGTTTTATGGGCCTTTGTAGTGCAACAAAATGATTCTCAATGTCAAAGGGTTTTCTAGTATATTAGTCAAACTAATCCACTTATGAATGGAAGTATTGTTATTTTGAAAAAATATGTCTTGATCTTGTCTTTTTAGTAGACAATTTATGTCATTACCTTCTTAACAATGAGGTCCATATCATTACCAAAGTTGATCCATTATGATATCTCTTTCCCGCACACATCTTCCATTAATTCTAGCGCACAGGGGTCATGCTATTCAAAAATTTTTATTTTAAATTCATTCCATATAAACTAAAAGGAGAAGTCATTGCGAATCAACTAGTTGTAACACCTCTACTTGATGCATCTCCTTTCTCCGATTCATTTAGCGATGACTTCAATACTCACACCATCGAATCGATAATTAGACCATTTATTTTTATGGATCTCATTTTCACTATAGTGTTAGGGTTGGGATAGTCTTCATCACTCTACATGGTGATCCTCTCCCCTTTACATATTACTTAGGGTTTTCTGTACTAATAACAATTCTAAATATGAAATCCCTCATTCTTGGCCTTACCACCACTTGAAAGATCTTTATCTAACATATGTGTATACACGGTTATTCACAACTCATTATTAATCAAGTCAATGATACATATCACAGATGATAGGATCACCTAGTTCCATAAAATACACTTTTCAAGGATATTTTAGCTACATTTGTGTCCTACTCTCTTACTGACATCCCTCGTAAAGAAAATCATCATGTGGATGATATGGATAGTGTGGCATCACCGATGAATATGCTATGTTCATCATTCATCACTTGCGACAACCTTTCACTTCCACCTTACCTATAGAATTTTATTTCATTAAACAAAGTCATGATAACTCCAAATGGTTCACTCTAATTTACAAATTTCTTTATCAACAAACCATTCTTGATGGCCTCCACCCTCATGAAGCTTGTATCTTATGCCATGAGGCCACTCATTATGTCATCATCAAGGTGGAATTATTTAAACATGCATTTGATGGTCATCTGTTATAATGCTTGGTACTCACTAACATCCCAACCACTATCTCTCAGATACATGACAACCTATGTGGTGGCCACTTCTCTAGAAAATATATTTCACAAAATCTATTATGTCGGGGATATTACTAGCCTACCATGGAGCAATATTTCCTTAAAGATGATACAATATGTGATAAATTCTAAAAGCATAGAAATATTCACCATGCACCTACATATGATCTCTAGCCGATTACTCCAACATGGTCATTCTCTCTATGGGGATTTGATCTTATTGGCATGATAAATCCTAAATCGGTTGATGGCCACAAGTTTATTATTACTGCCACATATTACTTTACTAAATGGGTTAAAGTAGCCCCACTACGCACCACAACTAGTTCTGATATTTTTGGTTTCATCACTACTCACATCATTACACACTTCAACATTCCCTCTACCATTATCACTGATAATGGGTCTTCCTTTTTAAAAAGGAAGTAAAAAAATTTTGCACAAAATTTAAAATTAAACAATCATTCTCTACTCCTTATTACCCACAGGGTAATGGCCAAGTCAAGGTCACCAATAAGACTATTGTCAAAATGTTACTCAAGATTATTACTATTACTCATGATGAATGAGATAATCAAATCTTATATGCTCTCTAGGATTACCATACTAGTGTGTGTATGCCCACTAATTCCACCCCTTTTCACTAGTCTATAATACTAAGGTTGTCATCCCACTAGAACTCAAGATACCATCATTATGCATTTCACTCAAAGGCATACTTCAAGACAATGAATATCATGAAAAATTCTTACATGAGCTAGAAATTCTTGATTCTCATCACGTACAAGATCTTGAACATCTTCATGTAGATCAATCTTGCATCTCCCAAACATAAAATCATAAAACTCATCCTCGCGAGTTCAATGTGGGTGATCTTGTATTAAAATAAAATCATAAAAACATAAAAATTGATGCTCCTATCAATGGTAAATTCAATCCTAAATAGATTTTTCCTCATATCATTACGATAAGATTAGCAATGGTGTGTATCACCTCGCTACTCTCTTAGGCAAGAAACTAAAGAACCCACTCAATTTTATGCATCTTAAGAAATACTACGCATAAACAACATTCATTACTAGATGACGCACTCTTGTGCTATGGTTCACACTTGACTATCGAGGGCATAATAAATACATGAACATCACACATTATGCACTTCACACATTTTGATTCATCACATATCTTTCTAGAATATCCTATCACACATTATAAACACTTTACACACTACGCATTCATGATACACATTTCTTGCTTCTACTTCTACACATTACACTAATTACCATATGCCGCACTCTAGTTCCATAGTTCATACTCAACTTCGAGGGTCTCAATATAAAATAAACCTCACCATTATCACTCACTCCCTCACTCATGCACTCTCTACGCTCTACGCTTTATCAATAATGTATTTCTAGCACAATTCAAACCATTTATTGATGATGCACTCTTGTTATATGGTTCATTCTCGAATGTTGAGTGGGAATGTATAAATGAAACTCATCACATACATACTAATACACATCCCACTCGGGGTCACATGGCTCCTATAAAAATCACTTTTGATTCTATTCCATCTCACTCATCCATAACATATTTCATATCTTGGTTGCAACACTTATTTCACTAAATATGGACATATTCCAATGAATTTGGACTCCAATATTACATTTTTTGAAGAAATCTATCACCATTTTTTCCTATATTGGATTCCATTTTTTTCTATACTAGATTCCATTATTACTATTATTGATTACATTAGTAACAATATTGTATTCTAATATTGTCATTATTGGACTTATTGGAGTTCTAATTTTGGTTTTATTGGATTCCAATTTCAATATTATTAGATTCCAATATCGCTATTATTAGATTCCAATTTCTATGTTTTTTAGATTTTCATGTTGGGAGTATATAAGGCTAGTATCCACTAACTATTATAAGGCATGATCCCATTGGATTAATAAAAATAAAAAATTAACAATAACTTCCTGCAAAAGAAATTTCAAAGTTCAATCCATGCAATTTGAAAAGGCGATGCGAGCAATTTCCTCACACTTTGAAAGTGTAAAAGCCTCGATCTAAGGTGAGCGGTGAATAACTATTATAATTCATGAGCTCATTAAAATAAATGAAAGTGCAAAATCCTTGATGTAAGGTTAGATTCTGCTAACTATTATAAGTCATTATCTTATCAGTATTAAATGAAAGTGCAAAATCCTTGATATACAATTAAGAATCGCTAACTATCATAAGTCATTATTTAGTTCTATTAACTTAAAAATAAAAACTAATAATAAATCCCTGCAATAGTAAGTTCGAAGTGAGAACCACGTATTTTCAAATTACGAGCCTCTCATTATCAAATTTACGAGACTCACACTTTCAAAGTTGCAAAAAATACAATACTTGCACTTTGAAAGTACGAGGCACACATTTTCAAAGTTGTGAGCCTCACACTTAAAGCTTATTTATGATCCCCGCACACTAAAATTGTGAGCCCCATACTCAAAGTGTGATCCCTATACTCAAAGTGCAAGCCTTGCATTCTCTAAGTGCGAGCCTCGCACTTTAAAAAATTATCATCACACATTGAAAGTGTGAGCCTCACACTTTAAAAGTGTGAGCCTCAAAATTTGAAAGTGCAATCCTAAAATTTGAAAGTGTGGGGCTTACACTTTAAAAATGTGAGGTTTATACTTTCAATGTTTATTATATGCATCCTTAAATTTAACACTTGCCTTAAATACTAGTGGTGTTATTTTGATTTCTGGTGGAAATTACAATAAAATTATGTTCCCACCTCGAAATATACTGTGTAACAAATCAAGTATTGTTTTTTTAGATTATACACAACATTAATTTAACTAGTGTTTATAATTATAAACTATATCTCTAAGTAATCATTAAAAACAAATAGAATAGTTGGGAGTTTACATATATCATAAATTTTATTACTATGAAATATAGTAGAACTTATGCTTGTAAATTGTTCCATTCTCCATATAAATGATGGGTCACTTCCATTAGCAAGAAAATGAAATAATCCTTGAAACAATGCAAGAAAAATGTTTGTGAGAAACATAGTTTTACACCCTTGGAGATACATTGAACCAATGTTTTATAGTTTACATCAATCAAAAGACTCATTGTGCCATTTTTTTATTAGTGGTAAAAAGAGGGTTAAGGGGACCCTACCCCATACATCAAGAAAGCTCCATGAGAGAAGATAAAGCCAATTATAATAACATCAAAAATCATAGTATAAAAGTTCATAGTAATAAAACCACTTAGGATCCCATATAGTGATACTAACAACAACAAAAACCATAGTGAAACTAACAACATCGAAGGAACTAATAGCCATAGACAGAGATAGTGAAAAAATAGATCACCCCACACCAAAGTCATTTGTAGGCTTTTTCAAGCCCCTCCAACACCTTAGCCCATTATTTTGCAAGATCGTCAATATTAATGACCAAAGATCCTGTGTCTAAACCATCCGGGATCACCTTCCGCTTCCTTCCTTGACCATCCACAAAGACAATAAGAATTGCTAAGCTGCCCTGCATTTTGAAGGTGTTGCAAGGTCGACTTAACAGTCATAATGCTCCATTCCATATAGATCTGGAGGATATATTTTACCTGATCCATTTCCCTAGTTATGGCCCCAAATTTGGCCTTTAGGATCTCAATCTCACCACCCTGCCCATTGCTAACTACTTCTTGCACCTACTCCTTCATCGTGTGCTAATCATTAAAAAGAAACTGACCGAGCTCTTAGTGAGCCGCATGTCCCCCTTGAGCTCATCGATATCAACCACCATCCTGGCTAAGTGATTGTCCCCTTTGATTGGGCCGACATGACCCATAGCCTCATAGTGTTGTTCCAATTGAGCGTTTATAGGATTCGAGGCACCCTGTTTGCTAGACTCACCCTTAGTGTTTGACCCAAAGTGCTCGGGATCTACTTAGATTTAAGATCCTTTAGGTTTTGGGCCGCGACCACCTCCACCTCATCCTCTTCTCGTGTCACCATCCAGAGAATCTTCATCATCGCTTGAATCCTCCTCCTCCGATTCAGACCCCAAACCATCCGCATAAGCTTCCAAAGCCAGCTTGAGGGCACCAATTTTTTCAATGTCCAAGGCCACCCTTTTGACAAGGGCAAGGATAAAGCCCTGGTGGAGAGGGACAGAGATCCTACGCATTTTAAACTATGAAACAGAGGCACACAAAGAACAATACAAGAAATAGGGAAAACTAAAATCCTACCCCCATCTAAAATGGTTTAGCATTGGGAGGTGGTAAGCGTAAATACATTTTTGGTGGCCTTCCAGGGTTAAGAATTGAATTAAGGTGAGATCCACCTCATCGTATGGATTAGGTAAAGACATTCTAAGGTAGCCAACAAAATGGGAGGTGAGATTCACATTACCTGTAAGAAACAGATTTAGTTCTTTAGAGGCTTCCTTCTTCGGTTTGTAGACCTCCCTCCCCACCGCCAAAATGCCCATAAATTTAGCCACCGAATCCACAATGATCTCCAAACTAATCCCCTTCATCTCAAAAATAACACCTTTTTTGGTCACTTTCCATGCACTAGCAAAGTCTTTGCTGAGATTCTCGTAGTGCCCTTCAAATATTTTCAGAAAGGGGGTAAAACCCTTGCTATCAAATAGGGACATAGCTTCGGGAGTGACCCCAATGAGGTCAGCAGGTTCAGTCCTGACGAGATCCCCACCCATTTTACTAAACAACAAAGGCCTCTTCACAAAATGACTCAGAAACCAAAGAGCCGAGAGCTTACTTGCACATTACAAAATGATTCTACAGTAGTGGCTACCAAATAGATTTCTCCAAAAATACATGCAAATCACAAACCCAATCTTCTCATAATTAAGAAATAAATGCAAATTCATCATACAACAAAGGATCATGACAAGATAGACACCACATGAAGAAACCTTATACGTGAGCATTATTGTCTTTCAATAAGTGTGCCCACACCTTGGGATCAAAGATTTCCACCTTCCTCAAAAGTGTTAAATCATTCCCATTAACCCCCATATTAGTACAAAAATCCACCACAACATTTTCTTCCCTATACACATGTTTGAAGGAGATAAAATTAAAAGAATGGGCAATTTACTTAATACTCTTAACAGAGTTAAAATTAGCACTAGAGATGGGTTCTTTTCTTATTTATCTTGTTAATTATGTTCAGGAGTCACCTTCCACTTCCATATTAAAAATTTGTGTTGAAGAGCTATAGATAAACCCCAAAATACCCCAGCAGTTTCAGCAACATTATTAGTTTGAGCGCCCAAATTGTAGAAGTATCCAAGAATAAAACTTCCTTGAATCACAATATACCCCACCACACCATCTTGAATAGAATTTCCCTTGGAAGGGCCATTAAAATTAAATTTTAAATAGTCCTTACTAGGTTTGTCCCATCCATTTAGTCTAGGGTTCGGACCATCGGGCCTTAGGGTAGAAGGTCTCTGCACCCCACTTCAAGGAGAAACAAGATTCATGCTTTGAGAAAGACTTATTTTGGGAGTTCAAGATATAGAATTTAGCAAGGATGTATCTCACATAGTGGGCTCCAAGATCTCATTTTTCCATTTTGATTTCTCGGTGGAACTTACAAGAAAATTATGTTCTCACCCCAAAATATACCTTATAACAACTCAAGTATTGTTTTCTTATATTGTACATGACATTAAGTTAACTAGTGTTTATAATTATAAACTATATATCTAAGTAATAATTAAAAACAAATAGAATAGTTGGGAGCTTATGTATATCAAAAATTTATTACTTTGTGAAATAAAGTAGAATTTATTCTTGTAAATTGTTCCATTCTCCATATAAACGATGAGTCACTTACATGAGAAAGAAAATGAAATAATCCTTAACACAATGCACGCAAAATGTTTTTGAGAAACGTAGTTTTATGCCCTCAGAGATACATTGAGCCAATATTTTATAGTTTACATCAATCAAAAGACTCATTGTGTCATTTTTATTTATGGTGGAACTTACAATAAAATTACGTTCTCACCCCAAAATATACCTTGTAACAACTCAAGTATTGTTTTCTTAGATAGTACATGAGATTAAGTTAAATATTTCTTATAATTATAAAATATATCTCAAGTAATCATTAAAAACAAATAGTATAGTTGGGAGTTTATGTATATCACAAATTCTATTACTATGAAATATAGTAGAATTTATGCTTGTAAATTGTTCCATTCTCCATATAAATGATGAGTCACTTCCATGAGAAAGAAAATGAAATAATCCTTGACACAATGCAAGTAAAAATTTTGTGAGAAACGTAGTTTTACGCCCTCAGAGATACATTGAACCAATATTTTATAGTTTACATCAATCAAAAGACTCATTGTGCCACAATTGTATTCTTTGTGAGTCAAGAAATGCCAACAATTTTTTCCCAATGTTGGTCCATGTGAATGAGTTTTGTATCACACCCCTCAATGTGGTATAATGATTTTATACTATTTTTTCACAAGTATCCCTCTTGTATCCCATTCTCTTAGCCTTGTAAAATGTATGGAACTTGTTGTTCATGAGGACTTTTATTGGAATATCATTTTCAAAGATTCTAAAATCCAAATCAATGATACATGTTTTAAAGAACATAGTAAATATGAAAATCATTTGTAGGTTCAAAGCAGAGGTATATATCTTACTCCATGTCTCCTTTCTCTTCATTGAGCACGTAAGTTTGGAGAAAAAATTATTTCCTATGCCTATGAACTCATAATAACACAAATGATCTGACATAATCTTTACATTGAAAGGTTCTATCTCGTACATTTCAATTTTTGTACAAATATATACATATACATTTTCAAATCTTATATGAGGAGTGGTCACCTTTTGTGGACAATTTTATTTACACAAAAATTTAATACATTCATTTCCTCTTAAATGGGACTACCATTTTGGATACAAGTAGTGTTGAGTAAAGTAGCAGAGAGGTGTTATCAAAGTAGAGACTAGTATTTACGAGTAGGTAGTAACATAAGAGTGTAATACTACTAGTATCGGAAGTGGATTGATTTAGCTATGACATAGATAATTGTACTAGGTAAGTGGAAAAGGAACAAAATGAACAAATCTCAATTTTTACCCTTCAAAAATAAATTTAGACACACTTTTATTTGTTTTAAGGGTTCCGAGTGGTCTAAATTATTATGGAAAAAATCTAGGTTGTTACAAGAAAAATTGGTCATTGTTTACTTGAAAATCAACTCATCCATTGAGAAAAGAATACCTCGTGATAGAGAGGAATCTTGGGGATGTTTTTTTTCTATCACAACACCATCAAATTCTCATTTAATTCAAATAGTGTTTTGTGAAATCCCACAAACAAATTCCTATAGAAAGTGTAGCTTGTGCTCCTTGTACCATCTCTAATATTACCATATGCATATCCATCCAAATATATTCTGAAATTATTTCTAAGGGTCACTTGGTTTGTTCGGATACTAGGAAATTACGTAGGAGAAGGCACTCGACGATGTCAAATTTAGAACTCTAGAAACATCGTGCATGGTGGGTTGGTTAGAGGGTTGTTTCTTAGTGTAAAGAAAGGCCAAGTGGAAGTTTTTTCTTATAATGCTAAGATCCCTACAGTTACTACAACTTCAGATCATCAATTTCCATGACTAAGGTGTTGTCTACTTTTGATAGAATCTGGGTTCACTTGCCAATGTCAAAGACAATTCCATCCACATTTTATTGCTCCATGTTGCAGATAAAAACCTTAAAAATACTTAAACAAAGGTACATTGTAATCTCTGAATGAAAATTAACAAACATAAATCTTACAAACTTTGGCAGATTTGAGTTATTGGCCACAACTTCCTTCCCGTTAAAAACTCCAAAAGAGAAATTTTATAACTATATACATCATATTTCTCATTAATCCTTGATGTTATTGCATATTCTAGGTCAATGTAACCAATGATACCCATAACATAGGTAGAGGTGTGGTTTTTGGCCAAGGAAATGCACTTGCAATGCGTAAGTCAAACAAATGTGCGTCAAAATGATAATCTAAAAGAATGTTAGAATTCACATCCCAATGAACAATGAATGGGTTACAATCATGATGAAGATATGGTTATCCTTCTTCAACATCATGAGGAATATTTAGCTGAGTATTTTAGTCTAGCTTAATCTTCTTTGATGATCCTATATGAAAATAAAAAGTAATAAAACGCTTGTTAGATTTTCCAAAATCCATTTTAATATGAAGGTTAGAAATTGATTGGACACTTCTATTTCAAAAATATTAATCTATAATGTACATATCCATTTTTATTCATAACATAATCATTTTACTCACCATGTATGATGTCCCATAAAATTTTGTTTACCATCTATTCATAAAAGAATAGTTTCCAAGTGGATAAATTGAATATCTATGCAATTTTCTTATAATTATTTAGATCCACTGTACTCCACATATTTCGAACTTCTATTGAAAAAACCCATTCAGTATATTTCCATTAAAATTCCTTGAATTTATAATTGAGATGAATCATCAAGTCAATATAATGTTCATTCATAGAAATTGGACTTCTTGTTTATGCTCTATAAAATCCTATAAGGACATGAGTTACAATTTTAGAAGATGTTTCAAAGCCTCCAAAGATCCCGGAATGGGTCCAAAAATTTTATTATCAAAGAGGTCCCTAGGATTTCATGTTAGGCCATAGATCGACAAAAAAATTGGAAGTCTTTCTCAACTTTCATCTAGACAATAAATTTCACTCTAAACACAATTCTTAACAACCTATTGGAAGTAAAACAAAAAAAAAAAAAAAAAATAATCGAACTCATAGTGTGACCTTTATAAACTTAATCGTTATAAGATTGTAAACTACAAACAAAGTGTCCAAGTTAATAGATCCAAACCATGAGATTAAAAACACAATGCCAAGCCGTAGGTCCACAACCCAAGCATTACCGAAAAGCATCAAGCTCATGGAAGCTCCAAAGCCTAATAATATCATCTCGCAAAGTAAAATAAAAATTTACAAGTTAACGAGAGTCTTGAAACTTTGTATGGTCTCCAAAAGGAAAAAATGTCGAGTTTACCCATTTCAAATATTTTTTTTTCCAGAATCTTCCAAAACGTAAATTAATAAAGACTTTCCCCTCAAACACCTAATGTACTTGGGGGAATTTTTGAGTTCCTGGAATCTCCAGAATCCTAATAATGGTGGTCACTAAGCATTTTATTTAATACAAACTTTTTATCTCTATTTTTGTAATTAAGAAATAGTTTAGCCTAAAGGCTACTAATATATTCCTTTCTCAATGAACAATAATCCTAGAGTGTTATGTTCTATAAGTATTCAAGCTTAGCGGTCTCTAAGTATTTTATTTAATACGAATTACTTTTTGATATCCATTTTTAGAATTAGAAAACAATTTATCCTAAAGGCTACTAATCTATTCCTTTCTCAAAGACCACCATAGATTTCAAAGTAAAGACCTCCGTGTTTCCATAATGATGTAGTGTAACTCAAAAAAAAATTACAGTGATGGAAAGATAGCCATCAATCCACTATTAGTTCCTCTTTCCTAAAGCTATATAAATTGTTTTTTACATTAACATAAATATATACTAGAATATTTAGATGCTAGTGGCGTTAGTCTTCAATTCTAGAAAAATATTGACAACTTCAAACAAACCAAATTTTTAAATTTCTTAGTGTAAAGCATGACAAAAAAATATTAATGGTTTCTTTTTATATAACTAGAGGAGGGTCAAGAGTCCCATTCCATTTACATTAAATATATAATGAGAGGATCAATCTAAAAACCAAATGATCCATCAATACTTTTATAAAAACACAATTGGTTAGGAATACAAAAATGTTAGACCAAGAAGGAAAACATGATGAGTCGATAACAATGGAATTGACAATGCCATATAACAACCAAAAAAAAGATACAAACTGATGGATTTTAGAAGAAATTACTTAAGTGAATTAGATGACACCTCCATAACTCGGGAATGAAAATAGTTTCCACAGCAGCTCCATAACAAGATTATCTTTTCCACTAGTAGATTGAATCTTTAACCAATCATACACCTCATGACCTTACCTACAAAGAAGATCCCAACATGTCAGTTCTTGTTGCAGTAGAGAAAACATATCATCCAAGTCAGGAAAGTGGAGTGAACTAGGTCCCGCCTTGGTCTCTCAACCCATTTGGACACACCATACACGAAACATATTAGGATGTCAAACCATTTGTATAACTCTGAAAAAACTGTCACATCCACCAAACCTTCGTGTTTATAAAGAGCCTCAAAAATCAAGGGCCAAGATGCACTCGAGGTTTTTTCCATTTCCGCTTCCATGTCAACCCTATAATTTGGCTTGATCTAGTGACGACCCATTTCCAAAGCCTAATCTTTTGTTGTATGTATGATATTAAGATGAAAATGAATGTAAAAGCAACTTCTACATTTACCCTTGGATTTCCTTACAAAGAAATATAATCATCTCCAAGAACCCCCTCAATAGAAACCATGTCTTGCTATTATTCGATCCA
Organism: Taxus wallichiana var. yunnanensis; assembly: GCA_018340775.1. Lineage (NCBI taxonomy): Eukaryota > Viridiplantae > Streptophyta > Pinopsida > Cupressales > Taxaceae > Taxus > Taxus wallichiana. The sequence continues at coordinate 506,637,470 of CM031235.1, forward strand.
AATAATGGATTTCAAACGATGATGTGAAATTTTGGTATAAAATCCCATTTCATGCACCGGCATGGAAAATTACATGAAAGGTAAAATTGGAAAGGAAATGATAGAAAAAAAGAAATCCAGTGAAATAAATCCGTAAGGTGTGAAAATTGTAGATTGAGAAACAGGACTAAGCTCGATTAGTTTATTAATCTCAATCAACCAACCTTTACAGAGAATGGGCTGCAATATTTATAGATATTGCATAGCCAAATACACACGGGAGATTAAGTTGCACAAGTGCAACCAAATTCCAAAATGAACAAGCTTCCAATAACATCCGGGAAGCAACAATTAAATACAAACATGTATATTGTTCAAAACAATATAACAGCATGTATAAAAGACAAATATGGTTTATGAACCATATAACAAAATAACCATTATTATTTAATTAATAAAATTAATTAAACAACTGGACTATTGCATAATTAATATTAGGATAATAATATTTTTATCCTAACATTCCCCCCCTTAATTGTGCATTGTCTGAAGAGATGAGGAGAGGAACTCTCTTAACAACTTGAACTTGTCACGTGCAAGTGACTTTGTGAAAATATCTAGCTCGTTGTTCAGCAGTTGGACAAAATTGAAGCTGGATGTTGTGCTTCAACACATGTTCACGTATGAAATGAACCTGAACCTTAATGTGCTTTGTTCTCTCATGAAAAACTGGATTGCGAACAAGTTTGAGAACACCTTCATTGTCTACATACATGGTATTAGGTTTGTCCTGTGGTATTCCAAGTCCTTCCAGTATGTGACGTAGCCAAATCGCTTCACAGATAGCTTCTCCTGTAGAACGATACTCAGCTTTTGTGGAAGAGCGAGAAACAAAGAATTGTTTCTTACTTCCCCATGATATTGGTCCAGATCCCATAAAGAATACAAATCCGGAAGTGGATTTTCTATCATCAATGTTACCTGTATGATCTGAATCCAAATATCCAGTCAAGAAGAAGTTTTCATTCTTCTTGTATTCTAGACCAAGATCCACTAATCCTTTGAGATATCTCAAAATTTGATTTGTTGCTTTCCAATGACAAACTTTGGGTTCCCGCATGAACCTGGATAGATAGCTCATTGCAAAGCTGATATTTGGTCTAGTGTAGGTCGTAAATGAGACTCCCAATCACCGCCGATAGAGAGTGGCACTTACCTCGGAGAGATGGATCTCGAACGAGATAATCAGTAATCTATTCTCCATAGGTGTAGCAATTGGAGTGCAATCCATCATCCTAAAATTCTCGAGCGTAGTCTTGGTATATTTCATCTAAGAAACAAAGATGTGATTCTCTTTCTGCCATACTTCTAGTCCAAGACAGTAGTGCATAAGCCCGAGATCTGTCATGTCGAATGATCGCTTAAGATCTTTCTTCGTTTCATTAATCATCTTTACTAAATCGCCAAAGTGATGACTAGATCATCGACATAAACTACAACAATCACCATCTGCCCCCTTGCTTTTTTGAGGTAGAGATTGGGATCGTATGGATTTACGATGAATCCATGTTGTATGAGATGCTCATCAATCTTGATGTACCATGCCCGGGTGCCTGTTTGAGACCATACGAAATTTCTTGAGTCTGCATACCTTTTCTTCTTGACCAAGTACAACATATCCCTCAGGTTGAGTCATGTAGACTTCTTCTTGTAAATATCCATTCAGAAGGCACTTTTACGTCCATTTGGTGAAATTTCCATCCAAATGAAAGCAATTAGAGCAAAGATCATCCTGATCGTTTTGATCTTAGTTGTGGGAGAAAATGTCTCCTCATAGTCAATGCTTTATTTTTGTGCATACCCCTTTGCTACAAGTCTTACTTTGCAATTGTCCACCGTCCAATCTGCTTTGTACTTAGTTTTGAATATCCATCTGCATCCAATGGGTTTCTTCCCTGGTGGAAGATCAACAAGCTGCCAAGTGTTATTTTTCATCACTGATTGATATTCAGAATCCATGGCATCTTTCCAAGCTTTTGACTATAGGGCTTCCTGGACTATAAAGGGCTCATTTAATTCAATAACTCTACTCATCAAAGCAAAGTTAACTTCTTCTCTTGCTTTACTGCGAGTCCGTGGTCCAGGGGTGGATGTATCTGGTGGAGCATCCAATCTTGCATCTCGTAATGTACTTGTACACCATTTAGGCATACACTTTGAACTGTTCCCATGGGTTGTGGTTCTATCTGGATCAACACCATCATCCCCATCATCACTTTCATCTTCTGAGGAAACATTAGCTTCAATTTTTACAACGGGTGAAAAATCTACATCTTGCGAGTCCGAAGGAGGAGTCTCTACTTCCTTCTTTTCGAAAAACTCAACATCTCTGCTGCTGTAGACTTTTCTGGTCTTATGATCCATCAATCTATACCCAAGAGTCTCTTCACTGTATCCAATGAAGATGAGATTTTGTGACTTCATGTCCAATTTCTTTCTGTTCTATTTGGGTATGTGCATGCTTGCTTTGCACCCAAATACTTTGAGGTGTGCAATGGATGGTTTCCTTTTTTACCATGCTTCTTGTGGTGTAATTCCATCAAGAGCAGTTGTGGGCGCTCTATTCAAAAAATACATTGTTGTTTTTGTTGCTTCTTCCCAAAATGTCTTTGCAAGTCCGGAATCATCAATCATGTATCGCACCATTTCCATGATAGTACGATTTCTTCTCTCAACAACACCATTTTGTTACGATGTGTGTGGAGGAGGAATTTTTCGACAAATCCCATGAGTTTGTAGGTAGTCTCGAACTCATCATCAGAATTCCCCCTCAATCTGAGTGGAGAGTTCTGATGTAACTACTAGTTTCTTTCTCAACTGCTACTTTGAACTTTTTGAAGATTTCAAACACTTCACTTTTCTTGCGAAGACAAAAAATCTACATTTTTTTGAATAGTCGTCAACACAAAGCATGAAGTACTGGAACCCATAATGACTTGGCTGCAGTGGACCGCAAAGATCGGTATGAACCAGGTCAAGTTTACCATGAGCTCGGAATGTACTCCTCTGGAATGAAACTCTGTGTTGTTTTCCTGCTAAGTAGTGAGGACACTTGTCTGTATCCTTCTGAAGAGATGGTAGCCCATGTACCATATTACACCAGCGAAGTGTTTCGAGATATTTGAAACTTACATGACCAAATCTCCGATGCCACAACTGGGCTGAGGTGGAGTTTTTAGCCACAAGTGCTTGATCGTTTTTGTGAATGAAATCAAGTTGAAACATACGTCCCACATTTGAGGCTTTTGCAATTATTTTCGAGCCTCTTGATTTATCTCAAATCAAACACGTTTTCTTGCCGGATTGACTATCAAAGTCAATTTTCAGGTTGTGATCTAGGAGTTGACTAACTGAAAGAAGATTCTTTGTCAACCTAGGGACATATAGGACATCTGATAGTCTACATTTACGTGAACCAAGGGGTAGAGAAATGTTTCCAATCCCCTGAACTATATATGAAGAATCATCTCCCAACGAAACATGATTTTTGATGGCATGTCCTTCATTGAAATAAACCACTGTGTGGCTATCATGTGTCGAGTGGCTCTTGAATCAACATACCAGACATCACTAGATGACGTGGATGGTTCACTTGATCGAGCAGTGAACAAGAAGTCTTCATTGTCTGAATGTTCTTGTTGCTCAACAATATTACCTTATTGGTGGGGTCTTCTTTTCCAGTTTCCCTTTTTCTTCCCGTGATAGTTGTTAGAATGTCCCTTGTAAGATTTTTGTTGTTGTGGTCTAGAGTTACTAGATGAACCTTTCTTATAAGTGTTATACCAAAGAATCTTTTAAGTCATGTCCTCTTTTGCAAATTGGACATTGCTTCTTCTATTGATTGTCCCCATGATACTGATTCTGATGTTGGGACTTCTGATAGGATTTAGGTTTTCCTTTACCTTTTCCTTTCCATTTTTGATGTGAAGACAAAGGCACTCGCTCCTCTTCATCATACTTATTGTGCATTGCTTCCTCTTGTTGCAAAGAGGTTTACTAGCTTGTCAAAACTAATTGTCGTATTTGAAAAGTTTAGATTTTTACAAAAATGCGGTAAGAAGAAGGGAGAGCTCTCGGAAAATGGGAACGAGAGATTCATCTTTGACCTCTCATCCTAGGGCTAGAAGTGAAGCCCTCAACTCTGCAACTCTTCTTAGGAAAGCTTCAATTTTCTCATTTTGCTTGAACTTTAATGTATGTAACTGACTCTGTAAATTTAGTATGACATTGTTATTCTTGGCCTCATATATTGTGCTTAGCTTATCCCACGCTTCTTTTGTTGTTGTGGCATCTTGAATGTGGGCTTGCACATCGTCGACACTCCAAACAAGATGATGAGTTTTGCTTTCTGATCTGCTCTATCAAACTATCGTTGTTGTGTTGTATCAGTTGGTGATCTGGTTAGAGTACCAGTCACAACAGGCCAGATTTCTTCAAACTCAAGTTGTGTCTTTATTTTTGTCTTCCATGCAGCATAGTTGCTTCCTCTGAGCAATTGTGAATCTGGAAGAAAAAATTTGGGGGCATTGGTGCCCATTTTGTAGAGATCACTGACAGGGTTTGGCTCTTATCACTCCAGGTATTAGGTCTCCCAATCTATATATTGTCAGTCTGATATACCGAACCTTTCTATATACATGCCCTTCCGATATACCCGTCGGTACGTGGAAGAAGCTCGCCCTTTCTATATACCCGTGGTACGTGAAAGAGGTGTTAACGTACGTGAAAGAATTCAATACGTGGTACCAAGACAAGATCTTGATGGGGTCTCAGATGATTATTAACACCGCTCAAAGAAATATCCTCATACGTGCGTGTAAATTTGCTATATACTGGATAGTTTCTCGGTCAGATTTATGTCTTGCAATCGTTCACGATGGATAGGATGGTTCATAGTGTGTGCACTTGACCTTATTACTCCCCGTCGATTTATAGGGACGATGCCCGAACGACGCAATGCAGCAGCTATATTAGGTGTTAAGTGCAGTAGTAGTCATGACGGCTTTACCCGTAAGTGCTTCCCGAGGCACCGTATATACCAACGCTGCGAATGAGATCTAGGATCTCATGAGTGTTCTGAAACTAATTTTTTTTTATTGTTTTTATTACAATTACGCCGAGTTTTGAGTAGTTACAAAGTTTACTGATTGACTATGGCAACTTGTAAGTTAGTACAATATGTAGCAGATATACAATTTACATTCAAAAATTGTACAATCTGAATGGTAGGCAAAAAAATTTCTATTTCGCAGTCCCGGTGTGGCCTCCACGAGCCCAATACGACCCAAAATGCTAAAAATTGCAAAAAAGAAGCTGAAGATGCAATTTTTAGATGGGTCTCCCTTTGCAAAAAATGTCCGAAATGAAAAAACAGACCAAATGGGAGAATTTTTTTACCCTAACTTAGGGATTCCTCCGCTAAATTTAGTTAGTTATAACTAAATTCAAAAATCTGCTAAATTTAGTAGTTCCGCCAAAAATTCCGCCAAATTTCAAAAAATGAGTTTTTGAGTGTTGGGGCAGGATTCGACCCCCACACCTCTCACTCCCAAGGCGCATTCACTAACCAACTTGGCCTCTTAGGGCGCTTGTGATATGAAATGAAGTATATTGTATTTAATATATTCAAAACACGACTAACCTTGTTTGCATGGCGACTTGGTTGAGTAGATGCCACGTGGCACTTGCGTGGAGCGAGCTTGTCGACGGTTTTAGGGTTTCCTCAAAATGAGGATCTGAAGCTTGTTATTTGTTTGATTTTCCTTTGGCGTGTAGGCCGCGTGAGGCAGAAACAAATAAACCCGCCGCTCTTTTTTTTAATACTCTTCCACCGCTGGTTTCTTGCTTTAGCCGCTTTTTTTTATTGGTTGTTTCTTTGTGCAGGTGCGTGGAGTATATGGTAGGTCTGTAGTGCATGGATAGTTTTCCAACTGTTGCAACAATTGCCTTCCTTCCAGTCTTTAGAAACGAGTAAATGCCGCAATTAAATCTGGATGCCGCAGCAGAAAGGTATACTTTATTTTCTCTCCCTGGGTGGAAGCTCCGACAGCTATTCCATCATTTTTTGTACAGGTCGAACCGTGTGTTTCTTGTTTTCTTATGTGCAGGTGTGTGGAGGCTTTGGCAGGTGCGTGGAGTATTGTGCAGGTCTAGATAGAGTTTCCATGCCTATTTCAAATGCTGCCCCTCTCAGTTTTGTGCCTTTGGGTTTATTCACACGGCCTCTCTTCTTGTTGTTTGGCTCTCCGCTTCCTACAGCTTGAACTTGCCTTACTTTTCTCTGTTAATTCGTTCAAAGGCAGAAGAAAGGCTCTGATTTTGTTTCTTGTGTTGATTTGTGCAGGCCGCTCCTTCTTTAGACTTCACAAATCCATACACATACAGGTCCACATATGCACAGACCTCCAAATCCAGTGGTTCGCAAAAATTTTTCTCAGTGCTTTGAGTGCACCAAAGGTAAAAAAAAATTTACATTCCAAACACTTGGAACTGAACAAGAGGTTGTGGGTTTGCAGGGGGTTCTGGGAAGCTGCAGGAGGCAACACTGGCTCTCCTTTTGTTGCAGATTTCTTCTCCACGAATTCTCCTTCTTCTGCAACCTTCTCCAACCTTGCTCGATACCAAATGTAGATTGAGAAACAGGACGGAGCTTTGATTAGTTTATTAATCTCAATCAACCAACCTTTACAGAGAATGGGCTGCAATATTTATAGATATTGCACAGCCAAATACACACGGGAGATTAAGTTGCACAGGTGCAACCAAATTCCAAAATGAACAAGCTTCCAATAACATCCGGGAAGCAACAATTAGATACAAACAAATATATTGTTCAAAACAATATAACAACATGTATAAAAGACAAATATGGTTTATGAACCATATAACAAAATAACCATTATTATTTAATTAATAAAATTAATTAAATAACTGGACTATTGCATAATTAATATTAGGATAATAATATTTTTATCCTAACAAAAATAAGGGAGAGTGGATCGGTAACTATATGGATTGACTATGCCATCGCATGATTGTAATTAATACAAGCTTACTAGGGGCTTTAATATCAACCTTTACTGTAAAATGTGATGAATTTGTCCAATCAACATATTTATTACCAATCTTATCACAAAACTTTTTTCAGGTCCCTCGATTTTCTAAAAAATATGCCTATTTAGTAGCCTCCAAATATATAAGATTTAAGGTCCAATCTGTAATTAATGAAAGCATAAAAAGGAATTTTATTCACACAATTTTTTTATGGTGGCGTTAGCAATAATATGAGAGTCACCTCTAATAATTAATTCATTACTATTCAATTCATTAGCCACAAACCAACAATGTTCCAACACTTTAATTTATTGATTTATACATTTATTAATATACAAAAATTCTAGTCATTAGTCACGTTATTAATTATCATATTAGCCTCTGGAAGAAGGTCGCCTATTTCTTTGCGTGGCTATCTTATCAAAAAAACTTCAAGGATTGGAGAGGGGATGCCACAAAACTTAGCACTTAGACCCATATTTTTGTTTTTCCTAGTTCAAAATCCCCGCTTCCCCATAATCTTTAAAAAGTGAAACATTGACCCATTTAACAATAGGTATTTTCTTGGTCTCGTCGGTTCCTTTCTAGAGATAGGCTAACAAAATTTTGGTAATTTTATCAAACACACACTTGGGGATCCTTAGAATAGAAAATGTATAAATAGAATCAAAGCAATAGTATATCAACAAGATTATATCAATGCAATAGAAGTTCGTCATTTAATCCTGAGTGAGAATCATGTTCACCTTTGTCCTGCATATATGGTAGATCATTTAGGTCTATTTGATTTGTAGGATTGTTTTAAGAAAATATGCAAGGCCAAGATGAAAATTTTACTTCTTCAGGTTTAAATTAACTACTTATGCTATTATGATCTAACATTTCCTAACTATGTGGATATGTTTATTACTGAATCTATTTATCTTACAAATAGAAAATCCTTCCCTTTCATTAACTAATGACACTTACTGGTTGAAAGCATTTTTTGTTTATATGAAAATATATGAATTATGTTTTCTGCACAATATATCAAATGAGAACTACATAAGGTGTCATCCTTCTTGAAGGTATCTATTCAAGTACCTAGCTCTACCAGGGATAGTCCAGTGAATATAATATAATTACAAATAATGATCCCAAAAAATGTTGAGATTTATTTTTTCATTGTTAAAATGGATTCATCAACAATATAGAGGCTAGCGGTTGATAGCCTTCTCATCAATGAATAATTGGTAAACATAAAAAAAGTATTTCTCTTCACGGACTCGATCATTTATTCCTAAGAAAGATTTGTGTTCATCTTCGCCCTTGATTTTTAGTAAATCGTTTAGGACTATTTTGTTTAACGGGTAATTTCTGGAAATATGTAGGGACAAGATGATCAAGATACATCTTTAGGTTTAAAATATGTACTTCTATTATTATGCTCTAACTCTTATCTTTGTCACTAAGGTAGATAATGATTTTTATTAGGTCGATATTTTAAAAAATAGGAATAATAGAGCCCAAAGAGTGCGCGAAGCCACTCCTTTCAATAAGAAATGTAGCTTAGTGGTTGCTAAGCATTTTCCTTGATACTAACCGACATGAAAAATGCCTAGTGACCGTATTTTATTCATTCCTATGATATATTTTTTTGAGCGCTATGTTCGTAAGTATTGAGCTTAGCGATTCTTAAGAATTTTCTTTAATAAGAATTTTTTTATCTCTAATTCTATTCCTTTCTTAATAAACAATAAACAATAAGCCTATAGTGCTATGTTTTGTAAGTATTTGAGCTTAGCATTTGCTAAGAATTTTCTTTAATACACACTATTTTTTAATCTTTATTTTTGATATAAATAAACAATTTATCCTAGAGGTCGCTAATATATTAATTTCTCAAAGACCTCCATAGCTTTCGACAGTAAAAAATTTTCATATCTCACATATTTATCATCTAAATATATTATGAAAAATTCCTAACGAGTGATAATATATATTAATATGATTTGTTATTAGAGCGCTATGTTCAAAATAAGATATTGTTTAGCCTAGTTTCCGCCAAATCATTCCTTTCTGTAAGTATTCGATATTAGCGGTCGCTAAAAATTTTATTTAATACGAATTTTTGTTTGATATCTATATTCAAAATTAAAAATCAGTTTATCCTAATGACCGCTAATCTACTCCTTTTAATAAGTAGAAGAGCTTAGCGATCACTAATATTTTTCATTGATGCCCACCGATGTGTAAAAAAAAATATGTAAAGGTGTGTGCCTAGCAATCACTATGATGTTATATGAGCACCTGAAAACATTTTTAAAAACCATCTTTCTTCCCGATGATGCAAATACCTCCATATCTCTTGACATTAAAAGTTGTCCATATCTCACATATCTTTCATTGAAATATATTATGGAAAATTCCTAACGACCACTAATATCTATTACTATGATTTTTTATTCTAGCGTTATGTTCAAAATAATAAATTGTTTAGCCTATTTTCCGCACAATCATTCCTTTATGTAAGTATTTAAGCTTAGTGATCACTAATAATTTTCTTTAATACAAACTATTTGATTGATCTTGTTCAAGTAATGGATCTTAGCAATCACTAAGTATTTTACTTGATACAAAATGATATAAATTATGTGTTAGACATGAAAACACTTATGAGTAATATATAATTTGTGATATCTTTCAAGGGTATGTAGTACCACACTTGGTTATGCAAGGGATTATATAGCCAATAGGATATGATTATAGTTAATGAAAAATAATAGTGATCCAAATCTATAGAGATATTTATTTACATTACTGGAAAGGAAACATTGGAGTTATAGAGGCTAGGAGTCGCTAGGATTCTAATCAACAAATAGACATAGAATATGTGACATGTAGAGTTATTCATTAACATGTACTGAAAAGAGTAGCCTAGTACCCTCTAAAATCTAAGTATTTATTATTTTGAATTCGGTGTTGCAAAAATATCATTCTAATAGAGCTTAGTGGTTTCTATTTCTTTCCAATCTATAAGGTACTCTCAAATTCTTGTGAAGCGTTTAGTTTTTCTAGAGTAAAGTGTAAATAACACAAAATATTGATGATCACAAGATATATTACAAATTTCATGCCATGTGTCAACATTTTAATGGATTATAATTACAACTTAATATGGTGGATTTTTATAGGTAAAAGTATTAGTTAATTCTATCGCTAATTAAAAATTTCTTAATAAATGTGTCAATTATATTATTGTGTAATTAAATGGTTCAAACTTGCAAGATGTCACATTTTTTTGAATTTTTTTAAATTAACGTGAATAATATTTTAAAAATATCTAATTTACATTTGATAAAAATTAATAATTAATGTGTGTATATCACTCTCTTAAACTTAAAACCTCTATTTAGAAATTGTAGTCATTTTTATACCCTTAAAACAATCGTCCTAATCCCATGCATGCTAGCCTATCATCCAAAGCAGGCATTGGGCACTCACCTGAGGCACACGTAGGTGCCGAGCCCCTCCTTTATGTGAGTCTTGTGAGAATGCATCATCTATGACAAATACTTAAGTGAAAAAAATGGGAAGGAACCATGTGTTCATTTTGAGAACCTAGGATGAGTTATCATATCAATGCATCCATAAAAGAGAAATAACATACAACATATAGAAATGATTCATAATACAAAGGAAATGCATTAGACTTTAGCTCATGAACACGTGTATTCTTTAGAACATAACCCTCCATTGATATTATTGAGTTTGGTAATCACATTACATTCCTTAAGGCCATAATTGACCCACATAATAATGCGAGTAAGGTCATGCATCAGAACTAAACTATGTCCTTCATATTACAAGGATAAACATAGACCCATCCCTCTAAATATGCCATCACTCCTATATTTTCTCTAATCCCAACCCATAGAATCCTCCATGATATTTCTGTAGAGCTTCACCTCTTTTCTAGCACACTATTCCATCTACATCTCTTCTCTAGTATCTTCTTCTTCTATCCGTACAAATCTATATATAGATTTTCTACCTTCATGCCATGCCTTATGAGGTAATAGATCAGCTGCCAAGTGTCCAAGTGGTCCTCCAATGGAGCATGCCTCCTTTGATCTGATCTCTCCACTCTATGCAATGATGTTCTTCTGGAACCTTCCATCACATATATGGAATATTACCTTATTAATCCCATAGCTACAAGGCTGGCACCTTATCCCTTCTAGATGCTAGATGGGTCACGCTTTTCTCATGTGCCATCTATAACTCTAAATATGGCTAAGTCCTAACATTTTCTTACCTTATGAATGCATCTTGTGTTTTACTAAACCCTACTAGAACCCTTCCCTACATACCTTCAACCCGCGTGCCCTTTTTCACATAGGTTCCACGCGCGCACGCGCCTTCTTATACTTATCCGATATTCTAGGGCCCAATATCACCCCACACTATGCCTATTCTTCATCCTTGAAAACACTTCTCTTCAAAGAATAAAGAATGATAGGCTCCAAATAGGGAAGAAAGAATGAAGGAATGAAGAATTGGGAGAAAGAATGAAAGAATGGGGAGAATGAAGAACAAATGCTTATTTTTGAAGGAGGAGAGGGAAATCCTTCCCTATTTCTACCTCTAGCTTCTCCCAAGTGTCAACCTCATTTTGTGTGTTCTAACAGAGGTCTCACTAAGGTGCTCACCTCCTCAAAACTTAATTCCTCCCCTTTGGCACTCATTGTCTCAACAATAATTTCCAATTATTTTCCCAAGTCCTCAAGCGCATCCATCCTATGGGTGATATGGGGGTATAAATCCTATTTTTTCCAAATCACTGCACCCCCCGAATGGCCTGAAAGTGAAAATGACATTTAATGTGATTGGGACACATAGGATCACCTCTTAAGCTTGTGGGACTTGGGCTCAAGGTGAACCTCTGGAGAAGGCCAACTTCCTCTTCCTAAAATAAGCACTACACTACTCCTAATGAAAGAAAAATGGCTAACTAGACCTATGCTAACATTTCAAAGGGATTAGGAAGAGATATTTGCAAGGAAATAAAACCTATACTAGAAGTGGTGATGCACCAAGAAAGGGTGTTGCTAGAAAACCTTCTGGCTTGCTGATGAAGAGATATGATCATGAGAAATAATGACATGCATTACAAACCCACTTTACATACAATACTTCATTCCCTGATAAGCACAATGACTTCCAAAAAACTTGCAAACAAAACCTTGGTTACATAGTTCACCTGTAAACATGAGAGAGGAAAATAGAAGTAGCAAAATCATGAAAGGACATATAAATGATCACAAAACATAATTTCCATTACTTCAAGCACTTGCACAGTGCATCATTACATCAGGGAAAAGGCATAGGCTGCCATTACAATTTGAGAAGAAAGGCTTGAGAGCCTACAAATTCACAACATCTCATCTTGTGAAGAGAGGGGAAGCTTGAAAAGTGTCTAACTTGTCCAACTTGTATGACCTGTTGGAACCCCTTGGAATGAGCTTCCAACTTACATTTATAGAAGAAATTGAGAGAGAGGAGAGAAGGAGTCATAAATTCCCTTCCTAAATTGAAGGTACATGATGTATCACTTATTACAGTCGGTTGAACCACTTGAGAAAGTTCCATCATGTGCCATTAATTACTTGTTGACATAGTCTTCTCAATTAATTAAAATAATATTTAAATAATAATAATAAATATTATTATTTAAAATATTTAAATAAAAATATTAAATAAATAAAAATAATAGTGGCTCAAAAAAACTTGGACCTCCCCATGACACGGCGACCACTTCATAGCTTCTAAAAATATAAATGCAGCAAGTTCTTAACATTCTTGACAAGTAGGATCATTGCACTCATAAAAACACCTTGTACACTTGAGAGTCTTTCTTCTTCAACTTGCACACACTCTTATATTGCTATTTTTTCCACCTTTGGTGATTCAAAATCCTCTGATGGAATTGAGCCAATATGAATGTTACATTATGAATAGGTAGACTGATGGTCCTCCTTGTTTAGCTCTGGGATTGTTTCGGTAGTACAAAACTAGTTTTTTCCACTTATTCTTGAGCCTCAACTTCTACAGAAGGTTTAGTCAAGAATGAATTTTTCTTGATGTTAAGTTTTGCAACCCATTTCCTCATATTATCTTCATGCTCTCTTTTTCTATTCTCTCTGACCATATATTCCTCCCTTTTTCTCATTTCTTGACAATGCTCCTCCCAAAATGGATTTGGGACTATAAGAGGAGGGGTGGGTTGGGATTTAACTAATTCCCTCACTATTTGAGGAAGAGATTCATTCTCTTGTCTTGATGGCCCTTGTAGAAAAGAGGGAATTTTAGAAGGATGAGGCATGGAAGATTCATGATGGAATGGAGGAATAGATTATGAAGTAGTGAATTCCACCTCAGGGGTAGCAACTGGAAGGTTAGGACCATGGGGCTCAAATTGCAACTACATGGATGGAAACATGGGAAGATGGTTATAAGGTGGTAATGCAGGGACCTCTCATTGATAGGGTGGACTAAAATTACATTCAAGAATGTCCCTTTTTTTTATCCATTCTCAAACTTGATTCATCATCTTGATTATGAAGTGAAGCTTTTGTTAAGGATTAAACTCACATTTTATAGGGCCATTCAATGGGTATAGAATTTTGAAGCCAATTCGGGTGGGATTTTTCATTTCATTGATTCTTATTTGCATCATGTTATACTCCAACTCTTGAACCTTCTTCTACAAGTGATCTTCTTCAGGTGTACAATAGATCCCAGAATCTGCATGCCATTGTTCTTTGGTATCCCCAGGTCTGGTGGGTGACCAAAATGATTTGCATCTTGCTCATGGGGGCATGCATGCTCAAACTGGTATTCATCATGAAACTGTTCTAGAGGTAAATTATAATAGCCTAAATATGGAAAGAAATGTCACCGCTTTGGAAGTAGGAATCCCATTGTGGAAATGAAGCCATGATTGCACAGCTTCATGAATGGGATAAAATGGAAAGATGTGAAAGAAAAATGATGAAAATGGGTAAAATTAAGGTTTGAAACACGAAAGCGGGGTACTTGGACCAATCGAGTCACTAGTTGTACTTGGCTATGCCTCCTAAGGATGAAATTTCACTAAGAGCACAACAACTTAATGAAATGAAGTGAACATAATACACACACTAGTTGAAAAGTGTGGCTAAGATATTACAATGGGATAGCTATGAAATGTAGAACTTTCACCTATTGTCCCACTGGGCATGCCAAAAACTGTTGTCGCCAAATCACTTTGCACGCCCCAAATGTCACGAAAGTGAACACGCCATTTGGTGTGATTGGGACACATGGGATCGGCTCTCAAGTGTGGACTTGGGCTCGAGGTGAACCTCCGAAGAAGGCTATATTCCTCTTCCTAAAATAAGCACTACACTAATCCTAATGTAAGAAAAATGGCTAACTAGACCTATGCTAACATTTCAAGGGATTAGGGAGAGAGATTTGCAAGGAAATAAAACCTATACTAGAAGTGGTGATGCACCAAGAAAGGGTGTTGCTAGACAACCTTTCAGCTTTCGATGAAGAGAGATGATCATGAGAAAGAATAGCATGCATTAAAAACCCACTTTACATATAACACTTCATTCCCGATAAGCACAATGAATTCCAAAAAAAATTACAAAGGAAACCCTAGTTGCATAGTTCACTTGCAAACATGAGCGAGGAAAATAGAAGCAGAAAAATCATGAAAGGACATATAAATGATCACAAAACATAATTTCCATTACTTAAAGCACTTTTACAAAGGCATCATTACATCAGGGAAAAGGCATAGGCTATAATTACAATTTGGGAAGAAAGGCTTGAGAGCCTACAAATTCATAGCATCTCAGCTTGTGAAGAGAGGGGAAGCTTGTAAAGTGTCTAACTATCCAACTTGTCCAATTGTTAGAACCCCTTGGAATGAGCTTCCAACTTACATTTATAGAAGAAATTGAGAGAGAGGAGAGAAAGAGTCATCAACTCCTTCCTAAATTAAAGGTACATAATGTATCATTTATTACAGTCAATTGAACCACTTGAGAAAGTTCCATCATGTGCCATTAATTGCTTGTTGACATAGTCTTCTTAATTAATTAAAATAATATTTAAATAAAATATTTAAATAATAATAATAAATATTATTATTTAAAATATTTAAATAAAAATATTAAATAAATAAAAATACTTGGTGGCCCCCTATTGATCGGTTTGCACTGAAGGGAAAATCATGGAAAAAGGCCAAAAATATCCCAACTCGATGGTTGGCTCGCCGAGCCAACTCACCGAGTTAGGTCCGAGATCCTCCAATGTCAAATCCATATCTGTCACGACCCAAAAAATCCATTTACATTGCCATCCAATCGAGCTCTCCGCATCGAGCTCGCAAAGTGGGCTTTCACGATTTCCAAACTGAGCTCCATTTCCTTGGCGAGCTACATTCACAAACCGAGCTCTTCATGACCGACTTGCTCAAACTAACTCAAACCAACTCTTTTTTTCAAGAATCGAGCTCCTCTATCCTTTCACGAAACTGAGCTCATACATCAAGGATCAAGCTCCTCTTATAATCGCACCAAGTTTAGTATGTCATCTAAGCATTATGACCGCATGCATGAGTTTTCCATGAGCTCCATACATAATTTTACCACCATCGCAGCAATGGGCTCCCTCATTTGATGCCAAGCTGGTTGGCCTCTCCATGTAGATCACTTTTCTCAAGTTCAAGCATGGAGAGTAATCCAAATAGCTCCATACATTGCAATGATCTTAACACTAAGATGATCTACCACCTTTGTGGAGCCCTCCTCTATCAACTCAAAGGTTGATTTGCACTCTGTGAAGATCCAAACACTCGGCCCATTATTCTGACTCACCAACGGATGAACTTGGCATTTAACACAATCCCACCTCAACATTAGAATCGGACCTCCTCCTAACTCAGTGACAGACCTCCCCATGACATGGTGACCACTTCATAGCTTATGATCCTCAAAACCCTGAAACTCCAAATTTTGGAGTTTTAGAGTTTCGGGGATCGGAAATATTTGACTCGTTCAATGTCTTTGAGCCCAAAAATCTCTGAAATTTCAAACACAACTCGAAACAAAACTCGAAAAACCTTACCATGAGGATGATCTGAAATGACCTGTCAACTTGCTTCATCATGATGCCTACTTACAAACACCCTCCAATTCATGCCACTGAGTTGTTCCTCCCTCTGCATTTGGTTTACTTGAATCAATACATGCTCCACTTGCTTTGTGGGTTTGTAATTTTCCTGAAAATCTCTCATGCATCTAGAATTACCCGATGGCTTATTTCATGAGCTCTCCAAAGATTACCCTAGTTACTCTTCTACCATTCCATCCTAATCCTAAGCTCCCGGGTTTGTATTTTTGTTATTCGACATTTGCTAACTCTTCAAGTCACAAACATTCATTAATGAGCCCTCTTTCCTACATCGGTTATAAATCCCATGTTCATGGCCATCGAGCTAAGCACCGAGAGATGCCCTTGTTCTTCGTGATGAAATTCCATAGTAAGCTGATCGATCTATGTGATTATTTACATCTCTATGGAATTCTGAAGAAACTTGATCCTGATAATAAAACCATGAACTTGACACCTACGAAGGATTCCTGACTCACCATTCTGAATAGCCCACCGAATCCTTCTCCCTATAGGCTCACTTTCAATATCTCGATCATACACCCTATGTTCATGGCCACCACCTTAGCTCCAAGTCTTACATGTGTCTTCATGCCTTACAATTTCTATTTCTCGATGAGGTCAACCTTTTCATAACCAAGTTGGCCTCCTCATCCCATACTGAGCTCGAATAAGCTTTTCTTAGGTTCCTAAGCTATGTTGACTCAATGAGGCACTTCAACTACTCGGGCTCCATCCACTATGTGCTTAAATCGATAGATGCTTGAATTCTATTGTAGTATCTTTGTTCAGGGAGCATATCCCTTAGCTCGTTCTTCATGCCATATTATTTGAGCCATGAGCTCTCCCAACCGAGCTCCTTAGTAAATTTAAACACACTCACCATCTTGAGGAACTCACCGAGCTCCCCTAGTCGAGTTCAATGATATGATGACCAATCCTCCTAATATGATTCTTGAATGTAGATTTAACAACCAAAATGAGCTCGGTGTAGAGTTCACTTTATGTAACTCACATGCCGACCGACTCACCGATAAGCTTAGTGAGATACTTTTAGCTCAAGCTCATTTTGGCTTGTGTTGACTAATTTTTTAATTCTTTCATCGACCCTTCCAAAAATTATGAAATTTTCTATGAACAAATGGGTCATGAAAGTATGACATGACACCTAAAAAAATATGCCAATTTTAACTATGTCTTTCTTGATTTAGTAAGTATGGGCCCTTCCAAAGGTAATTTTCTCATTTTGAGGCCAATTTGAACCTCCAAGATATGAAAAAGAAAGAGCAATCCTAGAAGATCCAAAAACTTCGGAATAACATAGGAGGCTCTCAAAGCTTGAGATTATGGGTGTAGTTTTAACCTCATTGTCAATGTTTTTATAAGAGGGTAAAAATTGACAACTCCTTTAGCCGGATTTTGACTAATCCTCACAAGGTCTCGATTGCTTTTGACTTATTTTCTACCTCGCTAGGATTTTATCTCCTTCAGCCTATTCCACTTATTCTTTTCTTAAAACTCCTTGAGTTCCATCTCATGAGTGGCAATCAAGATGCTTTCCACTCTATCTCTATCAACGCAGTTATCATATGCATCTTCAGTGACTTGAATGATGACCTTTACCTCTGCAAGGAGTTTAGTATATCAAGAAAAATCTCGACAACTTTCATCTTTTCTTCTTTCTCTTGGTGCGCCAATGCTTCTTCTGTAGACTCTAAGGCAAGTGGCCACCTTTCCATTGTGAGGATGCATGTCAAATCCTCCAAACACTACAAGGTTTATTCTTATTTCTTCTCAGGTGGCACTAGGTCAGGATGCTTTGAAAAATAGCACCTGTGATCATCTCAATATTCTTGTGTAGCTTGCGCACGATTGCCTTCTCCTCTTTTAGTTCACACCTTAACTACGCACTAATAATATCCTCTTACTTCAAGTCCTTTCTCTTTTCAATGATATCCTTCTTCTCCTTCTCCAATTCCTCCTCCAAGAATCTCACTATGTCATTTCTTCCGAATAGTCTGGCCTTAACCTCAACTAAAACTTTGTTGAGCGCATTATAGACCTACTCATCTGATAATTGTTAAGTGTTCACCAAGGGATTTACTCCTTTTGTTTCTGGCACCTTCATTAGTACTCCCTAGCTTACTTTGAACTCAGGTTCATCTACGTGAGACTCGAATGCCCAAGATAGCATCTTCCTGGTTTAGGGATATGTGCCTTCTTCATCAAACAATGACATAACTAGGAGTTGATCTATTTGTACGGTGCTTTGGAAGCATGCATGTAGCACCTTACTAGGATCATTAATATATCCCATTCCCTACTCTTGTGCCACCACTACACCCTTCCCACCTTTGCGTAGATTTTGGGAAGCTTACCACCAAATTGGTATTCCCACCCATGTTGTCATACTCCTTCCCAACACTTTCTTCTTCCATCTCCTTCAAAATTTTGTCCACGCTCCGCTCTAACTCCTGTTCCACCAACTCCTTCATGATGCCCGCCACTTCTCTCTCTATGGCTTTCTCCACTTGCTCCTTGGTGAGGCTTGGGGTTCCTTGATTTTTGGTGCTCACCTCTTCACTCACCCCCTTTCCTTGATCCTTTGCTTTTTCCTCGTCATTCTTCTCCACTTCATCTTCCTTGTTATACTTCTCTTTAACTTCCTCCTCCTGCGAGTCATGTATATTATACACTTGGATGGTATTCACCTCCTTATGGCTTATTGTCATCCTTGTCACCAATGTAGGCATATAATCTTTCTGTCTCCTCCAATTCTTACTCTTCTGCGACCTTCTACTTCTTCCTAACTGGTGATTCCTGTATATGAGATTCTTTTTTCTCCTTCTCCTTAAGAGGTGACCTCTTCTTTTTTATTCTTCATTTGTGAGGGGCACTTCATGCTCTAATGCCTCTTCTTCTGGGGTATTTTCCTTGGTAGGAATTCTTTTTGGACAAGTGCTAGGATTCACGATTGCTTTTGCACGCTAATTGATTGTGCATTCTGCACACTTGGTGACTTTTTCTCCTACCTCTCTTCTCTTTCCCTTTTCTTTGGCACATCCTTTTTCGACCTATGGGGTACTCTAAAATGGATACATCACTCTCCAAATAAGTTCCTTTTTCAAAATTTAGCCTTATGCAACAATATACCCTCGCTACACCCCTTCCGATAATTGGCAGTGTTATTGGCTTCATCATTTGTACCTCCTGGGAAACATACTTCTCCACGTATGTGCACTTCTTAGGGTACAAAATCTTTAGGTGTCACTCACGGTGGTCTTGGTCCACCTCACTAAGTTCAAACCTTAGTCTTTTGGCCTCCTTGAACCTGTTGACCCCTGCCTAGAAGTATTGCATAGTGAAGGAGAAGGGTAGCTTGCACCATGGGATCTTAGTCCCATTTTTCAAAATGAACTTGACAATGCGAAGTGTTTGTAAACTACAAATTTTACTTCTCCATCCACAAGTGTGGGTAACTACTCGGGATCCTCAACTTTTCCTTGAATGCATCATGCATTCATTTATACTACTTCTCTAGGCTTTCCTTATGAGTGACCACACTGTTTCACAAGTATACTTCTTGAACCTTTTTGCAGGTGAGGATTTCTCTTCTGGGTAATCCCAAAAAAATATTTCTAGCCCATATGGTACTCCAATCTCTGAAAAGACAATGGTGAGGAGGACGTTATTAAATAGTATCTTCTCTCCTTCCTTCGTGTTGTTTATGTTTTCATCCACAATAAAGGTGGAAGAGTTATAGATGGTCCCCTCTGATATTTTTGGCATACATTCAACCATGCCTTGTTCACTTGTATCCATATTTCTTGATCATTAAGCTTGGTGACCAAGTACGTGGCCATCCTCATGATAGGGTCTGGAATTTCTGTGATGTCAAATTACCATGAACCCTTTTTGTAGTCATAAGCTACTACTATTTCCTTGATAGCCTCCTTATCGCTCAGATCATCATCTATGGATTCTCCTTCACAATTTAGGCCAGTGAACTTAGATATCAACTGTGGTGTTCTCGCACATCTTATCGTCTACAAATTAGAAATGGTCTTCATGCATGCATGACATCAACCACCGATAAACTTGCTTACGATTTCCAAAATAAGGCAACTCATATAGTTGCACCAGTCCTACCTTTTCCAGCTTCACCTTCACCTCGTCACCGCATATTAGTATTCCATCTATTGTCCTCTTATTATTTGAATGAGCCAGCTCTAGTGCCATTTATTTCTCTCGTAGTGCTCGTGCGATGGTTATAATCACTCGATTCATCTATTTCAAGTATGACACCCACTCGTTTCCCAAAGAACACTCCATCCAAGTACTATACTTCGCATACCATTCCTCATTGGATCTTATGACGGTAATGGTTTGTTTTCCTTTTCCTTTGCCTTTTTTTTCTTTGGTTAGATGGTCACCTTCTTTGGTGCCATTATTTCTATCAGTTTAAAATTTAACACTCCTTTCTCTACTCTACTACTCTTCTCAATCTCGAAACTCAAATCCTAGAAGAAATCCTTCTATCTCCATGCCCTAGCTTCCAAACCCTAACTAGGAAAACCTTCCATAAGATGATGCACTACAAAATAAATTTTTTCATGCCCATGTACTCCCTCTTGGTTTGCAAATCCACTCTAGTTTCTAGGATTCTTCTTCCTTCACACAAATCTCTCTGGATGCCATAGTTCACAAGAGTTCTTCAACTTTGTAATGGAAAGGTAAAATAATGACTTACCTGGACTTATATTTAGATATTTTGCTTTCCTCCAGAAATAATTGTTATACCACCTACCAATGTACTTTAACATTAAATGCATATTTTTACACTGTGTGTCGACTTTAAGCGCCCTTACCCACATGCCCAATACTACACAAAAAACATTCTATAACCTTCTGGTGCATAAAAATCCAATCTGACCGAAGACTCTTACACGCATGTCTATAGTATTGAAGGCACTTCTTCGGTCCTTTACTTTATTTTTCCCTCACTTACCTCATGTTGTTCCTACGCTCTTCATCCTTTGTATGTGGTCTTTGTTACAACCTTCTTGACACCATAATTCATTATCCATCATTTCCCCATGCACTTTCTCAATCTTATGTGCTTCCTTCTACTGGGCCACTCAACTTATATTACTAGCTTATAATTTTCTTTATATTACTCCACCCCATACTAAAACAGATGCGTGGTCCTCTATGCATACACAACCTTGGAAAAATAATGTGGTTATCAGCGCATAAGGCTCAAAATGAAACTAAAAGAAAGGAACAAGTAACGAGAAATGGAAACACAAGAAAATAAAGGGAAATTATAAGTTAATGGAAATATTGCCTTATTTACAAACACGAAGAAGACTTATTTATAGTAGGGCTTCAACCTACTCCCATTGAAATGAATTGGTACTCTCTTCCCATCTAGTGCTTGTAGCTGGAAAACGTCTGAAATTAAGAATGTACGAGATGATGTTGGGTCCCAACCAATGGATTTTTAACTTACCAAGATGGTGCGAGATACTTCAAATCATACAAAAACACCATCTTCCCATTCTCAAACTACTTTTTTTTATATGATGATCATGTCATGCCTTTTGTCTTGAGTTTTATATCTTCTAACTTCATCTAGTAAGTGATGGTAACATGAATTCAACTCGATAGAATAGCCTCCATGCCAAACACCAATTGAAACGGTGTGGCCTTGTTCAACCTCTTGTATGTTATCTTGTATACCCATAGAACGGTTGATACCTTGTCATCCCAATCTTATCGTCCAACGTCACAGATCTAGTCAACGTGTGACTTAGTATTTTATTAAATTCCTCATCATTTCCATTCACTTGAGGGTGATAAGGGGTAGTCTTGTTACGAGACACCATAAATTTTTCTAACAGAATCTTGATTGTTTCATTAAGAAAGTGTGTACCCCTATCATTTGTTAAGCTTAAAGGAAAACCATACTTGTTGATTATGTTCTCCCATAAAAATCTAACAATTTTTTTTTGTAGTGTAATCCTTCGTAGGTGCCACCTCTACCCATTATGTCAAGTAATTAGTGCAAGTAATCATATACCGCAAACCTGTCCTTCTCGTGGCTGGTGAAATTGGTCCTAAAAATTTGATTTCCCATTTTTCAAATGGTTCAACACTAGCTATTGGTCATAAGATAACCCTTTTCCAAGGTTTTCCAAGGCACTAGCAATGGTCAAAGCCCTTGAAAAAATCAATACAATCTTGTATAGTGTCCTCATGTAATCCCACCATGCACTTCCTCCATAATTACCATGCACTCATGTTCTAATACACATCGATGCGAATCTCATCACATCCTAACTTATACGATCTCCACTAATCAACATGTATGTAGGGTGTGACGCGTATTGCTAACTGCTTTCTCTCTAGATCCTTCATCCCTTCTAGTGCCACACTTGTTTTTAAGAACATTGCGATATATTCCAAGTCTCGGGGTGTGCGTTGTAACCTAAAAATTTGAAAGTCTAACATGGTATCCTCAATTCTTTGCACCTCCTCCCCTAAGTTAATCCTTGATAAGTGGTCAGGTCCTAAATTACTTTTTCGGGTTTTATAACCATCATAAACTCAAACTCTTGCAATAATAGGACCCAACGACATATGCGTCCTTGTAAAACAATATCTTTTACTAAGTACTTTAATGCCACATGGTCCGTGTAGAATATAAATGGTGTTTCCAATAGGTACTATCTGAACTTGTACAACATGTAAATCATATACAATACTTCATACTTAGTAGTTGTGTAATTTTGTTTTGCTAGTGTCAACTTTCTCTCGGAAAAACACAACAGATGATCAAAAATTCACTCACCAAAGTTGTCTCTAGTACTAGTCCCATTGTTGTCCCAAAGGCATCAACATGGACATGGAAAGGCTTATCCTAAGAGGGAAAACGTAGTATGGGCATCGTGACAAGCTTATCCTTCAAAGTGTCAAATGCCCTCTGTTGTGCCTCTCCCTAATGAAAGACACTCTTATGTTTTAGCAATTCCTCCAAGGGTGTGGATAATCTTGGCACACCTCTTGATGAATTTCCTATAGTACCTCATATTCCCATGGAATCCACACATTGGGCTTTGATTAGTAGGCTCCCCTAATCCTACAATAACTACAAATTTGGTGGGATCCACTAGTAAGCCTTATTTACATATAATATGTCCTAACAGGGTCCTAAATAGATAAGCAAAGACACATTTCTTAATGTTGAGGGATATCTGTAATTTTTGACATCTCTCAAACGTCACCTCAAATTGTCACAATGGTATTTTACCAATCCACACACAATCCAGTCATCCGGTACACTTGAAGAAATTCATGGACGAAGTCCTAAAATTTTTGTACCATGATGTAGGAGAACACAACAGGCACATTCTTCAATACAAAAGGCATAACCCTCAGTAGGAAAAACTTCCCCATTTAGTGGTGAAAGTTGTCTTTCTCTAGTCTTCCTTTCAATCCTAACTTAATGATACCCTAGAACCCATCCATGAAAGAGTAGACTTTGCGCCTGGTTACTCCCTCAAAAATAACTTCATAAAGGGGGTTGGAAAAGGATCGATGAAAATATTGTATTCGTGTCCCCGTAGTCTAGAAAGATCCTTATCCTCTCATCCTTCTTAATACTAATTATCATTGGGCTTATCCATACTAATTCTTTCATTTCCTCAATGATACTTGATGCTATCATATTGTCTATTTTCTTTTTGACCCGTACGCACAAATTTGGATTCATCTCGATAAGGTCTCTTCTAAATCAGTGCGCACCTTCCTTTAACTTGATCTTCATCTCCCCAAGGAATCATGGATGCCTTTGATTTCATGGAATCCGTGAGGGAACAAATATTGGAACTCTCATAACAGATCAATGACCTTTAAAACTTATTTTTCTAACTAATAGTCCCTAATGATAGCTTCCTTAGGTTCTATCTCTATCCCCATATTGACCTTCTTTGTTTTCAAGGGCTCACGGTAGGTGCATGCTCGCTCATTAGCAATATCTATGACTTTGTGCGTACCTTCAAAATGGTTAACATCCAAATTTTCCATCTCTTCACCATCTACTACATAGACCATTTTTCCTTTTCCTTTTTCCATGCATGTGCACTTAATTTAGAATTCCTCTTATTCTTCTTCATTGACACGCATTTCCAAATAAGGTTTTCCCAACAATTACAATAGCCTATCTTCTACCATAGCACTATCTCTCATTGTAAGGCACTTGATTACTTACAACGCCTTATCCACTAATGGCTTGGTACTCCTATACTTGAAAGCTTGAATGAGATCATCCGCCAACTCCTACCAATTACCTATTTAACGATGCATATCCGAATGAATATACCATGTGTGTGCATAGCCTTGTAAGGTGGAATACAACTTATGCACCCATAATGAAGGTGGTAATGCTTTTGTACTTCCCATCTAAGCCTTCTCACATGCTTGGATATGAAATGAGGTGGTCTCTTTACCATGGTAATCTTGTATGAAAGTGGGCACGTTGCTCCTGAGAACCTTACAAAAAATGTGATTCTTACCTTGCACCATTCTAGGAGGCTCTCCCGATGTGTAGCCCACTAGCGCATTGTAGTTTTAAGCAGGTTATAACTAAGCATTCCCCTTATCTCATCCTCATTCTTCCATTGAGCCTCCATTTCTCGCAAGAAAATTTCAAGGTATGATCCTCCAAAGTAATTTGGTAACTTATTTCATCCAAGGCACTTGACTGAATGCACCTTTGTTACCCTTGTTATAGATCCTCTCAACTATCTCCCAATCAACTCATAAGTCTCATGCACCTAATTGTCACATGTCATGCTAGTGGTATCACTCAAGGACTAAGCATCCTCAAACTAAATAACTCCCTCCATGGGATTAAAATGAAGATAGTTGTAATGTGGGTCTTCCATTTGATGCCAAGAATCCAAGTTAAGAACATTGACCTCTGCTCCCATATCGATGAGAATATTACTTGATAAGCCATCCATCAACAACTACATTCAATGTAATTTCCTTATAATAGTCAAGGATGTGAGGAGGAAGGTTTTCATGTAGAACCATCCTTTCACACTCTACTTCGTGTGTGGTACCTTCTCCCTCAGCCATTCTCCTAGCAAGGGAATAATATTCTCTTTCCTTAACATCCTACATACATCCTTAACCTCATCTAGGTCATCCTTTGGAGCCTCAGCATTCTTCCTTTGCTCCAACTACTTTGATTGCTCCTTTAGAAATTGGATCTCCCCTTGCAAACTCCAAATCACATCCATAGTTTCTTGATACACCTCCTTCTGATGAGTAGGATCTAGAAACTTCCCATATACTACTTCTCTTGAAATTAGTGTCCTTTGTCTTAGCATCTCCTTAGTGCATGTGGCCTCTACTCACGTCATCACCAATACAGGTTATAACCCTGACTCATGCGCCACTCTTAGCATCCACTGTGAATCGGCCTTCTTGATGCTCACCATCCCAAAACCTTTTTCCTTCTGGTGTTTTTGGTTCATATGCTCATAAAGCTCAAAACTCTTCATACTTATGTTTCTTCCCACACCACGAGCATTATAACAAATTAGGGAACTCATGTCTGTAATTCTCTATAGATCCATAGTTATAACAGGTTCCTCATGGGAATTCACTTCTTCCTCCACTATTATTAATGAAACCATGAAATCCTCCGCAAAAACCTCTTCCACACACTCCTCCATCTGTGTGTCCTTTATAACAATGATCATCATCCTTGTAAATACTTACAAGACTAGTCTAGCACACACCAAGATCAATAACATCATGAATTTGATCAATCAGTCTATAATCCTTGGTATCATGGGTCGTAGAGGTATAGATCTTATAATAGTAAGAAAAATTATTGCGGATTACACGTTATAGTAGAGGGAACCTACTTACATCATGATCCCCATGGAAAATCTCACATTATACCGCCATAGTGTGTACCAACTTCCGAGATCAACTATCCTTTATATGCCCTTCCACTTCACAATCTGTAAACCAAAGCCCATTATGAACCTCATATGCTGAGTTTGTAGAAATATTCTCCAACTACTTGTCCATTTTATCAATTTGAGCCTCAAGAAAAGGAATAAAACTAGTATCAACTCTCTTAAAATTCACAACACGCAAACTTCCAATTCCTTGCACGGGTTTGTGAAAGTTTTATGTGAAAAATCCCTTCTAAACAGTGTTATCAATCTCCAACAAACCATTAAGCATGTTGAGAAGGGTGAATGTCATAAGATAGTTTTGACAAGAGAGTTTTGAACAGTGCATCATACTTCCATACACTCTCTGTCATTCCTTGATGGATCTCCTTCAGAGTGCTAATACTCTTATATTCAAATTCTAGGATATGGAACTCTACTAGGAAGGCATTCTTCAATGTAGTGTAGTCTACCACCATTTGATGAGGGTCATATTTCTTATACCAACTATGTGTGCACCCTTGCAACGTTGTTGCAAACTGAATTTCCTTCTACTCTGGGTAGTGATCCCTTTCACGCACCATAGTAATTCACACTTGTGCACATGCTCTAAAACATCTTTAATACCCATGTGTAAAGACATCTCAACAAATACTTGTGACGATGTGGTGAGGCCCTTGTCCTCTTGGTCTAGAGCCTTGGTTCCCTCTGGTGTTTCCTCCTCCACCAAATTCACTGGATCCACCAAGTCTCATTCCTCCTAACCCATCAAATCCTCCAAATCCGCTAGGTCCAATAGGTCTTCCAACCCCCTATACCACTAGATCCACCTCTTGTATCCAGCAAATGGCCTAAAGAGGTCACGCCTAGTGTTCCAAATGTCCCACTGAATTACGTGCCAATGGTTTGTGACATTTCCCTAGTGCTAGTTTTATGTCCTGTGTCACTCCTAGATGCAATACCCAAACCTTGCATACTTACACATTGTCCAAAAATTCCTCCAAATACTTGGATTCTTTTACGCAGTCATGGATGTTTCAAATGAGAAATTATATCTCCTAGGCACGAGACCGATTACTCCTAGCGAGACCAAATGGGTTAACAATACTTCTCCCTTGATCTGTAAAACCAAGCGTCATGGGTTGGTCATCAGGTGGGCTCATATGCATGTCGGCAGATCTCATTTCTCTATGCTATGAAATCTCATCGAAGTGAAGGGTCTTCTCTCCCATGCTTGCAAATATGGGGTAGCACAAACTGCTTTCGGGTTCTACGTCATCTACATGAACATAAAGTCCTTCCCACAACGTCTGCCTCCATAGATCCATCTCACTTGCAACCTCATGTTGTCTAGTCATATCCCTTTCATGAGCTTCATTATACTTTACTCGTCTCTCCTCCCTTTCCTTTTAAGATGCAATTTCCGCCATCTTCCTCCACCCTAGCTTTCTCTCCCAATGCTCAAAGAAAATTAGTTGACCATGGGAAATGCCTCTAAACTTAAGGTAATGATCAAGATCTTTGTAGTGAAAGTAATAACATGTAAAAATGATCCTCTAGGCTCCCGAGAAACTCAAACTCAACAAATTTTGGGAAAGAATCCATAGAAATGGCATATTCTAGAGTATAGCTGGTCAACACTCCTTTCCAACAGTTATCAACAACATGCATCCAAGTCAAATCTGCATCTTGTAGTCTCTGGTAATCATCTTCAGTCCATACGTGTGATCTATAGTACCAGCTTGATTTGCATGCATATGTTGAAAGCCATTCATATAGTTCTACTGGAAAACAGTAGAAAAATGTCTTATACAACTCATGGTACAGGTTCTCTTCTACCCATCTACGTGCATCAAACTCAGGTCCAATGCTGAATCTTTGAGAAAATTTATTCTCCATGATCTTGAGCCATGCTTCGACACTTTCCATGGTCATTTGTTCTGTCATCATGCATCACAAGGAAAAATATGAATGCCATTTCTCACAACAACTTCAAAAGAGGTCCCAAAGAATGAAACCAAGATGTAGTCATTTTTATACCCTTAGAACAAAAATCTAATCCCATGCACGTCGACCTATCACCCAAGTAGGCATTGGGTGCTCACTTGAGGAATGCACAGGTGTCGCCCCCTCCTTTATGTGAGTCTTGTGATAATACATCATCTATGATAGATACTTAAGTGTAAAAGAATAGGAAGGAACCATGCATTCATTCTGAGAACCTAGGATGAGTTATCATATCAATGCATCCATAAAAGAGAAATAACAGACAACATATAGAAATGATTCATAACAAAAGGAAATGCATTAGACTTAAGCTCATGAACACATATATGCTTTAGAACAGAACCTTCCATTGATATTAATGAGTTCAGTAATCACATTACATTCCTTGAGGCCATAACAGACCCACATAATAATGTAAAGCAAGGTCATGCATCAAAACTAAACTATGTCCTTCATATTACAAGGATAAACACAGACCCATCCCTCTAAATATGTCATCACTCCTATATTTTCTCTAATCCTAACCCATAGAATCCTTCATGATATTTTTGCAGATATTCTCCTCTTTTCCAACGCACTATTCTCTCTGCATCTCTTCTCTAGTATCTTCTTCTTCTATCTATGCACCTCTATATATAGCTTTTATGTCTTCTTGACACCATGCCTTCGAGGTAACAGATCAGCTGCCAAGTGTACAAGTGGTCCTCCAATAGATCATGCCTCATTTTATCCAAGCTCTCCACTCTGTGTAATGATGTTCTTTTAGAACCTTCCATCACATGCATGGAATATTCCATTTTGATCCTACAGTTGTCAGGTTGGCACCTTATCCATTCCACATGCTAGATGGGTCACACTTTTCTCGTGTGTTGTCTTGAACTACGAATATGGATAATTCCTAACACCATCTTGTCTTACTTGTGCACTGTGTGTTCTACTAAACCCTACTAGAACCTTGCCTTGCATGCCTTCAACCCGTGTGCCCTTCTTCACATAGGTTCTCGCACACCCACGTGCCTTCTTGTACTTAGCCAATATTGTGTGGCCCAATAGAAATATTCACTTCTATTTTCTATATGGTTTTTTGTATTATTCTTAAATTAATATTTGTCCTTTTCTTGCGAGTTCACAAAGAAATAATTGTCATTGTCCCACTTGTTTCTAAAGTAAAATTAATAAATTTGATTTCCCCATATCCCATGCTATCCCTAAAATTAAATGAAGATATTAATAAAGTGGAAAATTCAAATTTTTTTATGCAAATTCCTGACATTAAATGTAAATATTTGAAATTTCAAAATCCCACACTTTTGTTTTAAAATAGTGAATTTCAAATTTTGAAATTTTCTTATTCCCCCTCTTTTCATTTTTTAGAATTTATTTCATTGAATGTATTGGGAAAAAACTAAATAGACTGAGAAATACATATTAGGGTTTATTTTTTATTTTTAAATTTTAGGAAAGAAGCTCTTGAAATCAGAATCTAACATGCACACGCACTAATTTACTAGTCCGAGTGCTTGATTCCCCGCCATTTTTTAGAACAAAAAGTTGAACAAAGAATATAATCTCATTTGGGGTGCAAAAATGAGACTAAAATTAGTGATTGTGGATAGGTCACAGTGTACAGTACAAATCAAGAGGCCCACAAATGATGGAATGAAAAGAGACAAGAAAGACGAGTTACGAGATAGAATCTTGTAGATATTTTGTTTAAGCTAGAATATAGAAGTTTAACAAATAGTATCAAGCACGTAAAATTTTTAGATACCACTAAAATAAGTATTTATCAAAATCATCTATGTTATAGCATGTGTGTGTAGTAGACAGGTGGGCACTTTCACCACTATATTTTCACCTAGTTCTTTTTTTTTACACCACAATCCATCCTTTCCTTTCCCTTCGTTGTCTTTGCAGTTCCATTTCATCTCCTTGTCAAAATGTGTTGCTCTGTCTAAAACCAAATTTTTCCTACCCTGACCAAAGAAATTCTAATCCCTTTTACAATATTTATTCTTTCCAAAATCCATTTTTTATGTTCAACCATAGCTCAAGTATTCATGTCTCATTAAGTGAGTTCCCTTTTAGCCCTTCTATATGTGTCTCCTGTTAATTTTTGTGGATTTTTCATTATTTTTCCTATATTTATTCTTTCCCGTAAGTGTTAGAATCTATTCCCAATTACAAAACACGATTCGCATATTAAATTTTTTTAAAATTGTAATTGTTTGATTTTATATAGTTTAGGTAATCATTTTGACCTCCTTTAATGATTTTTTAATATGAAAGAAATAGTCGTGACTAATTATTTCAATGTTCAATGCTTACATGATTGTCACGTTGATATATATAGTTATATATTTGTTTTCCCATGTAGAAATAGTTAAATGTAATGTCTTTAGCAAGTCTTTTGTGTTTATTAAAAGGTAAGAACATTATATGTACTCATAAATATTATTAAATATATTTGTTAATCATTTTATTTACAAACATATATTTCATTGGACCTTATGTTATTCCATATATTTTTATTATGTTGCATATCATTGGTTGAGCTTAGAATTTTTGAAATATATTAATACAAGATTGTACTCGTATATTTATGTATCTTTTTGTGAAGTTAATTAAGAAAAATGTTGTTTAACCTAGCTACCACAAAGGTATAATTCTTCTTTGTCAAAAATATTCATGTAGAAAATAATTAGTAATAACTTACTTGATAAATGAGTTAGCCTAAAGTAACATTTTTTAAATTCTAAAATACCATATTCCAATACTAGCAACCGCTAAGTTGGATGTTTACGACATTATTGAACTATTACAAGACAACACAAGGTAAAAAATATTCCAAGAAAAGAAAAATATAAAATATTTTATTGAATACATTTATTCAAACAAGAATTGAGATTAACATCTCGCTAAGATACTAGTTGACTCACATATGATACAACTAGTGACGAATCACTGAAAAATGAGCTAATAACCATTATTATATTTAGATTTTTATATTATGATATCTGAATCCTAGCATTATATTCAAATCCTAGCGGTCGCTAATGTCGAAGATTATTAAATATCATTGGTGCAACATAACAAATACTTGAGATTACTTATCACTAGGTTATTTTTTACCTTACATACAGGGATAATTAGTAACGTCTCGTGAAAAAATAACTATGCTCCATTATTATATTTGGGTTTTACAATACTACCTTTTAAGACTAGCGACCACTAGGGGGGATGTTTATTTTATTTCTTTGATGTTCCAAGATAAGAAATATTCCAAGACTATTAAATTTAATGATTTTCCGAATACACATATCCCAAAACAATTTTTTTGTTTTGCAGCCACTGAGTTCAATATGTTATTCAAATTCTATCACATGATATTCAAATCCTAGCAGCCACTAAGGTCATAGATTATTCTACTTTGTGTTGGTGTAACATAACAAAGACTTGAGTTTATCGGCTGCTAGGATAATTCTTGTCTTGCATTCAAGATAATGGGTAACAACTCTACTAAAAATTGAACTAAGCTTGAACACCAAATTTTTAGCCTAGCAAACTTTAATTACAACATGCTACTAAAATTTTATAACTTGATATTCATATCCTAACATGATATTCAAATCCTAGTGGCCGCTAAGGTCGAAGATAATTACATAGCGCTAGTGGAAAATCACAAATACTTGAGGTTAGTGGCTGCTAGGATATTTTTTATCTTGCATATAGGACAAGTAGTAATGACTTGACTGAAAAAATAACTATGCTCCATTATTATATTTAAATTTTACAAGATTATCTTGAGGGTAACATCTACTAGGATATTTTTGTCTTGCATATAGGAAAAGTAGTAACGACTCAAGTAAAAATCTAACTATGTTCCACAATTATATTTAAATTTTATAAGACTATCTTCAAAGACTGAAAATTCTAGGGTGGATTCTTACTACATTTCTTTGATGTTCCAAGACAAGAGAAGATAATGAATTTCCAATAGAATTCAAATATTCACAACTTTCTTGAATACTCATAATTTAAAATTAAATTTTAAGCCTAGCGGCCACTGAGTTCAATATGATATTCAAATTCTATCACATGAGATTCGAAACCTGGTGGTTGTTAAGGTCAAAGATTATTAAGTAGCATTGTTGCAACATCACAAAGACTTGAGGTTAATGGCTACTAGGATAGTTGTTTTATTACATATAGGACAATTAGTAATGACTTGACTGAAAAATGAACTAAGCTCCATTATTATATTTAGATTCTAGAATACAATGGTCCAAGGATAACAACCACTAGGGTGGGTTTTTACGTCATTTAGTGGATATTCCAATACACAAAAAGACCAAAAATCTTCAAAGACAAGACAAATATTAACAATTTTATAGAATACACATAGTCGAACACATGATCTTAAGCCTAGCACCCACTAGATATAACATGATATTTGAATCCTATCACATGATATTAGAAGTTTGACATGATATTCCAACCCATGTAGCCCCTAAGATTATATATTATTATATTATTTTGGTGTAACATAACAAATAATTGAGATTAGTATCTGCTTAGGGTAGTTGTTGCCTTACATACAAGATAATTAGTAATAACCCGACTCAAAAACTAACTAAGCTCCATTCTTATATTTGGATTTTACAATACAACCTTCTAATACTAGCGACCACTAGGTTGGATGTTTACTTTATTTCTTTGATGTTCCAAGACAACAAATATTACATGACATCAACGACGTTAACAATTTTCCTAAATACACATATTCCAAAATGAAATTTTTGCCAAATAGCTGCTTGAGTTTGATATGTTATTCAAAGTCTATATCATATGATATTCAAAGGATAGTCAACACTAAGGTCATATATTATTCTATTACATTAGTATAACATAACAAAGACTTGAGATTAGTGACCTCTAAGATAATTATTCTCTTATATTTAGGATCCTCTATCCTAAATCTATACAAATTGTTTTTACATTGCTAGAATATTTATATGTTAGCAAGTTGTTAGTCGTCACTTCTACAAACCAAATTTAATAGTGATTAATTGTTTAAATTTCTTAGTGCAACACATAAAAAAAATTTTATTAATGATTTCTTGTTTTTATAACTAGAGGAGAGTTGAAGGGTCTATTACCTTTTACATTAAATATATAATGAGAGGATCAATGTAAAAACCTCGAATGATCCATCAATACTTTGATAAAAAAATGCAAGGGCCTATACCAAACACACAAGTGGTTGGGAATTAAAAAAATCCTAGAAAAATAAGACAGACAAGATGATTTGATAATAATGGAACTAGCAACACTATATAACAACCAAAAAATACAAAGCCGACAAATTTTAGAAACACTTATTTATGTGAATCGATGATACCTTCGTAACCTCCACCTTAATGTGCTTGAAAATGGTTTTTACATGTGGTTCTAGAAAAATATGTTCTTTTCCAGCAGTATCCCAACTCTTTAACCAATCGTATGCCTCACGGCCTTTCCTGCGAAGAAGACCCCGATGTGGGAGTTACGGTTACAATAGAGAAAACATAGCATTTAGGTTAGGCAAGTGAAGTGACCTACCTCCCATTATTGATCTCTCACCCCATTTGGACACTTCATACATGAAACACATTAGCACGTCAAACCTCTTTTATAACTCTGAAAAATGGCCACATCCACCAAACCTTCTTATTTATAACGAGCATGAAAAATCAAGGGCCATAATGCACTCAAACTTTTATCCATTTCCGCTTCTATGCCAAGCCTATAAGTGGGCTTGATTCGGTGATGACCCATCTCCAAATCCTAATCCTTTGTTAGATGTATGATAAGAAGATGACAAGAAAACATCAAAGTAACTTCCACATTCACCCTCAAAAGTCCCTCTAAAGAAATATAATCACCTAGGAGAACTCCCTCAATAGAAACCATGTCTTGCTTTGATTTAATCCAAAAATGGATTACAAATGATGAAGTGAAATTTTGGTATAAAATCTCATTTCACACACTGACGTGGAGAATTGCATGAAAGGAAACATTGGTTTGGCCATGACAGAATAAATTAAATCTCATGAAAGAAACCTGAAAGGTGTGAAAATAAGGGAGAGCACCTAGATAAATATATGGAGTGAATATGCCATCATATATTTGTAATTAATACAAGCTTGCTAACAACTTTAATATCAACCTTTTTTTGGAAAAGGTGATGATTCTTTCCAATCAACATATGTATTACCAATATTATCACAAAATCCTTGGTCATTCCCTCGATCTTCTATAAAATCTATATATTTAGTAGTTATCTTAATAGATAAGATTTAAGGTCCAATCTAGAGTTAATGAAATCATATAAAGGGAATTTTATTCACACAAGATTGATTTTCCCTGACAAGGTCTTCTTTTTAATGGCGACATTAGCAATAATATGGGAGTCTCCTGTAATAATTAATTCATTACTATTTGATTCATTAGCCAAGGACCAACAACATTCTAGCACTTAAACTTACTGATTTATACATTTAATACTTTACTAAATTTCTAGTCATTAGTCAAGTTATTAATTATGAGAATAGCCTCTAGAAGAGGCTCACCATTATTTTTTTGTGGATACCTTGCCATACAAGCTTCGAGGATACTTCTGCTACTATGATCTAACCTTTCCTAACTATGTGGCTATGTTTATTACCAGAAACTGTTTATCTTAGCAATAACAAAGCCTTCCCTTTCATTAACTAACAATGTTTATCAGTTGCAAAGCATTTTTGTTTATATGAAAAGATATGAATTACATTTTTCTACACAATATATCAAATGAGAACTACATAAGGCATCATCCTTCTCAAAGGTATGTATTCAAGGACTTGGCTTTGTCGGGGGATAGTCTAATGAATAATATGATTACAAATAAAGAAAACAAACCTGTTGAGATTGATTTTTACATTCTTAAAATGGATTCGTCAATAATATAGAGGCTAGTGGCTACTAGCCTTCTCATCAACGAATAATTGGTAAACATAAAATATGGATTGCTCTTCATGGACTCGAATCATTTATTCCTGAGAAATATTCGTGTTCATCTTTGCCCTCAATTTTTAGTAAATCGTTTAGGACTATTTTGTTTAATGGGTAATGTTTTGAAATATGTAGGGCAGGATAACCAAGATACGTCTTTAGGTTTAAAATATGTACTTCTATTATTATTCTCTAACTCTTATCTTTTTCGCTAAGGTAGAAAGTGAATTTTTATTAGGTTGATATTTTTGAAAACTAGAAATAGTAGAGCCTAGTGAGCGCCAAGCCACTCCTTTCAATAAGTAATGGAGCTTAGTGGTCGCTAAGAATTTTTCTTTATATGAATTAACATGAATTACGTGATATGACAATATATCCAACTAGTAATACATAAGGCTTCATCATTCCAATTTGTATTCTCGAAGTTAAAATGGATTACAAAACAATATAGAGAAATCGCCTAAGGGAAGTCGGGAAGTTTGGCGATCACCAAGAATTTTCCTTTCTTTGGTTTTCTAAGACATGAGAAGCCAATAAATATTCCAAGACAAGAAAAATATTTACAACTTTCCTGAATACACGTAATTAAAAACAAAATTTTAATCCTAGCAACCATTGAGTTCAATATGATATTCAAAGTCTATTACATGTTATTCCTATCCTAACATGATATTCGAAGCCTAGTGGCTGCTTAAGGTCGAAGAAAATTACATAGCGCTTTTGGAAAATCACAAAGACTTAAGGTTAAGTTTGTTAGGATATTTTGTGTCTTGCATACAGGACAAGTAGTAACAAATCGAATGAAAACCTAACTATGCTCTATTATTATAATAAAATTTTACAAGACTATCTTGAGGTTAGCAGCCGCATTAGGATATTTTTGTCTTGCATACGAGAAAAGTAATAACAAGTCCACTGAAAAACTAACTATGCTTCATTATTGTATTTAAATTTTATAAGACTATATTCAAAGACTAGTGACCACTAGGGCAGATGCTTACTAAATTTTTTTGATGTTCCAAGACAAGAAAAATATTTAATAATTTATTGAATAGACAATATTTAAAATGAAATTTCAAGAGAATACAATACACGTAGGCAAACATGTAATCTTAAGCCTCACCGCCCACTAAGTAGATTAGTGGCACTAGGATCCTAGAAGACTTCGGGTTGTCCATGATTTTTGTTATTCGATCACTAATTTTAAATTAAGAAACTATTGAGGCATGATCTTTGGGAAACCATTGCTTTGAATTACTAATTGAATCTAGTGGCCACTAGGTATTTTCCCGTATACTATTTGATTTGAATTATGTGATATACATGATAAATCTTATGAGAACTATTGTAATGCCCGTTCTCCGACGACCATGTCGCTAAGCTTTTAACGTTGTGGTGCTTATGTTGACCTCTCGTTGGCTCTTGTTATTTCGATTAATAAGTATTAATAACTGGTAATAATAATAATAATAATATTTTTATTTATCGGTCGACGTTAACCTCGCCTTCTGATCGTCGATTTGATACCAACCCTGTTGTTAAATTTTGATAAGCGATTACATAAATTAATGCTGGGAAATGAGGATGAAGCTCTATCCTGCTCGGCATTTAAGGTGAACTATTTAAATATGGTTTAGGGTTGTAAAATCTTCTAAGGCGTGCTCGAATGGGGAGAATTTAGGATTTGCGTATCACATGGATCTCTCTCCAAAATAGACGTCTTTTCTTGTAAACCGTGTTGGACCTTCCCTGGGATCTGGGGAAACGTGTTTGAAATCGTATTGGGTTTTGGCCTGCGTTTTGTCTTCGTGATTCGTTATGGCTTGCTAGCCACATTTTCTTTGTTTTGGGGATTTACGTGCTCAGTAGTTTGGGGATCTACGTGCTCAGTGGATTGGGGGTCACGCGCCTAGATGAAAATCTCACATTTGTGAGTTTATTGCAAGTTTCCTTTGCTGTGTGGTCATTTTCTGGTGCACAGATCCTGGGCGCGTCCTTTTTTGTCTTCCTTGGCCGCAATGAAACCCCCCTCATGCCTTATCTTTGGTGTGCGAGATCCCTGACACCTCCCTTTTTCCTTCCCTGGCCGCATTCGATCCTGTTCACGCCTAGAGCTCGGGGGTGTTTGGAAAACGTGGAGGAAGGTTTTCTGAGCGTGGAGGAAGTTTTGCTGAGTGCGCAGGACTTTGGGGCGCCTTCCCTGCTGGCCGCGTGGGCTCGTGATGGCGGTTATAGATGAAGCTACAAGCTGGTGCAGTAGGCGTGTTACCTCCTCTTTCATTGGGTGCTGCGGGGTGTGTTCTTGTTGGGGATCCACAGCAACAGACGGCAACAGTTTTTAGCCAGGCAGCAGGCGTGTGCAGTATAGTAGAAGCCTCTTTGAGCGCTTCCAACAAGCAGGCTGTCCAACAATGTTGTTACCTGTTCAGTATTGAATGCATCCTCAAATTTGGGATTCTCCTTCAAGTTTTTATTTTTATCAAAATCAATTAGTGACAGTAAGAGTGTTACCAGGAGACCTGATGAAATTTATTACAAAAATTCTCTATTGGGACCTTACTTGTTTTACGATGCAACTCATGGAAGAGAATCTCATAGAGGAGGATCTGTTTCATATCAGAATATTCATGAAGCACAATTTGCTGTTGGAGAGCCTGGTAATAAAAGCCTTCATAAGTGTGGCGCTTGCATTATTCATAGCAGGATGGGCTGTTCGGCGGAAGTCTTTAAATCTGTCGGGTGGTTTTGCCGGTTCTGGTAATGTCAGCATCTATCATGGCTTCCTTCAGGTTTGGAGCTCTCCTCCTCGTGTTTTTCTTCACATCCTCAAAGCTCACAAAGCTTGGTACTGAAAAGAAGCGCAAAAATGATGCTGAATACAAGGAGGGAGGCCAACGGGATTGGATGCAAGTGCTAGTGAATAGTTCGATTGCCACAGCACTAGCGTTAGGAGTTGCTTATTTGACAGGCTGGAATGATATCTGTTTGAACTCAGAAAAGGCACCTTTGGTTACTGGTCTGATTGGTGGTATACTTGGGCACTATGCATGCTGTAACGGTGATACTTGGTCTTCGAAATTGGTGTTCTTAGTAGCAGCCAACCTCGGCTCATTACTACCTTCAAGGGCCTGTTTCAGCGTGCCCTTGTCTTGGGAAGCGCATTAAAGGCATGATAAGCCCTAACCCTCTCTCTTGATGATTTATTTACTTTAGCATTTAGATAAATAAATCTCTGCAATTTTGTTTAAATTCTGTAGATGTGAGTTTCTTTTGGATTGTTGCTGCGTTATTCTTTTACTAAGAAAATAACGTTCGGACTCATGATATTATTTAATAATTATTTACATACATATGTTGACTCTTTCTTGGAAAGAGATGCCCAAAAAGAGATGGGTTTTCGAATGACTTTTAATCATAATTGCATGAGCTGATCTCTCTCCAGTGATTCTCGCTTATCGATCTTAGAAAGTTGGTTTATCATTTTGCCATGATTACTCCTGTGAACAGTGTTTTCTGTAGAAAATATTGTGGTGTGTGAATGAGATTTAGAATTTTTCTTGTCTTGTTTTTATTATGTAAAACATGGCTTGAAAACGGGAAATTTTCTCGGAAGACTGTGTTGGTCTTTTAATGTGGATTGGTAATAATATAACCCCCATTAGGATTGGAGGCTTCTATTTGGGGAGAGTCGTACTGGTTCTTACTGGTCCTTCTAGATACTATCTGACTCCTTTGATTATCGTTTACTTTGGGGATTATTGAAAACCCCTCACCAGGCCCTCTACTATTATTATTACTATGAGCTTACTTTTAGATTGGAACGCTCCTGAAACATGTGTTAATGGGGTTTCTATTTTGTGACCTTTTTGAATACGGTAAGCCTCAAGACGTTAGTTTGTGTGGATAACTATATGGCTTAAGTTTGAGGTGCTTCTTAGATCTTCGAATCAGTTAAAGTAATAATGGATACATCGAACTCTCATGAATGTGTACATTCTGCAAGTTTGATTGACATGTGATGGCCCTCAGGGATATGAATTCAGACAATACTTGAAATATGAGATTATAAATTTATCCTATACTTTGACTTCAAAGCTTGTTGAAATGCTTGTTGGTAGGAAAATAGATGAATAGGGAAGTTATGAGAACTACCCTAAAATGGATTCATACACAGCCTTAAGTAAAGGTGACAACTACCATAATGGGACTGTTCATACCTTATATGACGTTAAGGATAGAAGTCGACCTGAAATTATTTAACTTCATTATATAGGACAATGATTAATACCCATAAATTGAGATATGCAAGTGGAGGTTGAATTATATAATATGATATATTATGCTATCAGGCAACCAGTAAGGATAAATATGTTATTTCAATACTTGGTTAACGCGTGGAATATTTTCTGGCATTTACGATGATTATTATGTTAGCTAAAAATTGGTACTTGCATCTCAATTGTGAGTTGAGATAATGTTGATACTTGCATTTATAGTGGCTCGGACCACGCTTGCATATTTTAGCTAGCCAAATGTACCTTCTACTCATTAACAAAGTATGACAAGTATTGTTGTTAAGTAATTCATTCCTCGAGTTGGACTCTTATACTAATGGAGGCATATAGAGACATGATAATAAACAACCGATAGGATATCTAAATAATATATGAACTTGCTGATTGGTGGAACCCTTGTTTACATAAGTATATTCTTTAAATTGTGAGATAAATATCAAAAGTATACTTACATATCCTTGATTTTCTATAAAGGTTGATACTTGGGTAATATTGATGATTATCATATGATTGACACTTGTATTTATTATAGAAGCTTAATGTCATTGGTGCTTTTATTTAATTGAAAGATAATATTGTTGGACACTTATATATGTGAAGTAGGTTGAGGGTATTAGGTGAGCGTTATTATTGCTACTGTAGTTTAATTATGATTAAATGCAAGGTTAAGGTTGCATATCTTCTAGCCACTTGGAAATTTTGTTCATATGTAAGCAGATTTTAGGGAAGTGATCAATGATGGGTATGAAATGTATTATCATGAGATGTGCAGTTAAGATTTGAATACATGACTAGGAATTATTTGATAGGGAGTATTGCAAAATTTCATTTATTTAAATGCTAGATGGCATAAGTTATTAGGTGAGGTTTATATCTTATCATGCTCAGTTCTAGCGAACTGACTCTAGTAAATATTTGTTGCAGATGGAATTTTAGCGAGTAGATGAGGGATAGACTTGTAAACCTGTGCATCAACCTCAGCTGAGAAGTTCTTACATGAATCCTTTTTATATTGTTCAACTATTGATAACATACAGTGGAAAATGTAGGAGAGGATCATGGTCTTAGTATAATGTATTTGTGGACTTTGTCATCTTAACTTTGGACACCTTGGTTTGTTTGACCATCATTGAAAATATTAAAATATTGGTTACTAATTGTTGAGCGACCTTATTGGATTATTGGTATTTTAAGTGTGGATGTAACCTTGTTTTGTTCTGGTGAATGAGTGTTATTAAACTCTACCCTTGAAAATAAATGTTGAGTGAATCTTGCTATGACTTATTAATAATGCGACATAAGTAAGATAACGTGGGTTGCTTAATACTTATAAAAGTTGAACTAAAAGTTATATTTAAATAAATTAACGTAGAGGTTACCAACTTGAGAGCAAGGAATTCTTTAAAGAAATCATAGGCGAGACTATCATTGTGAGTAAGAATTATATAACAGGATAACCCTAGCTCCTCTAGTGAACATTATTCCTTTTATGGTGAAATTTGTAAAATAACCCTAAGGTGAAATGAACTGTTAATTGTTAGAAGAGGATAAGATTTAATAAGCCAGAGAAAACTTAGCATTGTAAGAAGCATTGTACAAATCATATCTAGAGTCTTAGCAAACTGTAGTTAAGGATCGAAAGAGGTTACATAAAAATAAATAACCATCAATAATTTCCTCATTGTGGCTTGCCCTATCTGTAGGTGTGTTAAGTGGTGGCTTCTTATGTTGTTTTGTCAAATAGAAAAGTAAACCATCCTTGGTGGGTGTGAACATTTCCGTCTACCCTTGTGGTCATCCTTGTATTGAGTTATCCACGGAGTTAGTTGTGACCTCGGTGGTGGCATGTCGAAAATTTTGGAAGAGTAATGTGTTTTAAGAGTGATGTGATCTATGTCGTAATTGTGATAGTGTGAACGCACATGAGGTGTATGTCACTTAGTGCGCATTTGTTATCCTATTGCTTGTGCTAGGGATGGGAGTTTTCTCTCTCCTTCGTGTGGATTCTATGAAGAGTTCATGTGTGAATTACTGCTTGTGATATGTGAAAAATATTCTAATGTGGATGATGGGGTGTTGGAGCATTGTGGCATATTGTGATATGTGGGTGTGTCGATATGGGTATGACGGATTGATGTAAAGTGAATTAAGTTGTACCATGATGCTTTACCATGTTTTAAAGAAATGTGTGTATCACCTTGTTATGTAGCAAATGAATGTTATGTTGTGATTGTTACTATGTCCATCATATGTATGAGTTGTGTGATATGTAATGATTCATGTCATGATTTAGGGTCATACGGTGAGTGTATGAACCCTATCGTATTGTGATTGCACTTTGGGTGCAGAATGTGGTAAAGTGATGTATTGCGCCATGTGGATGTATGATTGTGATCTACCCTGTATACATACCATACGTGAGACGTTATGGTAGCTATGTGTGTACCACCATGGTGTTAGTGATGTAGTTATATGTTATGTTGTGAGCCTTACACTAACCGACCCTGAGGGAAATCGGTAAACTGTGTATGTATGGAGTGAGAAAATGTGTACCGTTGACCAGTCACTCGAGCCGAGTACGAGATAGGAAGTGGAGCCTTACATAGGCTGAAAACCCACTTTCGTTTGTTTGGTATGTGTGACACTTGTTCAATGGGTGTCATGCATATTGTGTTTCACGGACACCTTAGGCTCAGTAGATGGTAACATGTACTTTCTTTCTCTCTCCCGATATGGTTGTCGTATGGACTCTACCTATGTGATTTTGACTATGTTGAGCCTTGTTGGAGTTGTGGCGAGCTGATTGATTGAGATGATGACAGTTGTATTATTGATATATATTGTTATGAGCTGAGGCTCGATGTTCCGAGTGCTAGCAACTCGTTGAGTACCCCTTTGGTGGCTAGATAAGGCCACACAGTTATCGTAATGTGACATTATTAAAAGTGTATTTTATTCGTAAATTGAGCTTTTTACTTTACT
The DNA here is from genome assembly GCA_018340775.1 of Taxus wallichiana var. yunnanensis. Taxonomy (NCBI): domain Eukaryota; kingdom Viridiplantae; phylum Streptophyta; class Pinopsida; order Cupressales; family Taxaceae; genus Taxus; species Taxus wallichiana. The sequence goes on from CM031235.1 coordinate 506,680,062, forward strand.
TTGCAAGGACCAGCAGTTTTCTTGATTGTCATGCTTACATTTTGGGCATTTCCTTGGTTTGTGGTACTAACATTCAGATTTTTGCACTAACTATGGCCATTTGGTCAGTTGTTTTGCTTGGTTTTGAATCTTCTTCTAAATTTTAAGATTGTACCGCCTTGCCCAAGGCTTGTACTTTGCCACTTGGCATTCTGATCAGATTGTTATGCTGGTTCTATTGTCATGATGTGTGGAATAGGGTCATGGGATGCATCATGGAATGGTTGGACCTATGGACCCGCTTCGTTGTATGGGGGTACGCCCCAAGGAGTTACAGATAACTAGCGGGTTGTTGGACCACGAGTTATTATGTCACTTGGGTTGGGGGTGACGGGGCTCTATGTGCCTGGCCATAGGGTGACCCGACCTCTTTAAAAGGAGAAAGGAGATGGCACTCTATGGTTGAGTGACCCAACTTGGTTTGGCACTATGTTTCTTTCTCTTTGAGAGTTATATGGAGTTGCTTTGTAATACTTGGGAGTAGGTGGTTATTTTCTGATGCTTCGGGTGGTATAAGGTGCTACGGGTAGTGTTATGATGTGTGTGTGCTCATGAGAGTTGGTTATGGTTGTGACTCCTAGATGTACCCTATGTACCTGTAGCTTTTGTTCGGAGTTATGTGAATTTTTCATCTGTGGAATTAAGGAAATGTCTTGTTGTCGTAGTACACCTTGCTCAAGTATTCTATTTGTCAGTCATGATTGTGTGACAAGTACTAGGTTATGAGGACCGTACATATTCCCTTCCGTATTTGAGTAATCTTTTGTGGTGTAATACAGTCATGAAGTATATACTTGTGTGTTCGTGAATCTGTAGTGTCTTGTCTGAACCCGATAGGGTGTTGTGTTGGCAGTTTATGTTGGGCACCTACAATAAGGAATAAACTAACAAAAAAAAATCTACAACGATAAAATTTTGAAGAATTGAAACTGGAAGTGATGAAATGAGAGGATTCTAATGAAACAATGAATAAGAGGGAACTACCAATCTTCACAGAACCTTAAAAGTTAAAATTTGCACCAAATGTCCCTAAGGCCACCTCGTGGCCATGTTTTAATCAACCGAGATTTAACCCTAGAGTGCACTTCTATCTTTTTCCATTCCTTGTAGCTTATCATTTCTTTTCCTCTATGCCTTGTCGCATCGGGGACGATGCTTTCTTAAGGGGAGGAGAATGTAATGCCCCGTTCTCCGACGACCATGTCGCTAAGCTTTTAACGTTGTGGTGCTTATGTTGACCTCTCGTTGGCTCTTGTTATTTCGATTAATAAGTATTAATAAGTGGTAATAATAATAATAATAATAATAATAATAATATTTTTATTTATCGGTCGACGTTAACCTCGCCTTCTGATCGTCGATTTGATACCAACCCTGTTGTTAAATTTTGATAAGCGATTACATAAATTAATGCAGGGAAATGAGGATGAAGCTCTATCCTGCTCGGCATTTAAGGTGAACTATTTAAATATGGTTTAGGGTTGTAAAATATTCTAAGGCGTGCTCGAATGGGGAGAATTTAGGATTTACGTATCACATGGATCTCTCTCCAAAATAGACGTCTTTTCTTGTAAACCATGTTAGACCTTCCCTGGGATCTGGGAAACGTGTTTGAAATCGTATTGGGTTTTGGCCTACGTTTTGTCTTCATGATTCGTTATGGCTTGCTAGCCACGTTTTCTTTGTTTTGGGGATTTACGTGCTCAGTAGTTTGGGGATCTGCGTGCTCAGTGGATTGGGGGTCGCGCGCCCAGATGAAAATCTCACATTTGTGAGTTTATTGCAAGTTTCCTTTGCTGTGTGGTCGTTTTCTGGTGCGCAGATCCTGGGCGCGTCCTTTTTTGTCTTCCTTGGCCGCAATGAAACCCCCTCACGCCTTATGCTGGTGCGCAGATCCTGGACGCCTCCCTTTTTCCTTCCCTGGCCGCATTGGATCCTGTTCACGCCTGGAGCTCGGGGGGCATTTGGAAAACATGGAGGAAGGTTTTCTGAGCGTGGAGGAAGTTTTGCTGAGTGCGCAGGACTTTGGGGCGCCTTCCCTGCTGGCCGCGTGGGCTTGTGATGGCGGTTATAGATGAAGCTATAGGCTGGTGCAGTAGGCGTGTTACCTCCTCTTTCATTGGGTGTTGTGGGGTGTGTTCTTGTTGGGGATCCACAAAGACAGATGGCGCAATAGTTTTTAGCTAGGCGGCGAGGCATGTGCGGTATAGTAGAAGCCTCTTTGAGCATTTCCAAAAACCAGTGCATCATAAAATGTTGTTACTGTTGATCTTGAATGCATCCTCAAATTTGGGATTCTCCTTCAAGTTTTTATTTTTTATCAAAATCAATTAGTGATAGTAAGAGTGTTACCAGGAGACCTGATGAAATTTATTACAAAAATTCTCTATTGAAACCTTACTGGTTTTACGATGCAACTCATGGAAGAGAATCTCATAGAGGAGGATCTGTTTCATATCAGAATATTCATGAAGCACAATTTGCTGTTGGAGAGCCTGGTAATAAAAGCCTTCATAAGTGTGGCGCTTGCATTATTCATAGTAGGATGGGTTGTTCGGCGGAAGTCTTTAAATCTATCGGGTGGTTTTTTGGGTTCCTGGTAATGTTAGCATCTATCATGGCTTCCTTCAGGTTTGGAGCTCTCCTCCTCATGTTTTTATTTACATCCTCAAAGCTCACAAAGCTTGGTGCTGAAAAGAAGCACAAAAATGATCTTTGAATACAGGAGGAGGCCAACGGGATTGGATGCAAGTCTTTAGTGAATAGTTCGATTACCACAACACTAGCGTTAGGAGTTGCTTATTTGATAGGCTGGAATGATATCTGTTTGAACTCAGAAAAGGCACCTTTGGTTACTGGTCTGATTGGTGGTATACTTGGGCACTATGCATGCTGTAACGGTGATACTTGGTCTTCGGAAATTGGTGTTCTTAGTAGCAGCCAACCTCGGCTCATTACTACCTTCAAGGGCCTGTTTCAGCATGCCCTTGTCTTGGGAAGCGCATTAAAGGCATGATAAGCCCTAACCCTCTCTCTTGATGATTTATTTCCTTTAGCATTTAGATAAATAAATCTCTGCAATTTTGTTTAAATTCTGTAGATGTGAGTTTCTTTTGGATTGTTGCTGCGTTATTCTTTTACTAAGAAAATAACGTTCGGACTCATGATATTATTTAATAATTATTTACATACATATGTTGACTCTTTCTTGGAAAGAGATGCCCAAAAAAAAAGATGGGTTTTGAATGACTTTTAATCATAATTGCATGAGCTGATCTCTCTCCGGTGATTCTCGCTTATCGATCTTAGAAAGTTGGTTTATCATTTTGCCAGTGATTACTCCACATGAACAGTGTTTTCTGTAGAAAATATTGTGGTGTGTGAATGAGATTTAGAATTTTTTTGTCTTGTTTTATTATGTAAAACATGGCTTGAAAATGGGAAATTTTCTCGGAAGACTGTGTTGGTCTTTTAATATGGATTGGTAATAATATAACCCCCATTAGGATTGGAGGCTTCTATTTGGGGAGAGTCGTACTGGTTCTTACTGATCCTTCTAGATACTATCCGACTCCTTTGATTATCGTTTACTTTGGGGATTATTGAAAACCCCTCACCAGGCCCTCTGCTATTATTATTACTATGAGCTTACTTTTAGATTGGAACGCTCCTGAAACATGTGTTAATGGGGTTTCTATTTTGTGACCCTTTTGAATACGGTAAGCCTCAAGACGTTAGTTTGTGTGGATAACTATATGGCTTAAGTTTGAGGCGCTTCTTAGATCTTCGAATCAGTTAAAGTAATAATGGATACATCAAACTCTCATGAATGTGTACATTCTGCAAGTTTGATTGACATGTGATGGCCCTCAGGCATATGAATTCAGACAATGCTTGAAATATGAGATTATAAATTTATCCTATACTTTGACTTCAAAGCTTGTTGAAATGCTTGTTGGTAGGAAAACAGATGAATAGGGAAGTTATGAGAACTACCCTAAAATGGATTCATACACAGCCTTAAGTAAAGGTGACAACTACCATAATGGGACTGTTCATACCTTATATGACGTTAAGGATAGAAGTCGACCTGAAATTATTTAACTTCATTATATAGGACAATGATTAATACCCATAAATTGAGATATGCAAGTGGAGGTTGAATTATATAATATGATATATTATGCTATCAGGCAACCAGTAAGGATAAATATGTTATTTCAATACTTGGTTAACGCGTGGAATATTTTCTGGCATTTACAATGATTATTATGTTAGCTAAAAATTGGTACTTGCATCTCAATTGTGAGTTGAGATAATGTTGATACTTGCATTTATAGTGGCTCGGACCACGCTTGCATATTTTAGCTAGCCAAATGTACCTTCTACTCATTAACAAAGTATGACGGTATTGTTGTTCGTAATTCATTCCTCTGAGTTGGACTCTTATACTAATGGAGGCATATAGAGACATGATAATAAACAACCGATAGGATATCTAAATAATATATGAACTTGCTGATTGGTGGAACCCTTGTTTACATAAGTATATTCTTTAAATTGTGAGATAAATATCAAAAGTATACTTACATATCCTTGATTTTCTATAAAGGTTGATACTTGGGTAATATTGATGATTATCATATGATTGACACTTGTATTTATTATAGAAGCTTAATGTCGTTGGTGCTTTTATTTAATTAAAAGATAATAATGTTAGACACTTATATATGTGAAGTAGGTTGAGGGTATTAGGTGAGCGTTATTATTGCTACTGTAGTTTAATTATGATTAAATGCAAGGTTAAGGTTGCATATCTTCTAGCCACTTGGAAATTTTGTTCATATGTAAGCAGATTTTAGGGAAGTGATCAATGATGGGTATGAAATGTATTATCATGAGATGTGCAGTTAAGATTTGAATACATGACTAGGAATTATTTGATAGGGAGTATTGAAAATTTTCATTTATTTAAATGCTAGATGGCATAAGTTATTAGGTGAGGTTTATATCTTATCATGCTCAGTTCTAGCGAACTGACTCTAGTAAATATTTGCTGCAGATGGAATTTTAGCGAGTAGATGAGGGATAGACTTGTAAACTTGTGCATCAACCTCAGCTGAGAAGTTCTTACATGAATCATTTTTATATTGTTCAACTATTGATAACATACAGTGGAAAATGTAGGAGAGGATCATGGTCTTAGTATAATGTATTTGTGGACTTTATCATCTTAACTTTGGACACCTTGGTTTGTTTGACCATCATTGAAAATATTAAAATATTGGTTACTGATTGTTGAGCGACCTTATTGGATTATTGGTATTTTAAGTGTGGATGTAACCTTGTTTTGTTCTGGTGAATGAGTGTTATTAAACTCTACCCTTGAAAATAAATGTTGAGTGAATCTTGCTATGACTTATTAATAATGCGACATAAGTAAGATAACGTGGGTTGCTTAATACTTATAAAAGTTGAACTAAAAGTTATATTTAAATAAATTAACGTAGAGGTTACCAACTTGAGAGCAAGGAATTCTTTAAAGAAATCATAGGCGAGACTATCATTGTGAGTAAGAATTATATAACAGGATAACCCTAGCTCCTCTAGTGAACATTATTCCTTTTATGGTGAAATTTGTAAAATAACCCTAAGGTGAAATGAACTGTTAATTGTTAGAAGAGGATAAGATTTAATAAGCCAGAGAAAACTTAGCATTGTAAGAAGCATTGTACAAATCATATCTAGAGTCTTAGCAAACTGTAGTTAAGGATCGAAAGAGGTTACATAAAAATAAATAACCATCAATAATTTCCTCATTGTGGCTTGCCCTATCTGTAGGTGTGTTAAGTGGTGGCTTCTTATGTTGTTTTGTCAAATAGAAAAGTAAACCATCCTTGGTGGGTGTGAACATTTCCGTGCTACCCTTGTGGTCATCCTTGTATTGAGTTATCCACGGAGTTAGTTGTGACCTCGGTGGTGGCATGTCGTGTCATGTTATGCGTAAAAAAAAATTATCCTGTATTTTACTGTGTTGTTTGGGTGTGAAATTTTGGGTTATTACTGACTATAAAAGGCACCTAATTACAACACGCAATCACACTAGGACATGCAATATTTTTATTATTAAATATTCAATTCTCAACCATTATCGGCCGTGTTGGATTCTAGGTTTCCACAATTATGTAGTGGAACTCAATTTTTTACTTGTGATGGTAAGATAGCCATCAATCCACTATTAGATCCTCTATCCTAAAGCTATCTGATTGTTTTTACATTGAAAAAAGATATCCTAGAATATATAGATGCTAGTGGCGCTAGTCTTCACTTCTAGCAACAAATTGACAACTTGAAACAAACCAAATTTAATAGTGATTAATTTCTTAAACCGATTAGTGCAACTCACAACGAATTTTTTTATTAATGATTTAATATTTATAACTAAAGGAGGGTTGAATTATGCATGATTACTGCTAACCTATAAATATTCATTCCTATTGAATTTTACTCTATGAAAATAATGACATCAAGATACAACATCTCCTTGTTATTGCACTATTGAGAAATAGTATTTATCCTTCCCAATTACTTATGAATTATTAATTTGTTTAATTCCTTTTTCAAGTAATATGTCTTCCATTGGTCACACTTCATTCATGCAAATTCCTTTGATTGAAGGAGCAGAGGATATGAAAAAGAGAGACGATGAATGGTTTGTAGAAATGCATTCCCTAGAAAATTACCACAGTGATCTGTGGTTATTTTTTATTGATGAAGACATTGTCAATGAATTTGGTATGGTACTAACTTCAGAAGTTATTGATAAAAAATATTGCATATTCATGTTGAATGCATTGATGTTGTAATGAATAAGTGCCTTATTATTGACATGGAGTTGGAAGTTTCATTTTTCAAGAAACTAGAAATGAAGGCTTCTAGATAAAGTAGGACATGTTCTTTTTCGAATATGGTTGGAATTTGGGGATGTTCATACAGTCAGACAAAACAGGATGTGAAAATTCCCTTGAAATTCATAATAACATGAATTTGGTATTAAAAAAATTGTATAGAACCAATAATACCTCTTCTATTTCTCATTATTTGAATAGAAAAAAATTTCTTTCTCCATCGAAACATGCAAAGCTATTTACAATGCTAAGGTGATATTATTTGTATAAATTAGAGATAGATCCCTCTAATTCAAAGTTCCAAGGATTAAAAATAATAACAAATCAGATGTATTGTTGAAGAAAGTGACTAGTATATTTGAGCAAGTAGAATCTTCAACCGCTAAACAATTTAAAAAAATGTTTAATGATGATGTTTTTCTAGTTGAAGTTTCTAGGTGCCATGTGGCACCTCCAAAATATCAATACCATCCTATGCATGATGATAATGTTGACCTTATTTTCCATTCAATGTTGATTAATGTTATTCATACACTTAGAGATGTAATTCTTCTTCCACTGCTTACATTATACAAAGGAACTTGTGTAGCTAGAGGATCTAAATGACCTGAAAAGGGATGAAGTGCAGTTCTACATTCTTGATGGCCAACATACTATTTGTGCCCAAAACAAATTTAGCTAAAATAAAATACAAGTCATTACATATTAAGATGCACTTTAGAAAGGCTCGCATTATTTCTTTAAACACGCCTACAAATACATTGCTCATATTTATAAGTAACAAAATGAGGTAAACAAAAATTGGATTGAAACCAATTTTATTGATGTACTCTACAAGGATCAAATGATTTGGAGATCCCTAGGATGTCCTTAGAGCCTCGGATTGGGAAACACTAACATAGATGCATTGAGGGTAATGAAACTTAATCTTAGTGTATTTGTACTTAAAATTTAATTTTTTTAATATGAAGAAAGTAAATATATTGTTTCCTTTTTCAATGTAGTGTTTTGAGAAGAAATGTCATGTTATTTTCAAAGTCGCTAAGATAGAGAGTCTTCTTGAGAAATTGACATTTCTATTTTTACCCTAGGAGATATGGACAAAATGGATAACAACCTTTGAGTTATTTAAATCGGTGTGGGATTGCTTGTTCTCCTTGTAAAAATAACCAACCTAGCTTTCAATAAAATTCAGCAAGGTTCACGGTGAATTCCTTCAAGACTAAAAGAAATGACCAATGAGGAGATTTCATTACTAACAGATAATGTGCAATCAAGGAAAGCATGGTGAATTAGATCTATTGAAGTAGGCTTCATAGCGAGAGTTTTTTTCTTACTACCAAAGAGTAAAATATGACAGAATAATGAGAGGAAAAGTTCTAAAATATTTGAAAAGTAAATATCCATGTAATGTTGTATTGGTTGAATACACTTTGAAAAGATAATAAATGAAACTCACTACCACCGGTTGTATTGGTAATGAATCTCACTACCACCAGTTGTGTGTACTCTTGGGTGAAGAGAATAAAGAAAAAATAAAATCCAATGCGGAGGAAGTGAAAAATATACAAAAAGAAAAATAATGATGAAGTGGCGAGAGGTTCTCCCTGGTGACAACTCAAACAATTATGGAAAACTACGTGATTTTAATAGAAGAGAAAATTCCAACAAGGATAAAAGACTCCGAAGAGGTTCCTGTCAATGTGCATATCCCTTCCATCTCCAGTCAACAATATCATCTATCATGTCAACTAATCCATTCAATGTAGAATGTGTGATCACATATTTTTACAATTTATGCGGTGTAATAATTTCTGATGCAATAATGGACCTGCTTACAATTTTCATATCTAGTTTGCTAAATTGTGTTATTATTGTGCTCTTACATGTTGCTTCTTCAAAAATGTTAAGAGAGATGATAAAAAAATACATGCAAAAAGTTAAAGACAAGGGGGAATCAGTTGTGGAAGGTTGTTACAAATTTTATAAGAGTTGTGGGAAATTTTAGAGCTTGTGTCTTATGTACACAATAATTGATGTGCACAATTGCAATGTTGATGATGGGGATAGATTATAAATCACCATGGATTGGATGAACCAAATTTTACATAATTTTTTACTACTAGAAAAATTGTCCTACGAGGAAAGACACGTCCTTTTCTTTACAAGAGATATTATGAGTTTTGGTCTCATATTTTCACTTGAATCACTTCCGAAAATTCTCCGATAATAGTTCTTTATGATGGTAGTGTTGCATTACATGTTTTGGTTGACTCAAGTCTATCTACGGTTTTTATTGTTGAGTCGCATGATTAAATTTTTTTTATAAAACATTACTATTCTTAGTTGAAAAAAGCTATGTTGATTAAGCTCAATTCTAACAATTCTATTAATTTAATGAATTTAAACTGATACATACAATATTTATGCAGACAACCAACCAATAGAGGAAGAAACCATCTCTTCCTCTCCACATACAAACAAAGGAGATGATTTCATTCTTAACATGTCGCAACCAATTCAAATTATTGCCCTATATGTCACTAACCATCCATCAAATGAATCTATAAAAGGTGAGTGGGAAATACTCGTTTTATAAATTTATCACTACAAGAAGTTTTTGATTGTTATTGCTTACATATTTTTAATAAAACTTGAAATTTTCTGATTTGATGTCAAATGGGAGGTCACCTGCAAGTCATGCATGAACTTGTAGACAAAAAATGGTATGATAGTCATGTACAATTATAAACAAAACCATTTATAAGCCCCTCATAATTGTAGGAACCTATAACGAAGTAGTTTATTTGTTATATGTATTACCCTAGCGGTCGCTAACATACATATTTTAATTTGATTTATTTTGAATTGAGTAAATTTTTTTTTATTGGTTAATATTAAATTGCAGACAATTATCTCCATAAAGCGGGGCAGCAAATAAAGCGGGGCAGCAAATGGAAAGTTGGGGATGGCAGTGACATAAACTTCTGGGAGGATAACTGGTCCAATGATAATCTCTTGGAGAGATTTGGGATTGCTAAGGACAGCCTTATAAGCAAGTATGGAACTAAAGTCAAGGATTACATTGAAGGAAATGGCACCAACAAGAATTGGAAAAGACTTACCATGGAGCGTATTGAACTGAAGCAAATTATCTCCTCCCTCCAGGACCTTTTAGATCTCTTCCCTTTGTGTCAGTTGGATTCCAAGGATGAGCTGGTCTGGAGCAATTCACAAGATGGTAATTACTCAGTCAAATCTGGTTATACCACTCTTTTCCATAGTGAACAATCTGATTTTAACTGGAACTTGATCTGGATGCCTGAGTTAACCCCAAAATAAATTTTTTTCTTTGGTGGCCATCAGAGGTAAAATTCTCACAACTGACAATTTGATGAGAAGAGGATTTATCATTCCCAATTGGTGCCACCTTTGTAGGAATAACTATGAAGACATTAGCCATCTGTTCATACATTGTGATTATGCCTCTAGAATTTGGAACTTTGTCCTTTCCAAATTCGAAGCTCTTTGGGTGATGCCGGAGGATCTTATTCAGCTATGGAATCAATGGAACCCACCATTCAGACATTGTGCTATCAAAAGAGTCTGGAAATTAGCCATCCCACATTTAATTTGGAGGATCTGGAAGGATAGAAATAATATCATTTTCAGAAATAAGAAGCAGAATTTTAAATTCAGTATTGGCAAAATTTCCCAAGGCATCAAAGAGGACATGACCAGATTCAAACCTCCCAAGAACAATTGTTATCCTGAGAATGAAAAGCACATCTTATCCAATTGGCAGATCGGTTATTGGAGCAACCCCGGGAATAGTGTGGATAGATCTTTGATTAAATGGCATCCTCCTGAATCCAATTGGTTCAAGCTGAACTTTGATGGAGCCTCTAAGGGAAACCCTGGAACAGCAGCTGGAGGAGGAGCATTACGGGACCACAAAGGTAATTTGATTGCTGCATATGCAGGAAAAATGGGAATCCAAACCAATCATTTTGCTGAAGCTTTATCTGCTCTCTGGGGATTGAGAGTTGCACGGGCCCATAATATTCAGAATCTCATTGTTGAAGGGGACTCCCTTAATATTATTAAACTTCTTAATCAGTCCTCATCTCCCAGCTGGAATATCAAAGATTTTATCTCTGAATCCATAAGCATCAGTCATACCTTCAGCAGTATCAGAATCATACACACTTACAGGGAGGGAAACAAGCTGGCGGATGCACTGGCCAATTATGGCATTAATATAAATTTCACTATATGGGATAATGATAGTATCCCTAATCAGCTTCACAACAGCATACATGCGGACCTTCACATACAAGCAATCTCTAGAGATGTGCCTTAATCTTTGGAGGAAAATCAAATCCATAAATTCTTCCACACGTGCTGCTTTAATATATTTGGCGTGGCAAATGATATCTATTTCAAATAATAGCAAGATTTTGTTTAGGAACTTCAAGTGGAGATATCTGAATTTAAAAACAGCGTACGCGGGAAGTACAATAGCTGTTGATATTCGGATGCCAAGCTCCACGAAAACCGATGATTACTACAATGTGAAAGCTGACAGGAAAAGATTTTCACGCGCGACTCCACGCAGGCTCAGATCGGCAATCATACAGCCAGTTCGTGGGAGGACCAACGGCTACAGTTCCCATTTTTATGCGACCCTCAACAGCGAGAAACGAACTACTCTTAACACCCAAAGGTATTCTGGAAATTGTTGTAACCAGCACATCACAGTGAAGATGGGAGGGCCTCCCTGCCAAATTGAGCCGTGCGCGGACCCTGACTGGAAAGAAAACACTGAGCTCTGGAACATTCTTAGCATCGGCGGCTTCACCAACTTTGTGGAAAGGGTGCAAGGACATGATCAAAGCATCTCTGTTCGCTTTGCCAAGGAGTGGAATGAGAGGACTGTCGACTATGGGGGGCAGAAAATTCTTATTAATGAAGAGCTCATAGCCGAAGCGACTGGTCTCAGCTTGGAAGGGTACCGATTCTTCAACAAGAGGGTTATCAAAGAGGTGGAAGAGAGAAGATTTGTGGAGGAGGAGGAGAAGCTTATTTTCAGCACAGCGGGTCTGCTTGTAAACTCTATTCCTTCACCGTATGATGAAGTCACCCGCATGATGATTCGCTTCATATCCTTGGAAGGCAGGTTTGTTACTGTCCCTGCCAAGCACCTTGTCTTTTTAAACCACTTTCGTAGGAATAGGTTGGTTTGCTTCCCTCACTATCTGCTAAACTCTCTTGAGCGCTCCATTTTGGAGTTCCAGAAGCATACCCGGGTGGTTCCCTTGCATCAAGGGCTTATTTTGCTTATTCACAAGCACTGCCTTGTTAAATTCCCCGGTCTCCCTTCCTCTCCCAGCCCGGCTCCCCCTTTGATGGGCTCCGCTGCTGCCAGTCCTGTCTCCCCTGCTGTCCCTGCTGCTGCCCCCGTCATTGGTGCTGCTACCCCCTTGCCGGCTGCTCATGCTTCTCCTTCTATTCCTCCTGCTGCTGCCCCTGCCACCCACCTTGCCTCTACCTCTAAACGAGTCACCAGGGCTTCTAGGAGACTCAATCTTGAGGCTACTGCTGAGGGGGATGAACCTTTGGAGCTTGACATTGCTCGTGATCTGCTGAACATTAGTAGTGCCAGTCCCCGGGTGACACCCATGGATAACCCTTCTATGAGATTGGAGGCCTTAGAGGCAGAGCTTAAATTGCTGAAGGATGAGGTCAAAAACCTTGCTAAGCAAAAAGGCAAAAAAAGCATTGAAGGGGAAGGGAGCATTGGCAATAGCCAGATTGATGATATATACAAAAAACTGACCTCCTTAGACTCCCGCCTTGGGAAGGCGAAGACTAGGCATGATTACAATATTGCCGCCTTCAGGGCCATCGAGGAGTTCATCGAGGGTCATGCCAAGAGTGTTTCAAATCTTAGCGGTGTCCCGGCAGCACTTTGGGGCAATGATAAAGAGAGTAAAAGAACCAGAGAGGAGCTAGATAAGACGGATGCTGCTCAGATGACAGCGTTGGGCATGTTTCATGCTTGGAAAAAAGTGAAGATCAGTATTGATCAAGCGGCCAAGAAGTAGTCCTGGATACTTCTGCTGCTCTTTATTGTTTCTCTTGTTGTTTCTTGGTTTGTCGGTTTCTTTGTTTCTTTTTGCCGTTGTTTTGCTTTGTTTAGTCTCGTTTGTGTAGCTGTTTCTGGGCTTCGTTGTTTTTTGCTGTAACTTTTTAGCTTTGCTACAGCTACTCTGCTCCTCTCTCTTATTCCGGCTTTTAGGCCTTATTTTGTATTCAAGGGTATAGTCCCTTTCAAAAAACTATTTGCCAATATTAAAAAAAAAAAAATTGCAGACAATTGAAAAAATTTACTTCTTTATAGTTGGATAATTACAATCATGCTAAGCTAATCAAAGAATGTCAAGCCAACCATAGTCCAGGAAATAATAGGTTAGCCTAGTGGTCACTAATATACATCAATATCTATGTAATATTGTCCATCAAAGGTTTTTTCATTGAATATAAGAAATTTATATCACGAATTTAATTACGTTGACATGGTATTTATTTTTAATTGATTAATGTTTTTAAAAGTGGTTAACAATAAACTACGAGAATTACGTTGACATGGTCTTTTTTGTCCTCTCTGGGGTCTAGATATTGTAATGTAAGAGTTAATCTGTTTAACTCATCTTTCTGACCCCTTTCGATTTTTTTTCCTATTTTGTTTAAGTTTGCATTCATCTCTTTTATTTCTAGCACATGGGAGCCGATCCTTGTTTTTTGCCTAATCTAATAAACTACCGAGAATTAAAAAAACAAATACTTCTGCACAATTGGCCATTAGCAGTCACAAATCCCATCAAAGAATTTCGACCCAAACATAGTCTAGACATTAATGGCTTAAACCTAGTGATCTAAAATATACAACTACATCTATGCAATATTGTCTAGCAAAGAGTACAACATTGTATAAAAGAAATTTGTATCACGTATTTTTTTACTTCAACTTAAAATTTATTTTGAATTGATTACTATTTTTTAAATAGAACGTGCATCACAAGAACTTGTAAATGGGGAGTGCAAGAAATCCATGACGGAATCTCAATCAGTAAGTGTTAACCTACTTAAATTTTGATTATTTGAATTGGTTAATATCAAATTGCGGACAATTGAGAAAAAAATACTTCTATGCAGTTGGCCAAAAGGATGATTTAATTATTTTAGATTTGGATGGTTTTCTCTATAAGAAAACCCAATCCCATAAGGAATTTACAAACAACTTCAGAAAGGATACTATCAACTTGTGAGGTGGGCTTAAGGAATTTTTAAAGATACTAGCAAAAAAATTTGAAGTGGGATTTTGGTCTAGTTATCTCTTTTCGACAAAGTTGAAAACTTGATTAAGGATTTGAAAATAAATTAGTGGTTGAATTCAAACCAGTTCTTTTTTTGGGGTAAAGGACATTGTTGTGTAGAAGATGAAATTGCATAAAAAAGATCTCCAAAAGATTTCGAGTAGAGATGATATTATTTTCGGCCCTACAAACACATTGTGTATTACCCAAAGGGAAATCCTCCAGAAAATTTTATGGTGGGGAGGAAATCTAATGAAGAAAATTGTTTAAAATATAAGTGGTTATGAAAAATTTGTACACAAACATATCATAGATACTTTCTCGGGTTTGAGTGTTGTAGAGGACATAAAAAATGCAACAAACATTAATTATTTCAAAAAAATTACAATGATATCCATTCGTAGATTCATATAGTAATTCTTTATATAATATTTTAAGATTACAAATTTAAAAGTTGCCGTATTTGTATCTTCATTGTGATTAAGTTGATATTATAGTTTTATAAGTTGTTTGTGTGAATTACCCAAATAAAATATTATCACAATAATATGTTGACCTATTTTTAATCAATTTTGAAAGTTTACATTAATTTTGATTTGTTTTTATAGATCCAATTGGGAAGACTTGGAAATTACAAGTTTTGGGAGTTGAAGGTTTGTTGTTTGGAATTAATGGTATTAGCAACAAAATATTTCGTAATATGGTTCCTGATTTTAGATCTAGGAATACTAAATACTTTGAATGAGTATTTAGTGTTGAATTGAGAATATTTGCATCAAAATATTTTGACATTGCATTATGGTATTCATTTAAGGATTCAACAATGGTGAAGTACATGTTCATCAAAAAAATTAGTTGGTTCTGAGATACCCACTTGAAGTTCATTTGGGGATGCCACCAAGTAAGCTCAAAACAAATACTAGTCAACATATAGTATACATTTTTGATAATTTATATGGTGAAAAAAATATTCTTTTATCGATGACATGATATTCTTGTGCGCACGAGTCAAAGAAGAAATTACTCTCAAAACCCCAACATACTGGAGATTTGATGGAAACTATAAGACTGATTCAAAAATTTACATTGAATTATGTACATGGTTGAAACATGTAGGAGAATACAAGAACATGTGTATATCATTAAAAATTTCAAACATACCATTGGTGTTTGAATTATATACTTTACTTCCAAATAAAACAATGTATTGTGAATTTGTATGGAATAAAATAACTACCTTAAATTTCTTAAAGATTCACAATGTGCAATCATTTTTAGCGATTCTTTTTTTTTACAAGAAAAACATTTTTCCTAAGGGTGAAGAGATAATTGTGGATCATGGACCAATAAAAGAATGATTTTTCCCATATCTACATAGTTTAATATTCAACACATTTTAAAAATAGTAAGAAGCTTATTCCAAATCAAGAATTAAGCCTAGCAGTTGCTATCACGTAAAAATAGAAACATATAATGTTTATTGTTTCACATATCAATGTTGGTTTCCTAAAATCAAAAAATATTTTTTTCCCAGTTATGCATGGTTTAATCTTAAAGACATTTTGAAAATGATAAGAAACTTATTCCAAAGAAAACAAATCCTAAAGAGCCATTAGACCATATAAAAGAGAAACATGTTATGTTTTTTGATTTGTAGATACATGTTAGCTTCTTTGAAATCATAAAATGATTTTTTACCAAATATTCATATGATAATCTTAATGACATTTTAAAAAGATTAAACCTTTTTCTGATGTAAAAATAAATCCTAGCAACTATTAGCACATATATAACAAAAACAAAATAATTATTGTTTTACTGATCATTATTTTAAATATTTTCTATTTATTTTTTTGTGGACATTGCTAAGGATGTCAAATTTTAATGACATTATTCCCTCAATCCTACGATACATATTTTTTTCTTGTAGTTTTGCATCTTTGAGTTTATATTCTCACGGGAAGATTGTATCATGACCAAACGTATAATTTATCGAGGATCCAGAATCAAAACATATTTCTCAAAAATCTTAGCACCTTTTAGAGAAAGTGTAATGGATATTACAATTGTAAAAATATACCTATTGAAGGATGAATTATGGCCTATAATGCATATTACAATTCTACTTGATAGATGAATTGTGGCTCATATTGTAGCTATTGAAGGACATGGAAGATGATGTAGAGATGTTCATGATATCATTAAAACAATAACCCAATTACAATTATGTAATTTGTCCCTAAATTTATTTGATAACACCTTTCTATATAATATGTGTGACTATCTTTAGTAATGTTATTATGTATAATTGGTGCTTATCAATCGATAAATCCTTTATTCATAATATAGCCAATGCATGGGAAAATATTGATGATGCCATCCATTTTTATTTACCCCGACCTCCCTCACACGATTTGAGGAACTACTTAATTAGGTTGTTCTTTCATCTTCCCTCACTCATTTTATCACGTTTATCTCTTTTGTTTTACTCTTCCCTCTCATGACATCTACATATGTTCCGTTCATCCACTTACATAGAAAGAAGATAGAAATGGATTTCCTCTCTCTTGTGCCTTCCACTTGTCTTCATAGTGTCTTCCATAGTGTCTTCCACATATGTTCCACTCCTATTATGAATGCGATTAAAAAATTCTTAGGCGTGGATTATCTCCAGACACTGGAGAGCTCATGTCATCTCCAAGATTACAAGTGTCTTTGTGTTCACTTTCCTAGTGCTATATGTAAATAAGGAAATGCTCATAGTGGCCGAATTGCATTTCATTTACCCGTGTCATCGTGTGGGTTTGGTCAAATCTCTATCATAAATATTCCTTCCTATTCTCTTTTCTGATTTTTATCCTTTTCGTCTCCTTTCTAGGTTAACGTAGGATTTGTGATGCCTTAAAATTGAAAATTCAGGCCCTCCTTCAATTTTCCAAGTTTATTCAAAGCATCTATCAATTTGATGGGGCATCTATCTCTAGGGCATCATCCCTTGACCTATTCATGCTTGCAAAAATTTCCCTGGCCCTTCATGATCACATGGTGTAGTTAAATATTGTTGTTGACTCATCCTTTGAATTCATTAGGAATATTACAATGCTTGGCTTGGTGGGCCAATTAGAGGTGGAACCCCAGGGTTTCTCGGTCATTCCCCCTCTATTTTTGTGTTTTTGAATCTAATTTTTTTACAAGCCTAGTTATTCACGTTACATTTTGGCTTTGTTACGTACAGTCTTTTGTACTGGTTTTTGGTTTTGTATGTATCTCTTCATTGATCAAATATTTCAATACTTGTAGGGTGGGGACCTATCAACCCTCCAGTTCATAGCTCTGGTCAAAAGCGTTTAACTATCTAAAAATAAAAATATGTAATTTGTCCCTAAATTTATTTGAGAACAACATTTTTGTATAATGTGTTTGACTATCTTAATAATTATAATATGTATAATATGTGTGACTATATTTAGTAATTTTATAATACAATAAAGGATTTAAACGATAATAGATATGTTAATATATAAAAAATTGTACATAACTTTTTAATTTTTGGTTAATTCTAATTTGATGAATGTTAATTTACCTAGGTAAGCTACACTTTGGCATTATGTATCTTGACTTCAAATTATCATTACACAAATTGTTCACACCGTTTTAAAGAATTTAAGGAATTGAAAATTTCTCAACCACCTCAACAATCAGTGTGTTCATAGGTATTGTGTAAAAAAAAAAAAAAATTATGATTTATTCTATGAATTTGGGATCCTAACGTGATGAATAGTTTTACAATGAAATTCAAATAATTCTTAAAATGATTTACCATAATTCTACCTTTAGAAAAGGAGTTTTAATTTATTTCATATATATATATATATATATATATATATATATATATATATATATGAAAATATATCCTCTGATAAGGGGAGTATGGAGAATTTTAATTTTCATTTAAAGTGTCGGTGTGGGAGGAAAATTTCCCCAGTGATTTCATTTCCCTTCTTTAAAAGATGTAATGATGGTGGAATTTGATGCGGGAGTTAGTGATGAATTTTTCCATGCATTTATAACTATTAAGGGGATGTTAATGTTGAATTCTATCGAGCATTTATAAATTTGAAGAATATGAGCTATACAAGATACAAATTTGAAGGTGTGAAGTTGTATCTCATTCGATGTGAAGGTTTGAAAAGTACTCGTAGGTGATATGGTTAGTTTTATATTAGTTAAAGTCTCACCTACCTCAAAAAAGACATTCAAGACAGCACCTTCCCTCTCTTTGATCTCTCGAGTCGTTATCGACACCTCTGTGTGTGGACTGTGTAATGTCCTGTTCGTTAACCTATTCGAAGGAGGACCTTATTGTCGAGCGGGTATGTCAGTCTTTGTTAGTATGATTAATAATTATTTTAAGTGGTAATAATAATAATAATAATGAAGAATAATATAACAATATTATTACTTTAATTATCGATGGACGATAACTTCATCAGTTGATCGTCGATTTGTTATCAATTTTATTGTTGATTATCGATAAGTGATTTTATTTGTTTGGATTGGTCACCTCGTTCCGCGTGAGAAGACAGTCTCTTGTTGTGACACCGCGGTCGGTCCTTGTGTCTTGCATTCAGTTTCGAACACCTCTGGGACGGAAGGGAGTCTTGTTCATCTCGTTGTGTTGGTTGTTGTATGCAAAGGAATATTATTAATTATATTTGTAAAAGGAAAATTTTATTAAAAATAAATAATAAAAAAATAAAATAAAAGAACTAAAATTTAAAATACTTGTGATTGTACATTATGATTAGGGAAATAAAATCAGAAGGGCGGAAAAACTCAAAGTGTGGCATTAGGGTTTTATCCTTTTGGCTTTTGGAAGGGGTGAGTTTGGGGAGGGCGATGGCATGGCAGACTCCACAACCTAGTTCAGCATCCTCCCAGCCACGCCAGACTATTCAAGCATGGGCATTTTTTTTGTTGCAATGCATGAAGAGACAAGGAATTTCATCAATTTTTGGAGTCACAATTTTGGAGGGGGGCGCAGTTTCTGGTTATCCAAAGAAAAGAACGAGACAACAGCTCTTTAGAAGGGAATTTTTTGTTTGTGACAGAAGACATGGGTTTTCCTTCTTAGGGGCAGTCATGCTGTTTCACCATGCAACAAACAAGGTCTCCAACCTAATCAGTTTACATTTGCCAAAAAATCCTCAGCCTGTGTCAAAAAAACATGCTAGACATACCGCGTGACTTCTTCCAATAGCATAAAAGATAGAAAAATTTGTCGGATGTCAAGTTGCAGACACCTGCAAATTGCATATGCAAATGTGGAAGTATAGCAAAATGCCCATGGAGTTTGTAATGCCTCAAATAAATGTGGGCTCATGGAATGCCATGATGGCAGGATTTACACAAATGAGTTTGTTGAAAAGGCCTTGGAAACTTCCAAGAAAATGCATTGGTACGTGTAAGCCACACTCCACATCTTTTTTCCAGCAACCTCCCAGCCACTGTCAAAATGGGAGCTTTAGAACAGCGCATGGACATCCATCAAAGCATCATGGAAAGATAATAGTTTTTTTTTTTAAATGTCTTGTCAGGTGCCCAGATTGGCATGTATGCAAAATGTGAAGGCATACACAACGCATGTGAACTGTTTGACAAAATACCTGAAAGATAGGTGGTCTCTGACTTGCAATGATGCAGGATATACGTAAAAAAATGGGTTTGTTAAAATAAAAATGGTTGTTAAAATGCCTCAAAGTTGGATTGTTGATAATGCCTTAGATATTTTAAAAGGAATGGGTTTTAGGGTATTCGTAGATGAGCTTGTTGTAAAGGCCTTTGAAACATTTGAAGGAAATGGATTTGGCATTAGGTAAAGCATTGTATTTAACAAAAAATTTTTAACACCCTCTCATTGCCCAAAATAAGCGTTTTAAATTGGGATATGCGTAAAATGGATTTTGTTGAAAAGGCGTGTGATCTTTTGACATAGAAAATGCCTCTGACTTATCCGGGATTAGGACGAAAAAAAAAATGGTTCTTTTCGGGATGAGACATGGGTGCACAATGAATGGCTTGGTTTGCACGTGATTATTTAGCATCATGTGACATCAATGGTGGTCTCGATGGATCACGAGTGTAAACCACTTGAGCACCTTATCCCCATTTCGCTCATCGTTTCAGGCATGGTTCTTCTTCCCTTACCTCTCATAATTCTCATGTTTTAGTTCTCTTTTGCAACTAAATAGAATTTTAAATTATTAGGATTTTTAATATAGTTAAATGTCCCTTCAACTCATTGCAAAACAATAAATTGTCGTGTCGTAACTCACGAAGTCATTATAACTCGTCTACTTTAAACCATGAACTATCACCCTCACTTCGAGATGATTTAGAAAACTCTTACCCATCTTGATCGCTCCAATATTGTTTTATCGACTGCATTTAATTTGACTCCCCATTGATAAAGTTGACCTTCTCCTGTTTTAAATAGTTAAATTTTGCATTTTTGAGACTCACTAAGTACCCTTCATAACTCTAGAAACGAGATGTGAAGTTTCATTCATGTACCTTGGTATACGGAGTCACCTTGACCTTTGGTTTGATTTGAAATGAACATATGACATCCTTTTGACGCTCTTATAGGAGCCCTGTTACACTGGTTTACAACAGTAGAAAGTTGTTAAAACTAGAAAGTTGGCTTTCATTTTGGACCGCCATTTGAAACCTGGAAAGAGAAATCACGTCCCGTCTTCGCAAACCTCTAGCATTTATACTAGAAAAATGCATGGAACATTCAGTATAGGAAAGAGCACTTTTCGGATAGTTTGGCGAAGCCATTTTGTAGGCCTCCGGTCGTAGTTTGACAAGGTCAAACTGACCAATTTCTTCTTGTCGCTCCAGAAAACTTGTCGCCATTTGAAAATGGTTTACTAGTTCTCAGTCCCGTCGACTCTGATGAATTCTCCTTATATAGGGGAACTAGTAGGAGATGTCTCGTTGCATGCTTCTCCATCGAACATCAGTTATGGACGCGGTTTTATGGGCCCTCGAGCTAACTTTTGTCATTTTACAATTGGGTGAACTACGACCAGTGGCCCCGGAAAACTAGCCACCAAACACAAACCGTTTGCTCTTTTTCAATTCCATCAGTTGCTATGAACTCTTGGTATATCTGGGGACACGTAGAAAGTTATCGTGGTGTGCATTCTCATCGAAGATAACTTTTGGAAGCGGTTTCTTAGCCTCTGAGCCCGTTTTTGTACGTTTTGTAGCTAGTAAGAAAATGTAAAAATAGAAAGTTGCGGACCCTCGTAGGGTTGCCAAACCACCCTGAAAAACTTTTAACACATGCAAATAACTGTTTAAAACCCTTTAGTGTATCTTTTGTGTGAAATAGAACTTTTGACAAAATGGTGTTTTCTCTCTCTTCCCTTCTCTTTCTCTCTCTTGGGTTACAAAATGAAGAAAAATGAAATGCAATGAATACATGTTTCTAGACCTTTTTATTTCGATTGCAAATTGTAATTATTGTCAGATGTAAATGGGAAACTAAAAAATGATACTTATGTTAGGTTAGGGTGGATGCCATGCCAACGAATTATCGCTGATATCATGCTCACGTGGGTTTTGCAGGATGGAAGAATGATGACGAAAAAAGGTGATGTGTAATTTAATTATTATTATTGTAATTTTTATAGGTCATTGTAAAATGAATAACTGTCTAATGTAGTCTCTTGTTACAGAAAAGTTATAATTGAAATTTGTTAATATGCATGAGATGCTAGTTTTAGGGATAACTTAGGAAATGTGCATCTAATCACCGGTTCAATTTGATTCTTAGTTGTGTATGGCAAAAAAGGGTTTGATTTATATATAGTAAATTGAAATTGAAGTTAATATATTGTAGTACTTTCTCAGTATTCAATAAATGATTAAATTAATTACTGGGTTATCTTCTTACCTTGCAAACATAATAAAGAGTTTTAATGGGAACACTCAACCTTAATAAAATATTTCGCATATAACTATCTTGCATGTGTGATCCTTTTTACCATATAAGAAATTTAAGACCGTAGAACGAACTTAAGCTTTGCACTCGATGGAACACTCTAGGTTAGGTAAATAAAACCCCTAGTTGGAGTTTACCGTCATAGTCATTATGTTTAGCGACATGGTCGTGAACCCATATTTTAGGAATGTCATGGTCCAACTTTATCCAGAGTATGCGGTTTCCTTCTAGTTTTGGTAATCGTGAGAAGAATGCCCTCTCTTCAGGTCCGACACTAGGTTGAGTGGTGAAGACCGCTTTGGAAGTCACCTTATGAGTCCTTGTTCAAAGGAATGACTAAGCGGTGCTACCTTGGTTTCTATCAAAATAACATCTTGGTATCTTCTTGAAGGTGGTTTAGTATAAATATGTCCGCTTGCCTTAAAATCATATATAGTTGAGGCATAAATCATTAGGTGCATATTGGAATAAACCAAACCTCAGTTGATTAGGAGGTGTCACTTGTGGTTCATGTATAGTTTACAATTCTTCCAATCATGTACCTCTTCAAGATGTTAGACAAATACTTCTGTAACTCCTGATTACAAAACAATGCTAATAACGAGACCATAGTGCGATGTAAGAGCATATCATATAAGATGAGAATCGAGATTGGAGTTTAGGATTAAGGTCACTCTTGGAGTCCTATAACTTATTTAAACTTTTTCATGTGTCATGAAAGAATATAAATTACCTTGGTGTGACCAAACTTCGAGAAAACAAAAGATATATAAATATAAATTTGGAATTCATAAGTTATTGAACTATAATAATAATGGTAGCGAAATAACTATTCCGTGATCGATGGATGTTCTTGGGGAAAAAGCTATTCCAAATCTATGTCTTCCTTAATCCCAAGATTTCATCTTGACATCACGTTAGGTTCACTTGTGTAGCAAGGTTAAATTTTAAACATTGAATAAACGTTTTGGGAAGCATAATCTTAACATAAGAATGAGAGAATTAGAATTTTGTATGAAATTTGAAATATGGAAAATACTTATGTAAGTTATGAAGATTTTCATAAGGGTAAAGAGAAAAATTAAATGGTTGAACAATAAGTGAAATGTGAAACGAATTTTCAGAACATGTAGGTGGAAAAAGGGAGAAAATTATGCTTACATAATAATGTTCTTGGAATGTTAATTGTAACTAAAATACATTTAAAGTAATGATGTGTTGTGGGTTCACCATTCCTAAAGTCATTTTCTTGTGGTTGGGTCATTACTAGTATTCGTTCATTGGGAAAAGTGTGGCATCGACATGTCGATGTCATTGTCATGTGTCTATGTGAGTCGATGACTTATGTAAGTGTTGTATGTGAGTTGAGTTTTAGTACTTGGAGCCCTTGTGTGTTGTTGTGTGTGAGCAATGTAAGTAAAAAAAAAAAATTATCCTAGTATTTTACTATTGTATTTGGGTGTAAAATGTGGGCACTACATATGGTATCAGAGCGAGGTTCATGCTCTCAACCTCTGGGATAGATTGGAGTTGTGATGATTCTACATGATGGTGATGGTGTTTCATGATGGTGATAAATATTGGAAGAGTAATGTGTTTTAAGAGTGATGTGATCTATGTCGTAATTGTGATAATGTGAACGCACATGATGTGTATGTCACTTAGTGCGCATTTGTTATCATGTTGATGTGTTGGGGATGGGAGTATTCTCTCTCCTTCATGTGGATTCTATGAAGAATTCACGTGTGAATTACTGCTTGTGATGAGAGTATTGACTCTCCTTTTCGTGGATCCAATGAGGAATCCGTGTGTGATGTACCGCCTTGTTTTGTGTGAATGGAATGATATTGTGAATTGCAGAGTGTTGGAACATTTTGACCTTATGTGATGTGAAGATGTATTGATGTATTGCATGAAAAATTGGTGTAGAGTGAATTGAATCATATTGTGATGTCATCACCATGTTGTTATGAGTTGTGTGCATCGTCGTGTTGTTTTGCAATTGACTATATGTCGTAATGTTAGACATTGTGTTCCTCATATGTATAATTCATGTAATATGTGATGGTTCATGTCATGATTTAGGGGCATATGGTGAGTATGATCCCTAGTGTACAGTGATTGCACTTTGGGTGCAGGATGTGGTAATGTGATGTATCGTAACCCGTGAAGGTAATGATTGTGTTGTACCCTGTATATATATACCATGCGTAATACGTTATGGTTGTTGTGTGTGAATTACCATTGTGTTTGTGATGTAGTTATGTGTATGTTGTGGACCTTACACTAGATGACCCTAAGGGGATAAATTGTCAAGAGTGTATGTGTGGAGAGAGGAGGCGTGGACCAGGTTGTCATAATCTTGAGCTGAGTACAAGTGAGAAAGTGGAGTCTTATATAGACTGAAAACCCACTTTTATCTATTTAGTATACTTCGAGCTTGCTCAGTATATTGTGGGTGCGCACCACCTTAGGCTCAACTTATGCAACCTTGTGTCCCCTGCTCTTTCCTATTGGATTGTTCATTGAATAATCCTATGTGATTTTGACTATGTTGATCCTTGTGGGAGTTTGGAGTTATGATTCAGGGAGATGATGATGAGCATACATTATTTGATATACTCATTTCTAGTTACATGTATATTTTCACGAGCTGAGGCTCGATGTCCGAGTGCCAGCAACTCGATGAGTACCCCTTTGGTGGTGGTATGAGGCCACATAGTGATTGTGATGTGCTATTTTCTCATTACGTATTTTATTCATAAATTAATCTTTCTCTTTTAGCTAGAACCAGCCATTTTCTTGATTGACATGTTCTTATATTTTGGGCATTTATTTGATTGTTTCATTAACATTTGGATTTTGCACTAACCATGGCTAATTAGCCATTTGTTTTTCTTGGTTTTAAAACTTTCTTTTCATATTTAAAAGTTTTGTAGCCTAGCCCAAGGCTTTTGATTTTGCCACTTGGCATTTGATTGGATTGTTATGCTGGTTCTAATGTCGTAATGTGTTGGAATAGGGTCATGGGATTCACCATGGAGTGGTGGAACCTATGGACCCACTTCGTTGTATGGGGGTACGCCCCAAGGAGTTACAGATAACTAGCGGGTTGTTGAACCACGAGTTATTATGTCACTTGGGTTTGGGGGTGACGGGGCTCTATGTGCCTAGGGCCATAGGGTGACCCGACCTCATTTAAAAGGAGAAAGGAGATGGGCCTCTATGGTTGAGTGACCTGTTATTCTTTATGGCACTCTATGGTGGAGTGACCTGATATTCTTGATGGGGCTCTATGGTTGAGTGACCCGACTTGGTTCTGGCACTATGTTTCTTCCTCTTGGGAGGTATATGGAGATTATCTAGTGATGCTTTGGGGAGGTATATGGAGTTTTATTTCTACTTTTTTTGGAGATATCTAGAGTTGTTTCGTGATGCCTTGTGATGTGTGGAGATTGGTATAGTGAGTTATGTATACCTGTGTGAGTCTTTTTGACACCTTGTTATGTATGAGGCTTGACTCTCCTCTTGGTTGGTATGGACTATTGGATATTGTCTTGGCACTATGTTGGTGCAGTCATGGATTTTTGGGGCTTGTGATACCCGTTGTATATGTATCAACGTGTTGATTCTGTTTTTTAGTCATATGTGTGTACTAGATCTATGTCTAGGACGTAATTGTTGGAAATTAATTGTTATGTGGTCTACTTGTTGTCATTCCATGGTTTGGTGAAACCCTTGTGATGTGGTATGGTCGTGAAAGTATGTAAAAGTATGCTTGTGAAAATTAGGTGTTGTGTATAACCCTGGTAGGGTGTTGTGACTATAGTTCATGATGGGAACCCACAGGAATGAATAAACTAAAATTCTGATAAAAATGAAATTTTAAAGGACTTGAATTAAGAATAATGTTAATGGAAAGAGATTAATGAAATAACGAATAAGAGAGAACTGCCAATCTTCACAGAACCTTGAAAGTTAAAATTTCTACCAATTGTTCCTAGGGCCACCCTGTGACCGTGCTTTTGTGTCTGAAATCTTAACCTTAGCGTGTGCCTTCGCCTTATTCGTTCCTTGTTGTTTACCATTTCTCCTTCTTCATTGTATGTCGCATCGAGGATGATGCTTTCTTAAGGGGAGGAGGATGTAATGCCCTGTTCGATGTTCCCCAGTCCCTGACCTGCCGACCCTATTGCTAAGCCTGGGAGACTTGTGTGCGTGTGCTCTCGTTGACCATTGTTGACCTTGTCCTTGTCTCAGTGATGTTTTAGCACCTTCCCTCTCCTTGCTCTCTCGAGTCATTATCGACACCTCTATGTGTGGACTGTGTAATGTCCTGTTTGTTAACCTATTCGAAGGAGGACCTTATTGTCGAGCGGGTATGTCAGTCTTTGTTAGTATGATTAATAATTATTTTAAGTGGTAATAATAATAATAATAATAATAATAATAAAATAATAATAATAATAATAATAATGATAACAATATTATTACTTTAATTATCGATGGATGATAACTTCATCAGTTGATCATCGATTTGTTATCAATTTCATTGTTGATTATCGATAAGCGATTTTATTTGTTTGGATTGGTCACCTCGTTCCACACACAGAAGAACGGTCTCTTGTTGTGACGCCATGAGTCGGTCCGTGTCTTGCGTCGTTTAGTTTCGAACACCTCTAGGATGGAAGGGGAGTCTTGTTCGTCTCGCTGTGTTGGTTGTTGTACGCAAAGGAATATTATTAATTATATTTGTAAAAAGGAAAATTTTAAAAAAATAATAATAAAAATAAAAATAAAATAAAAGAACTAAAATTTAAAATACCCGTGATTGTGGGGGCGGATTAGGGCAAAGTGGAGAAGGGCGGAAAAATATCAAAGTGTGGCGTTAGGGTTTTATCCTTTTGGCTTTTGGAAGGGGCGAGTTTGGGGAGGGCGCGGCATGGCGAGACTCCACAACCTGGTTTCAACATCCTCCCGCCACGCCCACGCAAGCATGGGTGTTTTTTTTTTCAATGCATAAGAGACAAGGAATTTTTGTTATCGTTGTTGGAGTCACAATTTTAGGGGGGCGTTTTTAATGTTTCCAAAGAAAAGAACGAGACAACAACTCTTTGGAAGGGCATTTTTGTTTGCATTGTACATGGACATGGGTTTTCCTTCTTAGGGCAGTCATGTTGTTTCACCATGCAACAAACAAGTCTCCAACCTGATCAATTTACATTTGCCAAAAATCCCAAACTGTGTCCAAAAAAATGCACCAAACCACGCGACTTCTTCCAACGCATAAAAAGAAAAAAAAATTGTCGATGTTGAAGTTGCAGATGCCTTGGCAGATTCATATGCAAAATGTGGAAGTATAGGCAAAGCCCATGAACTATTTGACGGAATGCCTCAAAGAAATGCGGGTTCTCATGGAATGCCACGATGGCAGGATATGCACAAATGAGTTTGTTGAAAAGGCCTTGGAAACTTCCAAGCAAATGCATTTGGTACGTGTAAGCCAGACTCCATAGCCTTTTTCCAGCAACCTCCCAGCCACTGTCAAAATGGGAGCTTTAGAACAATGCATGGACATCCATCAAAGCATCATGGAAAGATAATAGTTTTTTTTAAATGTCTTGTCAGGTGCCCAGATTGGCATGTATGCAAAATGTGAAGGCATACACAACACATGTGAACTGTTTGACAAAATACCTAAAAGATAGGTGGTCTCCTAGACTGCAATGATAGCAGATGATAAGCAAAAAAATAAAAAATAATATAAAAAAGGTCTGTTAAAAGGCGTGGACTGTTTGACAAAAAAAAGATATTTTAGTTCATGGAATGCAATGGTTTTAGAAGTATTCGTAGATGAGCTTGTTGTAAAGGCCTTTGAAACTTTTGAAGGAAATGGATTTGGTAAATGTTGTAGTTCAACACTTAACAAACAAAATTTTAACACCCTCTCAAAAATGGATTTAAAATAAGAATTTTAAATTGGGATATGTGTAAGAATTTTTTCTAAAGAAAAGGCGTGTGATCTATTTGACATAGAAAATGTGGTCTCAATGGATCGGGATGACTTTCTGGGGAAAATGGTTCTTTTCGATGAGACATGGGTGCACAACGAATGGCTTGGTTTGCATGACTACATCGGCATCGTGGCAACAATGGTGGTCTCGACCGCGAGTGTAAACCACTTGGAGCCCTTGTACCCATTTTCACTCATCGTTTCCAGGCATGGTTCTTCTTCCCTTACCTCTCATAATTCTCATGTTTTAGTTCTCTTTTGCAACTAAATAGAATTTTAAATTATTAGGATTTTTAATACAGTTAAATGTCCCTTCAACTCATTGCAAAACAATAAATTGTCGTGTCGTAACTCACGAAGTCATTATAACTCATCTACTTTAAACCATGAACTATCACCCTCACTTCGAGATGATTTAGAAAACTCTTACCCATCTTGATCGCTCCAATATTGTTTTATCGACTAGATGAATTTGACTCCCCATTGATAAAGTTGACCTTCTCCTTGTTTTAAATAGTTAAATTTTGCATTTTTCGAAGACTCACTAAGTACCCTTCGTAACTCTAGAAACGAGATGTGAAGTTTCATTCATGTACCTTGGTATACGAGGAGTCACCTTGACCTTTGGTTTGATCCAAAACGAACATATGACATCCTTTTGACGCTCTTATAGGAGCCCTGTTACACTAGTTTACAACAGTAGAAAGTTGTTAAAACTAGAAAGTTGGCTTTTGTTTTGGACCACCATTTGAAACCTGGAAAGAAATCACGTCCCGTCTTCACAAACCTCTAGCGTTTATACTAGACAAATGCATGGAACATTCAGTATAGGAAAGAGCACTTTTCGGGATAGTTTGGCGAAGCCATTTTGTAGGCCTCCGGTCGTAGTTTGACGAGGTCAAACTGGACCAATTTCGTCTTGTCGCTCCAGAAAACTTGTCACCGTTTGAAAATGGTTTACTAGTTCTCAGTCCCGTCGACTCTGATGAATTCTCCTTATATAGGGGAACTAGTAGGAGATGTCTCGTTGCATGCTTCTCCATCGAACGTCGTTATGGACACGGTTTTCTGGGCCCTCGAGCTAACTTTTGTCATTTTACAACTGGGTGAACTACGACCAGTGGCCCCGAAACTAGCCGCCAAACGCAAACCGTTCGCTCTTTTTCAATTCCATCAGTTGCTATATGAACTCTTGGTATATCTAGGGACACGTAGAAAGTTAATCGTGGTGTGCATTCTCATCGAAGATAACTTTTGGAAGTGGTTTCTTAGCCTCCGAGCCCATTTTGTATGTTTTGTAGCTAGTAAGAAAATGTAAAAATAGAAAGTTGTGGACCCTCGTAGGGTTTCCAAACCACCCTGGAAACTTTTAACACATGCAAATAACTGTTTAAAACCCTTTAGTGTATCTATTGTGTGAAATAGAACTTTTGACAAAATGGTGTTTTCTCTCTCTCTCCTTCTCTCTTCTCTCTCTCTCTCTCCTGGGTTACAAAATGAAGAAAAATGAAATGCAATGAATACATGTTTCTAGACCTTTTTATTTCGATTGCAAATTGTAATTATTGTCAGATGTAAATGGGAAACTGAAAAATGATACTTATGTTAGGTTAGGGTGGATGCCATGCCAGTGAATTATCACTGATATCATGCTCACGTGGGTTTTGCAGGATGGAAGAATGACGACAAAAAAAAGGGATGTGTAATTTAATTATTATTATTGTAATTTTTATAGGTCATTGTAAAATGAATAATTGTCTAATGTAGTCTCTTGTTACAGAAAAGTTATAATTGAAATTTGTTAATATGCATGAGATGCTAGTTTTAGGGATAACTTAGGAAATGTGCATCTAATCACCGGTTCAATTTGATTCTTAGTTGTGTATGTCAAAAGGGTTTGATTTATATAGTAAATTGAAATTGAAGTTAATATATTGTAGTACTTTCTCAATATTCAATAAATGATTAAATTAATTACTTGGGTTATCTTCTTACCTTGCAAACATAATAAAGAGTTTTAATGGGAACACTCAACCTTAATAAAATATTCGTGCATAACTTGCCTGCATGTGTGATCCTTTTTACCATATAAGAAATTTAAGACCATAGAACGAACTTAAGCTTTGCACTCGATGGAACACTCTAGGTTAGGTAAATAAAACCCTAGTTGGAGTTTACCATCATAGTCATTATGTTTAGCAACATGGTCGTGAACCCATATTTTAGGAATGTCATGGTCCAACTTTATCCAGAGTATGCGGTTTCCTTCTAGTTTTGGTAATCATGAGAAGAATGCCCTCTCTTCAGGTCCGACACCAGGTTGAGTGGTGAAGACCGCTTTGGAAGTCACCTTATGAGTCCTTGTTCGAAGGAACGACTAAGCGGTGCTACCTTGGTTTCTATCAAAATAACATCTTGGTATCTTCTTGAAGGTGGTTTAGTATAAATATGTCCGCTTGCCTTAAAATCATATATAGTTGAGGCGTAAATCATTAGGTGCATATTGGAATAAACCAAACCTCAGTTGATTAGGAGGTGTCACTTGTGGTTCCTGTATAGTTTACAATTCTTCCAATTATGTATCTCTTCAAGATGTTAGACAAATACTTCTGTAACTCCTGTTACAAAACAATGCTAATAACGAGACCATAGTGTGATGTAAGAACATATCATATAAGATGAGAATCGAGATTGGAGTTTAGGATTAAGGTCACTCTTGGAGTCCTATAACTTATTTAAACATTTTCATGCATCACAAAGAATATAAATTGTTTGGTGTGACCAAACTTCGAGAAAATAAAAGATATATATAAAATCAAATTTGGAATTCAACAAGTTATTGAACTATAATGATAATGGTAGTGAAATAACTATTCCATGATCGATGGATGTTCTTGGGAAAAAAAAACTATTTCAATCTATGTCTTCTTAATCCCAAGATTTCATCTTGACATCACGTTAGGTTCACTTGTGTAGGTTAAATTTAAACATTGAATAAGCATTTTGGGAAGCATAATCTTAACATAAGAATGAGAGAGTTATAATTTTTATGAAATTTGAAATATGGAAAATACTTATGTAAGTTATGAAGATTGGCATAAGTGTTAAATGGTTGAAAAAGTGAAATGTGAAACGAATTGAACAATAAAACTGTGAAATGTGGGATGCTAATCATAACTAAAATACATTTAAAGTAATGATTTGTTGTGGGTTTGCCATTCCTGAAGTCACATTTCTTATGGTTGGGTCATTGGTATTCGGGAAAACCCTTAAAACTTATGAGATTTTTCATTATACCATGTGAATAAATGACTGAAACATATAGTTAACTAATCACTTGAGATTGACATGTGAAGATATTAGTGTAAATAAAAAATCTAAGGCTCATAGAGTAGAAATCAGTGAGTTATGGTTTTAAGTTTGAAACCCTCATCATGCACAGTGTTGAAATATTGAGTAAGATTTTAATTACTTGCAAGATATTATGTTATCTACATATATGGGATTTTTATATGTCATTATTTATATCATAAGTCATCTCTAAATATTCGAAAGACTGATTTTGTATGCAAAAGAGCACAAACCCCCTCAATGTTATAAATTTGACAAAACCAATGAAGGCTTTGTCTCTATGGATGTTCATGAAGGAGTGTATTGATGTTCTATACTTTTGATAATTATAGATGATGAATCACTCATTAATCAACCTTCTCAAGGTGGGAAACTTATTGAAATTCCTCTCCTTCTAGTATGATGAGTTCACTATGAACTGTATGTACGATAAATGCTTATAGATCTATATTTTTGTAAAGTCATCCATGCTCCTAATACTGGTAAAAACCTATGTAAGCCTAGTATTCATGAAGTTCAAGACTCAATGAGATTTTCTAAGTCTACTCTTCATCTTATTACAAATCTGAGATGACTATTTTCTTGCTTCAAATGCATTCATGAGTGGTCAAATGAAATTTGAAGGTCAGGGTGTGAGCTATGAAGAGTTCATGAAGAATATGAAGCATCTCAGAACTTGGTATAATTTATGGACATGCAAATGAAACTTTGACAATAATCTTAAGTATTCTACAAAGTCTTTCAGTTACAAAAATATATCTAGAATGGTTTTACATTTAATTATAGTCTCATAGTCTAGATTGTAACCCTTTGCTTTGGATAAGAACCCTCTTCCAAAGCAAAAGTTAAAGCCTAGTGGCCGCTAGCCCTTATAAAATAGAAACATGTTATGTTTATTGTATTATAGATCAATGTTGGATTCCCTGAAATCATTAAATGATATTTCCAAGAACTGCATAGTTTAATCTTAAGGACATTTTAAAATTGATAAGAAACTTATTCCCAAACAAAAATTAAGCCTAACGATCACTAGCCCGTATAAAAATAAACATGATCGGTTTATTGTTTTGTAAAAAAATTAGCTTCCATGAAATCATTAAAATATTTTCCCAATATATGCATAGTTTAATGTTAATGACATTTTAAAACTAATAAGAACCTTATTCCAAAGCAAAAATATAATCCTAGCAATCGTTAGCATATATAAAACAGAAACATGTTATATTTATGGTTTTGCAGATCAATGTTGGATTCCCTGAAATCATTAAATGTATTTTCCAAAAACTAAATATTTTAATCTTCAATAATTTTTAAAACTGATAAGAACCTTATTCGAAAGAAAAAATTAAATCCTAGTGGCCACTAGCCCGTATAAAATAGAAACATGTTATATTATGGTTTTGCATATCAATGTGGGATTACTTGAAATCATTAAACAATTTTTTTGTAAAAAAATTAGCTTCCATGAAATCACTAAAATATTTTCCCAATATATGCATAGTTTAATGTTAATGACATTTTAAAACTAATAAGAACCTTATTCCAAAGCAAAAATATAATCCTAGCAATCGTTAGCATATATAAAACGAAACATGTTATATTTATGGTTTTGCAGATCAATGTTGGATTCCCTGAAATCATTAAATGTATTTTCCAAAAACTAAATATTTTAATCTTAAATAATTTTTAAAACTGATAAGAACCTTATTCCAAAGCAAAAATTAAATCCTAGTGGCCACTAGCCCGTATAAAATAGAAACATGTTATATTATGGTTTTGCATATCAATGTGGGATTACCTGAAATCATTAAACAATTTTTCCAACTGTATAGTTTAATATTAAATAAAATTTAAAAATTATAAGAACCTCTATTCTCAAGGAAAAATTAAATTCTTTCGCATTACTTAGAGCGTATAGAATAAAAACATGTTTTGTTTATTATTTTGCAAATCAATTTCAGTTTAGTAGTTTGATTTTCAAATTCCAAAGATATGTGATTTTGGATTCTAATATATGGGAATTTCGATTCCATTATAGGTGATTATAGATTCCAATATATGCAATTTTGGATTCCAATATGTGAGATTTTGGAGTCCACATAATTCCAATATTTAACATTTTGGAATCCAAAAATAGTACTTTTGAATTCCAGATTGGCTATATTTTTTTTCTTGGACTAGAATAAGTCCAAATTTAGTGAAATAAGTGTTTTGCACCTTATTCTTTCTTACTTATACTCACATGATACATCTTGCTTACTATGTTAGCTAGATACATTATATGTCATTATATTTTCTATACACACATGAGCGTCCACTTGCTTTCTAGTTTTGATCGCAACCTTAGATCGATACACGTAACATGGATGCTTAGCGCGATACACTATTACCAATCCCCATAACGGCTCTTAGGGAATCCACTTTCATATAATACAGGTGTTATTTTTTCATTTTTCATAACATATTACTATCGATTATACACACTTTGATATATAATTTATCTTTCTAACATGATAACGGGTGTTTCATGTGCAACATTTTTCTTGTAGGAACCCTTTACTACCATTGTTGTCTGTTACTATTTTCTTGCTATTGTATGTCATCTCTTCTCATTGTATGCCATTTTTATAGGCTTTTCCCGTTGTCTTGTGTACACATTTTCTACTTGTGGCCACTTCAGCCTTACTTTTCTTATGACATTGTGAGTGGTGTCCCATGTTTGTATCCTTATTTTCATGGTCTACATTTTCTTCTTATGTATTATCTCCTTGTTTTCTAGCTTACATATCATCTTCTACATGCATGTTTATCTTATTTTCACTAACACTTTCTTTCATTCACTTTGTTTTACGTGTTCCTTTGTTTCTACCAAGAACACTCCCTTCCCCTATAGGGATTTATTTTTAGCATAACATCTAGTCCTCCTTTAGGCCACATACTCCTTATGACATCACATGCACCCCAAATGAGATGGGCATCTATCAAGTGAATCATTCACCCCATATAATGTTTTAAAGTCACACTACAACATAGCTCGAGTCACAAATCAACATAACATTCGGTCTCAAAGAACTACCTTAACCTAACTTGGGTCTTCGAGGATAACACAGATGCCAACATCCAAACTATGACTCGTAGTTCCTAGGTACCCCTGACCCCCTAGATGCCTATAACCGGGGAAATTGCATAATATTTCTCGAGTTCAGCATAGTTTTTGGTAGTTTACACACCAACTTTTATAGGACAAAAATCCTTCAACACTCGACATACTTACCTTACACCTTCTTTTTCTACTTCCATGTTGGATCGAATCGAGATAGGAATTTTACAAACCATATCCAAAGTGGTTTGTACACTTTGGGAAAAATTCAAAGGTTGGAGAATAACACAAGACCTTTCTCCCTACACTTCTTCCACACTTTGGAGTGAGATCGCCTAAAAAACTCGCACTCAAACAGCAATGGTGCAAGATCTCCCAAAAATTCATTCTTATAAAAAAATTAAGGATCCTTTATATCTCTTTTCACTCATCATGGATTAGGTGCACATGTTCCTTTTTAATTTTTACATACTTTTACAAACTATTTTACATGTTTTTGATCATATACACATGTATTTGACTACAAATTCATTCTTCTCTTTTATAAGTCCATCTTTATGGGTAGTGGTAGTCACATCAATTGCATATCATCAAGCATCGATTGACATCAACAATAGGTAGAACACAACGTATACATATACACTCTCACCCTAGTATCATCATCATCATCATTTCTCACTTCCTCTTCTCTAGCTTCCATGCTTCACATTTTTATCACTCCACGCTTTTTCTTATCTCTCTCGACACAATTTTCACCATTGATCTACATGGTTATCAAGTATGCATATCTTATCTACTTTATGTTATTGAGAATTATCTTAACAACATAAAGTGGGGGAAATGTAGACACTAAATCACATACTTTGGGTCTCTATCTAGTCTTAATCACATACCACTATTCCTATGATTCCTAGGTGAGAAAATTACTAATTCATCATTATCCTTTGCCATCTTTGGTTTCTTTCAGTTTCCTCTTTTGGTCTTACACTCCTTCTTGCCCAGTATTTTTTTCATACTTAATCATTTCTCACTTTATACACCAGTTCCTAGCCAGGATGCCAACACCAGGCACCCTCATCCCCTCTGGGTGCCCCCAATATATTTGTACTTTGGTCACATCTTTTGGGTATTTTGTAGCCATTTGGGCATCTTTCTTTTTACTAGTCATCCTTTTAGTGGTTAATTATGAAATTGAAACAAGGAAATCATATAAATATAAATATATGTGATCATAATAAGGCATCAAGCACTAAGCATTAGCTATCACAACATAAGGTTACATCCAAGATCATTCAAGCATCCATCGAGCTCTAAAAAAGGGACAAGCAAATCTTTATTTCTTTATGCACACATCTGTAATGAAATTACTTGTATAATTCAGATCATGAGCAGAAATATAACACCAAATAACACAATATTACAAAATAATGATCTCAATATGCAATTATAATAGCTTCACCACTTCGAGGGGGCAACATCCAAACCATACAATAAGACTCAAATGCTCCAAATGATGATGAACTACTACCTAAAATCCCCTATATATACTATTCATATGTTATGGCCAACACCAAGGATGACCTACTAAGCATGAGAAAGTATAAATGATATAGTAAAATGATATGGTAAGCCACAAGTTGGCTACTCATATCCTAATACAAGCAATAGGTTAAGGGCATAGCATGCCCTTCCCCTTCAAAGCAACATTGTCCCCAATGTTGAGAAGCTCTGGGTGCTACTATAGGAATGTCATATCTTCCCATGTTGCATCTTCATTGTCCATATTCTTCCACTTGATCAAGTACTCAGTAATAACCCATGTCCTCAATATTTTAGTGCGTGTTTGAAGGATGCATTTAGGTTCCAAGATGACTCTCCCCTCCTCATCGAGCTTAGGTAACACTTGTTTGGGCTGATACTCTCTGTCCAATTACTTTCTTTAGGCAAGAAACATGAAAGACTGGATGTATTTTGGTTGATTATGGAAGTTCTAATTTGTATGCTATAGTACCAATCTTCTACAATACTTGATATGTGCCATAATACTTCAATGAAAGTTTGTTATCCTTTTGTTGTTGTTTCAAATAAATTTGATTATATTGTTGTAACAACACAAAAACCCAATCACCGACTTCAAAATGCCTTTCTGTGTGATGTTGATCAACCTGTTGCTTCATGTGGTTTTGTGCCATGACCAAGTTCTCCTTGAGACTAGAGAGGACCTCTTATTGATACTAAATGTGTTCTTCTACTGCTCTAACCCGTGGTTTTCCTCTCAATGATGATGTGATGGATGGTGGATGGTACCCATAGAGTGCCAAAAAAGGAGACATTTTAGATGAAGTATGGAAGGAAGTGTTATACCACCATTCTACAAGTGGCAACCATTGGACCCATCTTGCTTGTTTATTTGACGTAAAGCAACAGAGATATCCACCCCGCACATGCCCCTTCATGTCTTTATTCAACTTATGACACTTTGCCTTCCTAGTAAGTGAGAAAATAAGTCCCCTTTTTTAAATTAAAAGGAAATTTTACATTACACATTAGAGAGTTACTTGAGTGAATAAACATACAATTATTTCTTATAATGAAGAATTATAAAAGGGGGAAGAGAAGAGGGGAAAGAATGAGGAGGAGAGAGAAGAAATGCTTCAAAGCATGGATGAAGATACTTTCATCTTAGATGAAGATCATCTCAACTGATGTTGAATATGTAAACTTGCTCCATTATGACCCTCCACAATGATGCAATAATTATGGGCTATGATGTATATCTTTTGAAAACTTTTCCCCCTTTTGAAGTTTCTTAAAATGATGCGAGTTCTAGACATTTCTTGAATACACTGAGAAGAGGAATGATGAACTCTTAAAGAGAAGACCACTGAAAAAATTATAAGATGACTCCACTCATTTATAAAATACTTATAGTCCTTGATAAACTATCACATTTTCATGATCAACCAATCACATGGGAGAAATTGTATGCACTTTGCCCACATAACCATTATCTTGATTTTGTCATTGCGGGAGCACTAATGATGAGTGAAGCATGAGACAAAATCCTTCTGATTTAGGAGAAAGAAAATTATAATGAGATAAAAACCAATTCCATCAAAAAATTTATCATGCCATCCATGTGAAATTAATTGGAATATCTTTTGGGACAAAAATTGCCATTTTTCAATTTTAGCACTTTATGCTCATTGCATTGGGAAAATGTGGTAATTTTCTTGAAAATTGAGTAGAAGACTTATGTGAGTTCCAGAACCATTTTGGGATGAGTTAAGGAATTAAGTTTGATAATTTTTAGTTCATTTGACCCATTTACTATTTTAGAATATTCATCATTATTGTCCCATTTTAGCCAATTTTTCCCAGTTTTGTCAATCTTGCCAATTTTGAGTGTCTCAATCATGAGCGGATACAATGAGGTGTTTGAATGCAAAATTTTATTGGAAATAATATTAATATTAATATTTATCCATGAATTCTTAATAAAAATAAAAAATTTCCTTTCCAGTATCGATTTGATTGAAACCACTTACAGAAGTTTACATAATTGATTTTAAGGCTTTGTTCCAACTTTCAGGGTATTTCGATCATTAGATTTGCATAAATATAAGAAACAAGTGTTTTCAAAAGGTTGTATAAAATATAAAGTTTCATCAATTATAGCATGTAGACACTCTCCTTAAAGGTTTTTTCAAGGAACCTTTAGTTTAAATCTCATGGCAATCGGAGTAGGGGTTTGTGAGATATGAGCAAAAAGGTGATTTGAGCATGAGGGTCTTTGGAAGAGTTTCAGTATAAAAACAAGATAAAATGAATGGAGGAAATAAAAAATTGAAAAATTATTCAAAAATTCACTAATTGTTATCTTATACCCACCTTGTAACTCCATTTTAGCTCATTCACCATAAAATACACTTTGGGTCACTTTTGGCTTAACATAGGTTGAGGGGTGAGTGAAAACTTACTAAATGGGTCTGAGAGCCCCCATTGCACGTTACTACATTTATTAAGTTATGAAATGGTGAAAAAGTACAATCATCTTTGAAAATTGATCCAAGGGGGTGTTCACCATGATGAGGGGCTAGTTGAAAGAGTGAGTTGATAACTTGCACCTAACACCTAAAGTGGTGTTTTAAGTGACAAAAAGAGTATCTCCCTTGAGGTAAAACTTTTTTCAACAATTTCACTTCTTAACAAGGTTTGAATTTTAAATAATTCCTACCAATTGCGCCATGGGTCATACCCATCATGAAAAGGGGGCCATTATAAGTTGTGAGTTATTAACACTCACCTAACCACCTAAGATGCACTTTAAGCAACGAAAATTCCAAAATATAACCTCCTCACCTTGGGGTCACACATTTTTTCACCAATTTCATCTTTTAACCAATTTTAATTGTGAAAATTTTCATTCAATTTGTGAATGTACAACCTAGACACTTATAATAAGTCTCGCCTTCACCAATAGTTGCCAAAAATAGACCCTAGAGAGTGAGTCTTTTCCCCGGGATTCCCTAATAGTTTCATGGGAAAATTTTATGTAATTTTTACTGGAAAATACCTTCTAAGATAATGGTACTGATTTCAATATCTAATTCATCATGTTATACAAAATTTACCCCCTCTAATTATGGTCAAGCATGTGCACTAGAAGTTCTAACTACCACCGAATAGAATATTGTATTTTTGTATAGCTTATAACATGGTAAATGTATATGGTTAAAATATATTCACTTTTAGTTTAAAATTAGGTACCAAATCACTATGGAACTCTCAAAATTCTCATTTTAATCTCCACCGGGATCGGGGATCTTCACCTACACTTTGTTGGGCCCATATCTCAAAATCCTAAGAACAAAATGTCCCAAAACATTTTGCAATGTGAAGTAGGAATATTTATATTTATAATGAGTATATTTTAACTTAAAAAAAATACCTGAGGCTCCTACAACATCTAAGCCAAGATCATTAGCTTTTTAGCTACTTTCATTTCCCTGCACTATGTTATAAGTAGCTCGGTGTTGCATAGTTTGTTCCTAAACCTATTTCACCTTGCATAACTTACCTAAAATACCTCCAAATATATTATATATATTTTAAACTCTTATTAAATGTATTATATATTCTTGGTTCATCTATAAGGGGTGTTCATTAGATGTAAAAGTTCTGAAAATAGGCCTTTATTAGGTCTTCGGAGAAAGTCCTTCAAAGTGGATCAAAATGAATCCATGAATTGCTTCCCACCAGCTTACCTACACATGAAACACACTTTAAAAATCTAGTTAGCACATCCCTCTCAGACATGATGGGGTTTACAAAGTCATCATAGATTGGCCGGAGGGTAGGTTTACATTACCCAGTTAGGGACTTTTAGGTATGGGCTTAGTTATTATGGCAAAAATTTTAAATTTTTCATGTTAGACATTTGGCATGATAATAGTTGGATCTAGCTTGGGGACTTGTTTTGGATTAAAAAAATTGAATACAAAGCAAGTAGGAATCCCATAATATCAAGACACTAAGAGGATCAATTCCTTATCCATTGGGCTATAGGATTCATCGAATAGCGAGGATGGGTACAACAAAATCTCTTTATTTAACACAAAACATGACAAAAACACACAACAAAAAGGGAAAAACACAAACATATATTTACTTATAGTACATGCAAGGGATAACATGTTTTCCATGTAGTGTTTATTCTTGGAATGTGTTACTGGACATGGTAAACTTCAAATGATGATGAACCATTCTACAATACCATTCACCGGTTCGATGAAAAGGAACCCCTCCTTAATTGTTTTTGAATTTATATTGTTTTGAAATCATCTTCTTTGTTTATCCAAGCTGATAATTTTTTATCTTTCATCCCATAATTATCATACATATGGTCCTCAATCATATTAACCTCATTACATTTATCATTAGTCTCATTTTTGGGAATTTGATCTTCACCTATCTGGTGCCCCATGTTCATTACCCCTATGGGATGATTCTTTATAGGAATTTTTATTTCTTCCATATCATTAACAACCTCTTTCTAAA
Source organism: Taxus wallichiana var. yunnanensis (assembly GCA_018340775.1). NCBI lineage: Eukaryota > Viridiplantae > Streptophyta > Pinopsida > Cupressales > Taxaceae > Taxus > Taxus wallichiana. Next base: position 506,720,926 of record CM031235.1, read on the forward strand.
TTCTTGTCTGATCAATACATTCTCCATTCTTCATTCTCATACATTCTCTCATCAAGGATTTCATGGGATGCGGTGAGATCCTCTGTGATGAGACATTATCTTCATACATGAAACTATTTATGGGATGTTTAAACATGTCATTTTCTTTTAATTCATCATGTATATAATAGTCTTATCCAAAAGGGAAGGAGAAAATTTCACATTCATGTGCATTAATGGAAGTTTCAAGATGCTTATTAAGTTCATCCTTTTGATCTATCTCATCATGAAACATTTTCATATCAAATAAAAAATGAGAATTGGCATCATACTTGTCTTACATATTAATGGCTTGAATTAAGAATTTAAGACTTAGTTGAGGGTCCTTTATTATGTATGCAACCTCTAAGATATTTTGCAATGAGATTTATTTTGGCTCTTTTAAAGATTCATTCAAAACTATCTTTTCTCCTTCATTACCTACATCTTCTATGAGAGGCTTGAAAACTTTATTATTTGTACATTCATCATTAATGGAATATTCTTCTTCAAACATGAAGGAGAAAAATTCTTCTTCATCATCAAATTGATTTTCTGATTTTTCATGCCTAGATTGATTAGTAACATCCTCCTTTTCTACACAAATTGTCATTTGAGGACTACCTTCTTGCCATTCTAGATGGACTGAATCTTCCTAATCCTCATCCTCATCAAATTGAAATTTAAATTATATACCTAATGGAAGGGGTATACTTGGACCAATCAAGAAAGGAACTTCCACATCTTCCTCTAAGGCTACAAAGTAATTCTGGTATTTTGATTCTTGGCATACACTTTCTACTTGCGGGCTACCTTCTCTCTAAACAATGTATTTCATCCTTCTAATAGGAAGAAGATTTTTCATCACATCTTTGACTAGTATTGTAGCATATGAAAAATCCAACTTCATTAATCCACCTATCTCCCAACAAAAGTTCTTGTTGAGTAAGATGTCATATGAAGCCGAAATGTATGTTACAGTATTTTGGAGATGAATTTCTTATCTTAAAAGTATGTGAGGGAGACCTGAGCATTTTTAACTTGACCAACGAGGGGAGCTTGGTCTCCATATAATAACACCAACCATTGGAAGGTGTAAGAGTGAGGCCAACGGATTTTGTAACTTTCAATGGCATGACATTATTTGAAGCTTCAAAATCGATGATGCTTTTTTCAGTCTATACCCATTGATCAACAAGGCAAGATAGAATGGTTCTATCTTCTCGGAGGTGGAGGATGTGGAGGAAAGATAGTTGTGGGATATGGTGTTTCTAGGATTGGTACTTACAGAAGGTGGTTTAGAACTATTTTATTTGACAAATTGAACAATATTTTCAAATTTTTAGGATGAGTTCTTATATATTTATATTCATAGATCTAGATTTTAGCTTTTTTTATATGGTCAATGATGTAAAAGTGATAATCGTAGGAAGTGGCATTTGTGGAGGAGGTAGTAGAAACAAGAAGTTTGAGTACTCTCAAGAAGGGTTTATTGGCATTTTTACTCACATTATTAGAAATGGTAGAAACAACATTAAGAATTGGATTTTCATGAGAGAAAGATGTATACTTACTTGGAAGAGGAGATTTGGCTTTAGATGAGGTAAATTTGGGATTCCTCTTTGTTGATCACATGGGAGAGGGAAGCAGTGATCCTTCTTTTGATGTTTTATTTTATAGACTCGTTGGTGGAGGATTATTTGATTTGTCTTTCTCATGATAAGATAGGTCCTCTTTCACTTTATCTTTGGAATGGGTAAACACTTGCATATTTGAAGCCGATCCGAGAGTCTTCTTCATCAGATGAATATTCAAAGTACATGATGTTTTCACATCCCACCTCTTCTTTTGTGTCATCTTCATCATCCCAAGTTGCACAAGATTTTTGATTAGGTGGAGATTCCAAGGAAAGCCTTTGTGGTGATCCAACATTCGATTATTATTCTAATTTTGAAGAGGAATATTTTGGACCATTTGTTTCTTTATTGCATTCAATTCATTTGCCAATTTTTGAAAAAGAGAGTCAGTGGTACATTCCTTGAAAATTAACCCATTTGCTTGTTGGAACATAATGATTAAGTGGTCTGGCCAACCCTTAATGTATATGGGTTCATCACTAATATATAGGTTAATATTTAATAATATGAAATATTTATATTTCTATTATTAAATATGCTAACCTAGGTATATACTTTAGGTTAAATATTTAATATCATGAAATGATTATATTTCTAATATTAAATATTATAAACCTAGGTGTATGTGTCAACCATTTTAGGTTGAAAAGGTGGGTCGGGAGACATACCGATCACCTTATATAAAAAGGACTTTAGGTCCTTATTTGATATATTCTGGAAATATATTAAAGGTGTGCAAATCAATTGATTTGGTTTTACCCTTAGTAAATAAGGTTTTAAAGGAGGGGTGATCTTACTAGATGTAAAATAAATTCTCTGGAAGTGAAAGGTTGTTTTCAAAGTGGTTTTCACCCTATTAGGGTTTTCCACTATAAATATTGTGTCACCTATGTTATTTATTTCCTGTAAGTATTTATTTATTTACTTATGTTATGATGTAATGTTTATTTAAATATTTATTGTAACATTATGTAATATGTAAGTTGATTAAATCCGTATTTATTAGAATCCTCAAATTCTTACATTGCTTTCTATTTGGATTCTTCATTTTTTTAGACAAGATTAGATCATCTTAAATATCAATTGCATCCTCCTGGGAATGATCATGAGTACGAGGTTGACCTCTTCATATTATGAATCCAATTTTGGGAGGTTGTGCATTAATGAAGAACCTTTTTAAATTATCTTTGGATGGAGAAGCCTCTTCTAGTATTCTATGAAGTAACAATTGAAATGGGCCATGAAGTCTCACATATTTTCATTTGATTCTTACTTCATTTGCACTAATTGAACGAGGATGTCTTGGAAATATTTGGCTGATTTGAATCTTGCTATGAAATTTTCTTGAATTTTTCCCAACATGTTATGGAGTGGGAGGAAAGAGATAAAACCACTCGAGTTTATTTTTCTTGAATTGATTCCATGAACAATATCATAAAAACCTCTTTGTGTTCAATTCTAAGAATTCCACATGATGTGATGAAGGTAAATATGTTTTCTTCAGGAAGTTATGTTTTGTCACCTTTGAAATTTGGAAAGTTCTTGCGAAAACATTTTATTAGATCATGAAGAGGAGGTGTAAGATCAAGTGGACATGTATTCCTTCCCCATGGAAAAATTGGTTGGGGTATTTCTCTCTTCTTCCATTTCTTCTTCTTCTTCTTTTCCTTCTTCTGAAAATTCAAAGTTCAATGGTGGGTGGAAGGTAGGAGAATCTAGGAAAAGGGGATGATTTAAGAAAGGTTATCAACAACAAGTTTTCTCAAAGGGATTGCAAATTTTTGGAATCTATGGGAATTTTTTTGGGATTTTTTTATATTTCTATTTTTTTGGAATATGTTTTTATGGATTTTATGCTTCATATATTGGGTGGAGAATATGAAAAATATTCCCCATCATGGGCACCAAAAACTATTGTCAAAATAATTTATCGCGTGGAAAAATTGTGGATTTCACCCATGCTTTGGAAATAAGTCCCTCTTCTTGAATGACGTAGCTCCATTTATTGAAAATAGGAAACATATATATAATAATAATATTTTGGGGATGGAATTATGATTGGGGATCACACAAGAATACTTTCCTATACCTATGGAAAAGTTCTTGTGTGAAACACAAGGAAAGAATTGTGAGGGAGAAAGGCGAGGAGAGAAAATATGAGAAGGTATTTTATATTGCAAATAACGTATGTAGATTTTTCCAACATAAAATCAAGAGTATTTTCATGCATTAAATGAGAAGAAACTATGAGAATCAAAAAGGAACAAAACACACAAATCACAAAGTCTTAATGCATAACATTCAATAAGTACATTTCTCATGGATTATAGTTGAGATGGAGAGCAAACCGAAGCAAAGGAAATAGTGGAAATTTGATCACTTATTTCTAGAAAGAGTATGGGAGATAGTAAACATTATTAAACATCCCTTGAAGTGATGAGACTCTCCAAATATATAGCTTTATAATACGACTCCTCGTCTACCCCGCACATGACACTTCATGTGTTTATTCAACTTGTGACTCTTTACCTTCCTAGGAAGTGAGAAAATAAGTCCCCTTTTTTATAAATTATAGGGACTTTTACATTACACATTAGAGAGTAAATTGAGTGAATAAGACAAAACATAATGATATACTACAACTAATAATTAGAAATGGGGGAAGAGAAGAGGGGGAAGAATGAGGAGAAGAGAGAAGAAATGCTTCAAAACATGGATGAAGATGTTTCCGCCTTCGATGAAGATCAGATCCACTAAGGTTGAAGATGAAAACTATCTCCATGATGACCATCCATAATGATGCACTGATGATGGGCTCTGATGAATACTTTTTGAACGCTTTTCCCCCTTTTGAATTATCTTGAAATGATGTGCTTCAACACATTGCCTAAATACATTGCGAAGAGGACTGATGAACACTTAAGAAGAATACCACTAAGAACATTGGAATATTAATCTCCTAATTTATAAAATACTTCTATTCCTTGAGACGTTATTACATCTTCATGATCAACCATTCACGTGCGATAAATTGGATGCACTTTGTTCACACAACCATGATCTTGATTTTGTCATTTTGCGAGTAATAATAATGAGCAAAGCATGAGACAAATCCTTCCAATTCCAAAGAAAGGGAAGAATAAAGAGATAAAAATATTTTATCCACCTTTTTATCATGTAATCAATGTGAAATGAATTGAAATAGCTTTTGGGACAAAAATTGGCATTTTCCAATTTTGGCACTTTATGCTCACCGCATTGGGAAATGTGGGAATTTGCTTGAAACTTGAGTGGAAGAATTCTGTGAGTTCTAGAACCATTGTAGGATGAGTGAAGGAATTAAATGTGATAATTTTTATCTCATTTCACCCATTTACTATTTTTATAATATTCATCATTATTGTCTCATTTTAGCCAATTTTTCCCGTTTTTCCAATCTTGCCAATTTTGAATGTCTCGATCATGAGGGGATGCACGGAGGTGTTTGAATGCATGTTTATCTCATATTTACTATTAATAGTAATTATTATCAATGAATTATTACTAAAAATATAATTTTTATTAACGGTGTCGTATTCAAATGAAACCACTTGCAGAAATTTACATAATTCATTTCAAGGATTTGTTCCAATTTTCAAGGATTTCGATTGTTGGAGTTACGTAAATGTGAGAAACAAGTATTTTTACTAAAATTTTCAAAATGATATATAAAGTAGAATTTTTAATCAATAGGGGCATGTAGACACTCTCCTTAAAGGAGTTGTTGCAAGTAACCTTCATTTTATATCTCATGGCAATCGGAGAAGGGGTTTGTGATATATGAGTAAAAAGGTGATTTGAGAAAGAGGTTTTTGGGAAGAGTTTCAGCTACATAAAAGCAAGGGAGCACGAATGGATGGAATGATAATTTGAAAAATGATTCAAAAATTCACTAATTGTTAGCTTATACCCACCTTGTAACTCAATTTTAGCTCATTCACCTTCAAATCCACCTTGGGTCACTTTTAGCTTAACCCGGGTTGAGGGGTGAGTGAAAAATTACTAAATGGGTCTGGGAGCCTCCATTGCACCTTACCAAATTTTAAAAGTGGTGAAATGGTGAAAATGTGCAATCATCCTTAAAATGTGATCTAAGGGGTTTTCACCATGAGGAGTGGTCATTGAAAGAGTGGGTTGATAACTTGCACCTAACACCCAAAGTGGCATTTTAAGTGATAAAAAGAGTATCTCCCTTGGGGTCACACTTTTTACACACATTTAAATTTGTAACCACGTGCAAATTTGAAATCAATCTTCCCAATTGCGCCATGGGCTATACCCATCATGAAAAGGGGGCCATTTTAAGATGTGAGTTGTTAACTCACCTAACAACCTAAGATGCACTTTAAGTGACACAAACTCCAAAACATAAAATCCTCACCTTGGGGTTGCACTTTTTTGCACCCATTACACAATTTAATGATGAAAATTTTTATCCAAGTTTTGAAAGTGCGACCTAGACACTTATAGTAAGCATGCCTTCACCAACAATCGTCAAAAATAGACCCCAAAGAGTGAGTCTTTGCCCCAAGGGCTTCCTTGAGATTTTCATGGTAAAACATTATATTATTTTGAATGGAAACTAAATTTTTAGATCAATGGTATGATTTTTAAGATCCAATTGTTCCTTATAGTCAAAATTTACCCCACTTTATTATTGTGGTCAATCCTGTGCTCTGGAAGATGTAATCGCCACCGAAGAGAAACTTCAATTTTGGTATAAATTATCACATGGGAAATGTATAGGTTTGAAATATATTTTATTTTATTTTTTAATCAGGTCCTAACTCCTGTGGAAATCCCCGAATGATCATTTTAATCTCCACTAGGATCGGGGATCTTCACCGCACTTTTGGGTGATATCTCAAAATCTTGATAACACATCTCCATAATTTTTTTGTAACGTGAAGTAGGAATGTTTATATTTTTGATGAGTATCTAGTCACTTCTCAAAAATACTTGAGGCTTCTGCAACATCTAGGAAAATCTCACTAGCTTTTTAGCTACATTCATTTCCCGCACTATGCTTCAAGTAGCCGGTGTTGCATTGTTTTTCCCAAACCAGTTTGACCTTGTAGAACTTACCTAAATGAACTAAAAATGATATTATAGCTTATTCACACTCTTTTAAAATTCATTATCTCTTCTTGATTCATCCCACAGGGTGATTATTAGGTGTAAAAGTCCTCAAAATAGGACTTTTTAGGCCTCGAGAGTAACTCCTTTAAAGTCGATCAAAATGAATTTGTGAATTACTTTCTACCAACATATATACACACGAAAAACACTTTAAATTTTTTTTATCACATCCCTTTTTTCCATGATGGGGTTTACGTAGTCATAGACTGGTTGGAGGGCAAGCTTACACTACTTTGGGTTCAAGGATTTTTGGGTATGGGCTTAATTGTCATGGAATTTTTTTCAATTTTTCATGTTAGACATTTGGCATGAATTTTTTTAAGAAAATTTGGAATTTCTCATTTTTAAGATGCCTATTTAAGAGGGAAACACAAATTTAAAACTAACATTTCAATTTCATGAAAAAGAATTTAATTTCAACAACTAATTACATGGTGCAACACCATTATTTTCTACACCCTTGTGATCCCATGAAAAGAGTTTCAACTACAAAAATCTAGACTTTAACTAAGAGGAAGAAGGATAATTTTCATTCCATAACATTCAAATTTTTCTTTATTTCTTAAGTTGAATTACACCATTTCCAAAGAAGGATTTTAAAGAGGGAAAAAGAGAATCTTAAACCGCATGACTTAAAGTAACAATTTACTTCTATTCTGATATTCACACTAATAATTCAACTCTTCAAAGGACAAGTTATAATAGCTACTACAGTTTATATTTTTCTTTACATAATGAAGAGAACAAATCTAAAATACAATTTTTACAAGCCCTCCTCACAAGAGGAGACAACATGCCCAAATTTCTAATAAAATTTAACTCTATGCACATAAAATAAACTTGTAACTTTTGAAACTTTTCTAAATCATTCTTCTTATTTAATATAAATTGAATTAAATATAATTTTAGAGTAACTACTATAATGAATGGTGTAAAAGCGATACAATACAATAAATGGACAACTAAGAAGAAAGTAAGGATATGAAACCCTAAGCAAGAGAGAGAGAGAGGGTGACTTAGCGTATTGTCGAGTGATCTAGAAGTGATCTGAGCTGGGAACTAATGGAATGGACTAGGAAGAGAGTTTTCAAGGATCATTGGAGGTTTTGGAACTCATAAATGTGCACAAAGAAGTACCCACGAAGGATAGGAGTTCCCGGGCACTAGCAAATGAATCGGCGTTAGTGTCCACATAGATGCTTAGGTTCTAATATTTTCTATACACAGGAACTTTTTGTTGTGATCTAATAGGTATTAGATAAGTTGTACACATATTTTTTAGACAAAATCAATATTTATTTCTTTGTTCATATATCTACTGCAACCATTATACAAATATATAGGAGACATATATCCTATTATTGGGGATGCTCTAATCCTATAATCTCTCAACCTATTAACCAAATAATACTACCCACATATTATTGTTGTTATTCACAACAATAACATACCAAACAATATATTATAATACAATATATTATAATAAGTTACAAATAAATTGTAACCGTACTAACAAGATACTAATTACCAATGTAAATACTAATTCTTAGTATTCCCCCTTAGTGTTTACATGGTAGAAAAATATTTACACTTCCTTTCTACTGACTTGCCGCCTCTACGCACTCATGATCTTGCACACACTTAAGGCTGGAGGCGGAAGAAGGAACGCATCAAATTCTTATCAACCAAACACTTCCGGGAACACATCCGAGCAAACTAGTCCTGGGAACACGTACATGAACCATGTGTTTATCAACCAATCACTATAGAGAACACATCTAACCTAATTAGTGTGAGAACTCAAGTAGGAACCATTTTTATAGTCTTGAATGGTTTTACAAGGCTTACCACAAACCTAGGTATGAATAGGAACACATCTGATTGTTCAACCTCTTCAAGAAACATGATGTTTCTTTTATGTACTATTTTTTATTCACCATGTTATTACATCGGAATTATGTAGGAATATCCGCATACATGCATCAACAGGAATGGACATCTACTCTTATTTTATACACCACATCGACAATCTAAAAACCGAAATCCACACCACATAACTAAAAAATAACTCACCCTACCAAAAATGCGGCCCCATTGTTGGTGACCGACAAGAGGTCATTGGTTGTCCTCCAACCTCTTGTGCCTCCATCTTCCATTAGGCACGTGCTTCATACTCCACCAATGTAGCATTGAATCTCAACAATTTCCATAATTGATAATTGATAAGACGTCGTAGTAACATTAAAAATGCACCCTTCAATAAAAAAATTAGTTACATTTTTACAACATGACTCAATACATTTTATTGACAAAAATGACTTTTAACTTATGACTCATTTTTTATTTTGAACTTGACTCGACTCGACTCGACTCAAATCTTGAATTTCAAAATGATAATTGATAAGAGAACAATATAGACTAACAATACTATAATACAACCTTGAGATAATAAAATAGACCCCTAAATAAAATAAAAACTACTATAGACCATGACTTTTAGCCAATCTATTCCTAAACCAATTTATTTTTTGACAACAATGATTTACTTGACATAATGCAAAACTCTTACAAATTTTGGTGGTAATGATTATGACCCACACTTTTAAACATGACACTTTTTGACTCTAGATCTCAAATGAAAAATTTTCAAACTATAGACTTAATTGATAGAATTGTCAAAGAAAATAACACCATTAACTTATAATAACATAAATTATTGGCCTTATATTGATGCAATATGTTGACTTTTGACACGGCTTGGTAGAAATATTGATGGAAAATGTGAGGCGGCAGATAATAAAGAAAAATGAAAACAATATTTGTAAACACGTTGTACCAAGATAACAGAGCACAGTTGCACAACAGACTTGGATGCATGAGTAATGATTGGAGATGAACTTTCAAGAAAATATTTCCCGAGGATAGGTTTGGTGTTCTTTGATGATATATGGTTCCTTTTCGTAGAAACCACAAGCACGTACAATTTCAATAATATCTTTGTAACAAATAGACAACGTATATATTTATTTCCACTGTCCAGGCACTAATCTTGAGAATAGCGTGATCAATGAACAACACACTGAAGATCATGTACCAGAATTAAAACACCAGTCAATATATGCAATAAATGATGATATGGAAGGTGGAAATCTTAGGGCATGGCTTTGATGAGATAAAAACAAGTCTACATGTAAATGGAGAATGGACAAAGACAAAATCACTAAAAATAGCACGCTCAGATCTGATAAAGACCTCAAGACCTCACAAAATCATTATTATTTGTAGGCATGATACGTGGGATGTTGAATGGAAATAAAAATATCAAAATACATGTTGTGGGATATTTACCAAGGATGATTATATCTATATGCTTCAAATTTATAGCTCGCACTCTTCCGCTGTGTTTTTCTCCAAGTAAAAACAAAAAAATCAGTCTATATAAAAATTAAAAGACTTCATAGACTATTCTTCTCTCATTGACTAGGGAAACCAAACATTGCAATGGCTCTTCCCCTCACATATTTCACAAACCCATTTTACACAAATAGTCTTCAAGAAAACCTACTCTCATACAAATTATAGGTATTAGACAAGTTGTACATAGATTTTGTCAGAGCAAAGTAATATTGATTTCTCTTTATATATCTTTGTTGCAACCATTATACAAATATATAGGAGACATATATCCTATTATTGGGGATGCTCCGATCCTATAATCTCTCAACCTATTAACCAAATAATACTACCCGCATATTATTGTTGTTATTCACAACAATAACATACCAAACAATATATTATAATACGTTACAAATAAATTGTAACCGTACTAACAAGATATTAATTACCAATGTAAATACTAATTCCTAATATGTTGATATTTGTTTGTCACTATGGATTTGTTCCAATGCCATTATTTTCACCTATAACCTGCAAACTAAATACCTAGCTACACATACCCACAAACCACATCAAACCTAATAAATAAGATGTAAAATGGGTAGTTAGACTAACCTCGACGGTAACAATCTGAAGAGTGATCTTACAACCAAGCATTTCACTACATCTCGTAATCCATGTACATCTATGTGAATGTGTGTGTAATGATGTCTTACGATGCCATTATGCAAGTTGCACAATGATAACAGGATAGATATAAAATATCAAAAATGTATATAATGTGTGATATGAAATAGAATGGACTTCCCCTCCTATGTTGTGTATATAGAGTGATGTAGCCCTTGTCCCTTGAGTGAATTTGCTAGATGGATACTTTATAATTCTCTTTTTTCCTTTAGATACAAGTTTAGGTGATAGTATATAATGTTAGTTTTTTTCCCATTATTTGGGAGTTATAACTATGTGTATATATGATTCCCTTGTTTGAATTTTGTAATTGACAACTAAAAGGCCGACCCAAAGTTATAAAAGATGACCCAAAAGAGGAAGAAGAAAGAAAATAAGGTTAGGAGCACTCAAAAGGGATATGATCACCTAGGTGCTTTTGTCCTAGATGGGCACTAGTGTCCAAGGCCATAAAATATAAATCATTCAAATATTGATAGGGCTATAGGGTGTGTAAGGTTAATAAAAGTATAAGAAACAAAACAAAAGGCCCAAAAGACGTTGTCAATCACTAGTTTTATTTCTTAGGAATCATGTATATATTAGTATGCTCTAAGACCTATAAATATACCCAAGTGCATAGATTTTTGTCTACATTTTGCTTCCACTTTATTTTTTTGAGTGAATACCCGATAGAATAAATTAGATAGAAGATGTGTACCTTGTGATCTTGTATAGAAGACTATATCTGATAGCGTGCCGAGTGGACAAGTGAAGTGTGAAGCGATTGTAATACGAAGCATGGAAACTAGGAAGGGGAGGTAAACCCTAGGGTTCAAGCGTATGCATAGTATTGTGTTTCTAGATCTTTTGTTTACTGTTGTAAGTTGCTTCTTGTTGTGTATAAGGATGGACCTACAAAAGAAGAGAAAAGAGTAGTCAAAATTTTGTATATGAAAAATCAAAGTAACATGTGCATAAGTAAAAGTTTATAAGTGTGTAAAAAGAAAGTGTGCACCTGATGTACAAGAGAGTAAAAGATATAAAATTATCTTGATTTTCTTGGAGATGTTGGGTTTGAATGTCAATGGTGAGTTTTTTGGGTAATCTCATACCAAGAGTGAGTTTTTAGGTGATCTCACGCTAAGAGAAGAGTGTTAGGGAGAGAGGTCTAGTTTTTCTATCCTTCCATGACACTTCTCAATAAATACCTCTGAGATGGTACATCCATGATTTGTTCTTGTTCTTTTTATTCCAATTATCCCGATTATACTAAAATGTGACTAATAGATTGAATTTTGTAATCGGAGGCAAGTTCTACTACTGGGAAAACTGATATGAAAACTATTGTAAACTATGCTAGAGTGATAAAACGACTATTTTTTCCCAGGAAACAAGCTCTCGGGGTTGAGACAATCACCCACCGCTACTATCCATGTCCGAGCACTAGTGTATGCTCTATTTTTAGACCCAAGTCTATTTTTGGGAAAATCTATAATTGTATACCTATGTTTATTTTGTACTATGTTGTGTTGTACCATAACCTTGAACTATTATACGAGTAATTTTTCCCCCAATAGAATCCCCCTTGTTTAGGGTGCATGTGACGATCAGAGGAGAATATGGTCAAAAGGAAATGACCTTATACTGATTAAGAAACTATTTAGTGAATATATGCCTAATACTAATTAATGAATGTAGAGTAAATAAATAAGTAATGAAATACAAAATTGACCCAAGAAAATTAAGCTAGTAAATAAAAAACCATATTTGCAAATAATGGATAAGAAGACTTAGTTAATTCATGAACCAAATATGGACTATGCAAAAGTATTGAACTGATAAACAAATATGTAGAAGTGTTGCATAAAACCTCAAGAAAATGTGTGACCTAAATATCTTCCTAGACTTGGGTGCACCGGAAAGGGGCAGGGGCACGTGTAGGCACCCTAGACATGCTCACGGGAACTTGTGACTATTAAAATCCTCATAAAACCTCCTTTGCAAGGTCGTAATATGTTCAATGTCCTTCGCTTCTTATCACTAGTATGTCATACAAATATCACTGATAATGTTGATAGCCTACAATGAAATATTAACCTACAAAACCTCAAGAGTGTATAAAATCCCAAAAATAAAACAATGAAAATGAGAGGTCAAATAGTCCTAATATGTCAACCAAGTGATCTTACGAATGAGCAATTTACTACATTTCAAACCCAATGTAGTTCTAGGGGGGTGTGTGTGTGAAATCATGCCCTAGGTGGATCGTGTGTGTGTGTCACACTTGATAGTGAGAAAATAGCTAGATGTAGAATATGTAAGTAGATGTGTGCATGTAATAGAATGAACTTCCCCTCCTATGAAGTGTATGTAGAAGAATACAGTTCCTTACCCTTGAATGGATGTTATAATGGATGTTAATGCTCTTGAATAGCCTTTGGATGCAACCTTAGGTGGTGATAGCTAATGTTTAGTGATTGGTCCTTTATTATAGTCCCATAATTTTATATTTATATGATTCCCTTGCTTGAATTTTTTAATTAATCCCAAAAGTATGACTACCAAAAAGATAAGATGCTTAAATGAATAGAAAGGACCCAAAATATGTGAACAAAGTATAAAGAAGTTGGGGACACCCGGAGGAGATAGGAGCACCTGGTGCGGTGTTTAGGATGAGGAATTTCGAGGTATGAAAAGAAATATTGAGCAAGTAAGAACGTAAGACCAAACTTGGAAAGATAAATAAAAGAAAGATGGCTAAAGACATGGGTTACTTAGTACTTTTCTTACTTAGGAATCATATGAATAGTAGTGTACAATCATGACTAGATAATTACCCAAAGTGCATGATTTTGTGTCTACACCTACAGGGGTAGGGGATGTGTATGGTAGAAACCAAGGCACATGCAAACAAAGTAGGCTAGTAACAAGAGTTAGTAAAAATGAGCTAGCATGTAATAGAAGATAATGTAATAAGAAACTAGGAAGACAAGATGGACCATGAAAAGTGATTTTCATTTATGGGACATCACTCACAATGTCACAAGAAAATCATGGCTGAAGCAGCCAAAATTATTCAATGATCAATAAATACATAGATCATAACCCACAAACAATAGAAATCAATAGAACAAAAATTTATAGATAACCATGGTTGTATATATCTTAGAAGGAAAATGCTACACATGAATCACCCATTATAATTTTATAAAGATAAGTAGTATGTCAAAGCGTGTATAAATCAATGACAAGTATAGTGGTAGCTACTATAAATAGTAAGTGTTGAAGCGATAGAACATGTAATGTAGAGTGTGATATTAGCAAAGGTATACCCAGAGCCTCGGTGGGACCGGGTAAATAGCTATGCCAAGAATTATGGATCGTTTATGAATTTGTGAAATTTCTTGCATTCACCTTAATATACCAAGTGAATTTGCATGTGTATATAAAAAATATAATGACATACTAAGAATCTAACTAGCATAGGAAACAAAGTGTAACATGTAAGTATAATAAGCTAACAAGAGTAATTACTGACCAAGATATCTAAATGTTGTGTTAGTGAGATAGTGCAATACGCAAAGTGTGAAGCTAGTAGGATCAGTGTTTCCCCAACGGATGTGTATGAGATGATTTTAATTTAGAAATACCCCTCAATAGTCAATAATGAACCATAGAACCATATTTTATCAGCAAGAAATAAATGTATTTTATGCAATTGAGAGGAGATGCTATGAAAGATGTATCATGAAACACTAAAGGTAAGGTAAAAGTATATGATACGAGGTTTATGGAAGAAATGTGAACTCAACAATCAAGTGTGAACCTTTTACAAGAATAATTGGATGAGATATGCACTCCAAGGATAGTTAATGATCTATTAAGGACTAAGTCAATATGCTTAGGTCTGAATTAGTTCATCAAAACAGGGGGAGCATGTCTTGATTATGTATTAGGTGTGGACGATGCTAAGAAGGTTTGTATAATTCTATTTCAAATGCTTGTTTATATAATTAAAAGGTAAATATGAATCAAGAAATTTGTAAAATCATGAAGAGAGACTATGTAAGATTGAGAAGGAGCTTTAGGGCGGTGTTAAAGTGTTTGATCTATCTTCAAGGCATCCATACATGGTAAGGAAAATATTTTTGTATTTTCTACTAGAGAGGGATGTCATAAGTCCAGTGAGATATAAGGTGCACATTCATGTTGTGATTGGGATTCTAGATCGAGTAAAATTTGGTGAAAATTACATCGACGATATGTTACGGGGATATTATCCCTAAAAGAAGTGTGTAACCAAGGCAAGAAATAAACAAGCCATGTTTGAGAAATAATCAATTGAGATAAGAAAATAATAAGGTAAGCATAATGTTTCTATCTTTTCTTCATCATTGTTATCATGTGTGTGAGTTGTTAAGCATCTAATCAAGGTATGCTACAGTAGCTTTAAGCCATGAAGAAGGTTAAAAAGAGTTTAATGAATAATAACAAGCTTGTGAGCTAAATTTGATTATTTTGGTTGATGTTTGTAACCAAGATGTGATCATGTGAAGATTAGAAATATGAATACCATGATGATTAGGTATTTTTTCATTAATTTAAAAAGGGGGAGAAGATTAGGTGGTTTTCCGTCAATGACAAAGAGGAATATTGTTGGCATGTTGATTTTTAGGTGTTTTCATTGATGTATAATCTCATTAATGAAAAAGAGGATGATGGAGAAGTGTTGAAACATGCACGGTAGGATTTTTTTATAGATATTCAAGTGGTTTCATGGTTTCATGAGTGGATTTAGTGAGATTGTCTTGTCTATCAGGTGACAAAGGGGGAGACTGTTGACATGTTGAGTTTTAGGTGTTTTCATTGATGTAAAATCTCATTAATAACAAAGAGGATGATGGATAAGTGTCACAACATGCTTAATAGGATGTTGAAATGGAGATTATAGTGGTTCCATGGTTGTATGAGTGGATTCATGAGATTGGTCTAGTTGAGCAAGCCTAATCGGGTGACTGGCTAGCCAAGGTGATGGTGCATGGTGGATGGAGATTCATGGTGAATTGAAGACCACATTAGTAATATAGAGAGAATTTTTATAGTAATTTTAGGAACTCAAATGAGTTTCATAGGGCATGTTAGAACAAAATTGGTAAGATATAATTGAATAATTATAGATCCACAAATAAACAACTCGGGATTAAAGATTATAATGTGCATACATTAACCAGATGTTTACATATGCATATAATAGTTAAAAAATCATGAATGAAAGAAAATAACAATATCTGAAAGTAAATGAGACAAGAGACACCTGATTTAAGTGGAGAAACCCAAAGGAAAAAACTCCACTAAAAATCATTGTCTTATATTAAGAATTCAATAGACTTTCACCCAAAGACTTCCACTTCACTCCTCGGTCTCACAGTAAACAATAGCAGACTTTTGACTTGTTGTATAAAAATAACATAAGTAACTAAAGATTATATCAATTAGTCTATTAGAAAATTAGCTAAAGTAAGATTACCAAGCAGTCCAGTCCCATGAGGGATCATCCTATTTATATAGGATGGGTGAGCGGTTATACCACTTCACTCTTTTTAAAGTTGTTAAGACCGACTAATATTATTAAAAACAATCTTTAACTTAGGGGTTGTCTAAGTGGTAGTCCACCAAATGGTATCCCCACTTGAAATTAATTTACCAACACTCCCCCTTAATGTTAAGTGGGGAAAACAAAAAATAGACATTCAACTTTACCTTTTTTCTATAAAAGGATTTACATATCCTTGAATCAACAATAGTTATACAGGCTAACATGCAAACAAGGGAATCAACTGATATTCCCATATAGAAATTATTAAGACCAGTGCTTTACATATAAATATTTGCATCAGATTATGGAGCCTCTTATAAACTAAGGCACACCCATAACTAAAGCTTTGTTGGGATTTACAAGTAAATTCACATAGAGTGACACATTTACTTATTACAAAATGGAGGAAGTATTGGAAGTTTACAACAGCCATTAAGAGGTGGCATTGTCATGCACACTCCCCCTCAATGACAACTCTGATAGGCCTAACAAGGCACAAAACTTGCAAAAATTCACAACACACAATGGCTTGGTGAAGATATCTACAACTTGATCTTCAGTAGAACAAAACTTGAGATCAATATCACCATTCAGGACTTTCTCTCGAATAAAGTGCATATGAACTTCAATATGCTTGGTCCTTTGATGTTGAACTGGATTCTTTACAATATCAATGCAACTATGGTTTTCACATAGAAGATTAGTTCTCCCTTTGACACCCATTTTCAGCTCATCCAATAGTCTTTTCAGCCACATAGCTTCTTTTGTAGCTTCAATAACACTTCTATACTCAACTTCAGTAGAAGAGATAGACATTATTGGTTGTTTCTTGTTACTCCAAGTGATGACACCTACACCCAACTTGAAAATATATCCAGAAGTAGAATTTATATTTGCAGCATCACCAGCATGATCAAAATAACAATAACTAAATAATTGTGCATCATTACAAGAAGAATAAAAATACCATAATTGACTATTCCTTTAATATATTTCAAAATTCTTTTTCCATTTTCCAATGATCCTCATAAGGTTCTTACATAAATATTGAAACTACTCCTACTGCATAAGAAATATCAAGTCTAGTAATGGTCAAATAAATTAGACTACCAACTAGCCGCTTATACAAAGTAGGGTCAAATTTACCACAAGTTGGTTTAGGGTCCAACTTAACACCAACTTCAATACGAATGAAAAAAACTTACAATCAATCATGTTAAATATTCTAAGAAAATTCATAGCATACTAAGATTGAGATGCAACAATAGACTTATGATCTTGAAATATAATCATGCCAAGAAAATGATTTAATAAACCTAAATCAGTCATTTCAAAATTTTGTTTTAACCTTTCTTTGATTCTAACAATTAAATTTCTATCACTTCTATTAATCAAAAGATCATCAATATAAATAACAATAATGATAATATGATTATTATCAAACTTAATAAATAAATCATTATCAAAACAACAGTTAGAAAAACCAAGCTCCTGAAAGAAACTATTAATTTTAGCATACCAAGCTCTAGGAGCTTGCTTAAGACCATACAAAGAATTTTTAAGCTTACAGACATAAATTTCTTTACCATGTTCTTCAAAACCTTTAGGATAACTCATATATATTTCTTCTTTTAAGTCACCATTTAAAAAATCATTTTTAACATCCATTTGGTGAATCTCCCAACCATATTGGGTAGCTAATGTAAAAAGAACTCTAAGAGTGCTCATCTTGGAAATAGGAGAAAAGGTTTCAACATAGTCAATACCTTATTTCTTAGTGAAACCATGAGCTACCATTCTTTCCTTGAAATTTTCAATCTGTCCTAGAGAGTTATATTTGTGTTTGAACAATTACCTAGATCCTACAATGCTTCTTTTAGAATGAGGATGGACTAGTTCCCAAGTGTCATTTTTGATTAAGGCATTGTATTCATCCTTCATAGCCTGAAGCCATCTATCATCTTGAGATGATTCTTTAAATTATTATGGTTCTACCTCATGAGAGGTCATCAGGGGGCATGATAAGTATGATGACTTTTAGTTATCTTTCTAAGATTATTAGACTGAGATCTTTGAATAAGACTTTGAGCCCATTTAAGAATATTAGGTTCCAAGAAATTTTAGGATGACTCCCCCTCAATATCTACCATATCAAGATTGGAATGATCAGCCTCTTTAAATTCTATTTCCATGGGAGAAGAATTATCAAGCTTTATCTCGAGAGCAACAGAGGAGGGTTCATGAGGATCATCAAAGAAAGTTCTCTCTAAGACTTGAACATTTATGTTTTAAATAATGTCATGATTGAATGGATCATAAAATCTCAATCCTTTAGTCTTATAGCGATAGCCAACAAAAAAAAAGAAAATAAAATTGGATCAAGCTTCTTCCTTTTGTCTTTTGGAATGAAGATAAAAGCAACACTACTAGATATTCTTAAGTGAGAAATATCTAGTTTTTGTTTTTTCTAAACTTCATGAGGATTAGCTTAATGAATAGATTTAGTAGGTAATATATTAAGAATATAGACTCTAGTGTTCTTAGCTTCAACCCATAAGAACTTAGGCACATTAGAAGCATGAATCATATTCCTAGACATTTTTAAGACAATCATATTCTTTCTTTCTCAGTAATTCCATTTTGCTTTGAGGGAATAGAGAGTAGTCAACTCTATTTGAATCCCACATGACACAAAGAACTCATAAAACTTTATTAACATATTCACCTCCATTATCAATCTTAATTCTTGTAATTTTTAGATTAGATGCATTTTTAACTAGAGCTTTAAATTATTGGAACTTAGACCATAATATTTATTATTAATTAACTAAGACCAAGTCATTCTAGAGTAATCATCAATAAAACAAACAACATACAAAGCACCACTGAGATAAGGGACCTCAAGTGGACCTCTCACATCACTATGAATCAGTTCTAATAACTGAGAAGAATTTGGATCATGATGTTTGTGAAATGGTTGAGCATGTTGCTTACCACGTAGGAAACTTTCACAAGTTTCATGACCTGAATTTATCTTTAGAAGACCAACAACAAGATTCAATCTAGACATATCATATAAGATTTTTAAATTTACATGACCAAGTCTTTCATGCCAAAGTTGAATATCATTCCTAGAAGAGGAAGAAAAGAAAGACTCAAACACAAAACCATCAAAGATATACAAGCCATTTTTTAATGTCAGAAGAAATAAAAATTTTAACTTTTCTTTTACATAGTACTTAGCTCGGAAAAAAACAACTTTACAGTTTTATTTAGTTAGCTGAGAGCAATACAAAAGATTCTTTTTCAATTGAGGAACATACAAGACATTCCTAATTACACCATTTGATATCTTAACATTACCACAACCTTCAAACCTAATGATTGAGTTATCTCCTAGATAGATATTCTCTTCACATTTAACTACATCTGAGAGGATACCAGAGTACAAGTCATGTTCTGGAGGCACCACTATCAAGAATCCATTCATTTTCATTTGAAGCTGAAAGGGTAATATACAAGGCAATAGACTACTCAGCCACATTTTCTTTAGTTTTCTTCTGATTTTTCTTATGATTATTAGGCTTGTTGTTATTAGCATTCTTAGTTGATTTGTTAGTCTTCACCCTACAATTAGACTCTTTATGCCCAAATTTTCCACACTTATTACAAGTTCCATTAAATTTGACTTTAAAGTTTTGATTGTTCTTAGCATAATTAGTCTTAGGATTTGATTTAAATCTAGATCTAATATTAGACTTCTGATTATGATTGTTATTTCTATTATGAGAAGACTTATGATTCTGTGAGAATAGAACTTGAGAAGTAGTCTCTTTTGAATCAAATTTCTCCATGACTCTCTCTTCTTGAATCAACAAAGAAGACAAAGTGTCCAAATTAGGCATACTCATTTTAATACTTGAAATTAAGAATTGAGATGAAATTTCTAAATTTATCATGACAATTTTCTCATCCCCCTTCATGGGTGTTATAAATAGCTCTAAAACTAGTTTAATGATCTTAGAAAACTTACTTCCTTCATGCATGGTTTCTAATTACTTTCATGCATCTGCAGGTTAGTCCATATGACCTATATCCATTAAGAATTCATCTCTAATACTTTGTAATATGATGGATAGAGATTCCTGAGATCTCTGAGAAAAAAGAACTAAGGTTTTAAGGGTAGTTTGTATCCATGTGGGATGTTTTTCTATACCATCACAAGATCCTAGAGATTTCTAGCCATGAAACAAGATTTTAAATGCACTCTCCAAATGCTATAATTTGTTCCATTTAAGAGATGACACTTATCTAAAGAAAAACTAGAAAAACTAGCCATTGTAATGCTCATACGAAATGTAGACAGATCAACTAAAAATGAAACAATGAAGCCAAACAGAGATTAAAAAATAGCTACGAGACCTTTTAATTTACTATACAAATGCAAACAACTCGAATTTAATAAAAATGACTAGCTTTGATCGAGATTAAGATTGATTTAATAGAGGTTAGTCAAAGTCAAGCTACAAGAGCTCGATGAGTTATTTAGCAACTCACTGGGCAAGCTAAAAAATGAGTTACTTAACAAATAAAAACAAGAGGAGAGTGTGTCTGCTTTAAAATAGATCCTCAGGTGGACGCAAAATATTTAAAAATTAAATTCAATGCCTTTTCAGGTCCGAGACAACAAATAAAATAAACACACATAAAAAAATATGAAAATACTGACAACAACGAAAAACAAATATACGTGTCATTTTTCAATCAGCTCGCATTTCACAATGTAGCCAATAAGAAGGAAGATAATTATTAAAAAGGGTTGTATACACTGTCTTAAGTTAATTAGATCACTTTTTTACACTCGAAAAAATGGGAAATTAAATTCATAGAAAAATAGAGCCATTTGCTGAAAAATTAATGGCTAATAAATTGACACTTGGCGGATTTCTTTAAACCTTTAAAATTTTCCTTAGGACTTAAGGTCCCCGAAATGAACCAAAATTAAAATAAATTTTGGCTCAGAAAAATGTACAAGACATATGTCACAATTTAAGAGGGTAAGTCAAATCAAGAACTCGCCACCCTGACACTTGAAAATGTTGACACAATTAAAAGATTAATATACATGTCTAAATGATATTGGTTCTCACTTCACAGTGTAACCAAACAAACTCAAGAAAACTAAAAACATGTGGAGCCTTTTAAATGGCTCACTTTTTATAAGACTGAGAAACACTAAAAATATAAAAAAGGTAGGAACTTCTTATTGGATAACTACTACCACAAATGAACGATGAAATATGGAGCAATTCTATTGGCTCACCCTTTGCATATGACACAAGCAAGAAAAATAAGACTAACAATGTGAAATATGGAGCTACTTGGAGCTATCTTATTGGATCATATTTCACAAATGACAGAGGACAACTAAGCCAAGTCTGACAATGTGGAGACACGCATAAAGCCCTTATTAGCTCACATTTTTTAATTGACAATCGAGACAAACAAAATGACCAAAAAAGTGAAGCAAGATGGAACCCTTTGATTGTCTTGAGCTTCACAAAGATAGAAATGTCTATTTAGAAGACTGACAATGTGAAGCTAGTTGGAGCAAAATGATTGGCTCAAGCTTCGTAGAAATTAAAAATTCAAATAAAAAAGACAGAGAAGCCAAATAACACAAAATTACTAGCCCAAGCTTCACAAAGACAATTTTTTTTTGAAAATTAAAGATCTAATCATAAATATGTCATATTGAAGCCACTTGGCACTCTAAGAGTGGGTACAACTTCACAAACATGAAAAAAGGACAGTGAAGCTATTTGGAGCAATTTTATTGGTCCAAGCTTTGTAAAACCAATAGGATCTTAATACAAAATGACAAAGTGAAGCCAAATGGCATAAAATGATTGGATCGGGCTTCACAAAATAAGATCTAGTGAAAAATAAAGATTTAAAAAATGGAACAGATTTAAACACTCTAAATTAACTGGATCTAAAGAGATATTTTAGATCCACAGTCAAAACACAACCCAAATGGCACAAAAACTTAAAATAAGCTTGCAAACAATGAATTTAAACCATAAATGACTGAAATAAGATGCAAAAGTAAATATCTAGGTATAAAAATCTCAAACATGATCTAAACATCCATTTATCCAATATTTCACCTATATTTCAAAAACTATTTACGTGGGAATTGGAAATTTAAACTTGGTTAGCTTGAATTTGTTGGTTGGCTTTTTAAGGTTTCACAGATCAAAATATCTTTAAGATTCTTCACTCTTGTAAGCTATAAAACATCCAAATCTAGCTTTGCACACACATAATCATTAGCTCTAATACCATGTTAGAAAAAATATGGGAAGATATAATTGAATAATTATAGATCCACAAATAAACAGTTGAGGATTATAGATTATAATGTGTAGACATTAACTAGATGTTTACATATGCATATAACAGTTAAAAAATTATGAATGAAAGTAAATAACAATAGCTGAAAGTAAATGAGACAAGAGACACCAGATTTAAGTGGAGAAACTTGAAGGAAAAAACTCCACTTTGAAAAATCATTGTCTTATATTAAGAATTTATTAGACTTTCACCCAACACTTCCACTTCACTCCTCGAGTCTCATAGTAAACAATAGCAAACTTTTTTCTCATTGTATAATAACTCACATAAGTAGCTAAAAATTAGATCAATTGGTCTATTAGCACATTATCTAAAGTAAGATTACCAAGCTGCCGAGTCTCATGAGGGATCATCCTATTTATATAGGATGGGTGAGCGGTTATACCGCTTCACTCTTTTCAAAGATGTGAAGACCAACTAAGATTATTAAAAAAATCTTTAAGACAGGGGTTGTCTAAGTGGCAGTCCACCAAATGGTATCCCCACTTGACATTAACACCCCAACAAGGAAGGTAAAGGCTTAAGACCCAATTTTAGGAGCTCATCTAGACCTAATCTAGGTGTGTGTATGTTAAATGAGGCATGGGGATGAGGTATAGATCCATGTGAGCTAGTGGAGGCATGCGGGGGTGTCATACATATTGACTCAGTGTGTTTGGGAACTTTTGAGAGGTTTCATGATGAGCTAAGAGGTGTTTCTACTATGAGCTAGCCTAAACCATATAAAACCTCTAGGGCTAGTCATACAAATGAGATGGGCTATGAAGATGTAGATATGTTTGAGATAACATGATTATTTTAGATGGTGAATGAGGGTTTTCTAGAGGTTTGAAAAAAAAATTAAATTCATTTTGAAGAATATTTTACAAGTTATGATGTTTTAGGTAAAATAGGTTCCAAGAAAGAGTGATTTCCAGCTCGAATTATAAATTCTAATTCTCACCATGAGTTGTGTATTTTTATGGGACCTTGTGACTTTTTTCCCATTGAGATAAGAGTATTTCACAAAAATAATGAGGATATTTCATTGTAACATTTTTATGAACGAATGTTGAGAAGGTAAACTACTTTTTATGAGTTTGAAACCCTAACTCAAAAGTAGTAGGAGATGTTTTCATTACATGTGCCCAAAATGAAATTTTTCTTCTATTATGATGATTTTATGTTGCATAGGACTCCTCTAGTTTTACATAAACTTATGGTATAACATGTGATGATTTGTGGACCCCACTCAAATAGGTAAGTTTATGAAGAAGTTCAATTTGGGACAAATTTTTCCAAAGGAGGTATGAAATAAATTGACATTATTTTTAGCCATGGAATTTAAATTTATGTCGGGGATGGTTTCAGATCATGGTTGAGATTCTAGAGGGAAAATTGTGCCCTATTTATGAAGATTGGTCTTAAGGCGATTAGCGGAGCAATTTCGAGAGATGTTCTGGTTAAAGGCCTTCCACTTGGAGTTGGGAGGAAATATAAGATGTTATAGAAATAGGATTTTGATAGAATGATAATGTTGTATGGTTTATCTCATGATGAGGATATTTTATAGTTCATCCGGCTTCATTTGTGTAGAAGAGTGTTTCTTGTTTCTCAAGACAAGATTGCTCTAGATAGAAGATGGAGGTAGAAGGTACATGATATGGATTATTTGATGCTTTATATCAGTTTGAGAGTGAAGTGGGATGAATTTTATTTTTATTTAAGGCATTTGGAGGTATTTAAAGTGGAAAAAAGGGTGCAAACTATTTGATTTCCTAAAAATACTTTCTGGGTAGCTAAGTTTAGTGAAGAGGAAAGTTGGAGTGATTTTCATGTATGGATGTTTCATGAGCTATAAAAATAGGTTAGGGTATTTTCAATGAGTGGTTATATGGCATATTTGATATGTTTTGGTATGTTCTTGAGGCCTATAAGTGGATATGTGTTCCTGAAAATAGTTGTTTTGAAAAGGATATGAGCCTTCTTAATAAAGTTATGAATAATTTGATTAGTTCAAGATAATGTGAGACAATAGATGATGTTGTTATGTCATATTTGGAATTTTTGATCAATTTAGGATCTTGAATAATAATGTTGTTGATGAGGTTTGTAATTTTTGGTGATTCGGGTGATGGGGTTTTGAGCTATTTTGAGCTTGTTTGGTGCATTTGAGCATGAACGACCTACATGGGTCCATTATGAATGTTTTTATGAATGTATTAATATTTTTAATATGTATTTGTCTAGATAAATGATATATACCTACTTTATTTATGTTTTTGAGTTGATAAGGGTATAAAGAGAATGTTTTAGTTCAAATTTGAACTAGCTAAGAGTGACCCAATTGTGAGTGTGAAACATGTATGAAGGATTTATTTTCAGATATAAGGAAGTGTTTAAAATCTTGATGAGATTTAGAGATCATGTGTACAAGGTTTTTAAGCCAAAACATGTAATGAAAGTGTGAGATATAACAAGTTGAATAAGAGAGGGTTTGAACAAGGGTTTGAAGGCGTGTTATTTGAATCAATGATCTCCACCGCTTTTACAGCTACAAGACATCATAGATCTTCATAATATTTGTTTGAGTTTTTGCTTGATCATCTCCTCCTCTTGGAGTTGGTGCATCACTAAACTAGGTGTTTGTGCTCCTTGTAGGGTTGATGCACATATTAATGGTTAAATGGTTTATGATTTGATAATTATAATTCTAATTGAATAAAGGTTTTAAAACACTAATTCACCACCCCCTTATTCCATTATTATTCTAACAATTGGTATCATAGTAGGTCCTTTTGGATAAGTTTGATCACTTGAAAGGAGATCCTTAAAGCACATAAAATAGTGAGTCAAGTAGAGTGGTTCTTCTTCTAGAAAGGCACCATTGTTTGATGGTGTGAACTATGCCTTTTGGATTTTGAGGATGAGGACTCACATCATATCCTTATGGTTTGATATTTAGAAATATTTGGAGGATGGTTATATTATTCTCGCTACTCCTCTAACAAGTAATGTAGACAAGAAGTTGTGTAGTGACAATTCCAAGGCTATGAATGTCATCATGTGTGGATTGGATGAACCTAAGCTTGTGAAGGTAATGCATTGTAAATCAGATAAAGTAATGTGGGAGAAACTTCAAGTTTTATATGAAGGATATTCCAAGGTAAGGATAGCCAAGATTCAGACTTTTAGAAATTAGTATAAAGGACTGAAAATGGATGATGATGAGTTTATTGTTGTATATTTTCGTAAGGTTGACTTGGTTGTCGGCACCATGAAAGGGTTATGTGAAAATTTGAAGGAAGAAGTTGTAATTCCAAAGGTTTTGATATTTATAACACCTAGGTTTGATTCCAATGTGTATGCCATTGAAGAAGCCAAGCATTTGACTCTCTTGAAAATGAATGAATTGCATGGATCCTTAACTGCATATGAGATGAGTATTTAGAACGATAAACCTATCAATATGGAGATAGCTTTCAAATATGAAATAAATACCAAGGTAAATAAGGCTAAGGATGATGGAAATGCTTCTAAAATTGATGATGAAGAACTCTTTACAATGGTTTTTAGGATATTGAATGTTGGCTCTGGTAAGTACAAAGGTAAGCTTCCCTTTAATTGTTTTAATTGTGGTAAATTAGGTCACTTTTCTACCAAGTTTCCTCATAGGAATGAGAAAGAAGGTGATGAGGATCATAAGAATGATCACGAAAAGAATAATTACAAGTATATTAAAGATAAGAAGGGTTTCAAGAAGGGAAAAAAGTGTTTTTATACAAAGGAAGAGGCTTTCTCATCTTAAACAAGTAGTTGTGATAGTGATGTTTTAGATTCTAAATCTAAATCAGAGCATGGATATGTTAAAGATGAGGTGTTGTTCATGGATAAATATGACATGAGATATAATAGTGGTGTTCCATATTATTAGGTGATTTCATATCAAATTCTTGTGGAGATTTTGAGACATAAAAGATGATATTGAAACTGAATCAGTATGTGTCCAATATAAATTGAAGCATGCTAAGAAGAACAATAAGAAATTGAGATCTCAAGTCAAATAATATGAGGTAAATATTCAAGACCTAGAGGAGAAACATTGGGTTTATACAAAGAATATTGATGAAACAGTGAGAGAAAGATAGAGATGCGAATGAGTACTATGGATCTAAAATTGCAATCTAAGGAAGAAGAAGTGAATCTTTGAAAAGAGAGTTATCGATGTAGCTAGTAAATAAAAATCATTTCAGTAGTTTGAGAAAAGATCCAAATCTCTTTATGATATCTTGAGCAATCATAAATCTGTAAGTGACAAAACAGATTGGGGTTTAGTGATGACCTCAAAGGAAAAGTGACAATGATAGAATACCATGTTTTAAGAAATGGGGTTGGATAACAAATCATCAAGGAAGGAAAGAAGGATACTTTCACCAAAGACAATGTGAAGAAAAATCCAATTAGGAAACCTAATGCTTCAAGGTATGAAATATATTTCAATGGTTATTGTTTCACATGTAATGGTTTTGGGAATAGATATAAGGAGTGTAGGAGGTATGATAGAGATCATAACCCATGGAGGGATAGTAGGAATGAGCAAGAAAAAAGTTGATTTTCTACAACAGCCATGAGATAGGTCATGTTGTTAGGTAATATTTGTATGAACCCTCAATTTAGAATTAGGGTAATGAAGGTTATAAGGGAAGAAGAGAAGTTGTGTGTTTTAGTTGTAATAAATTTGGTCATGTTGCTAAGGATTGTTTTGGCCCTAAAAGACAAGAAATGAGATTTCAAAGTTCGACATGCATGCTTTAGAAGGAAAATTAGGTCTTGGGAGCCAAGAGTGAACAATAATGTACTACAAAGGGCTAGTGTCAATGCTAATCAAGGTGTTTCTCGAGATTGGATCCAAAACAAGTGGATGGAAGTGATTTTCATGTGTCTAAGAATGATAAGTACCTCTTCAAGTCTTTATTCTAGTTCTTTTGTGATGATATATGCCTCTACTTGACTTCTTAGAGGTGTATTGATCTATATGAAGCTTTGATAATAGGGGGAGATAACTATTTGAAGTATGTTGTTGTCATGAGATTAAAGTATTTCATCAATATGTCAAGGTATGTATTTTTTTATTATGTGTATTTTCAACAAATGAAAATGTATAATCATTGGTCAAGAATTCTTTCTAAAGGTGTACAAGTAGGTGTTAAGTCTGTCATGAAGTTTTGATGATTGAAGTCCTTCATTATCTTGTTGATTATGAGTTGTCATTGAAGAAAATAGTCATATGTTATGGTTTCTTAGTCAAAATATGTGTAGTGATCATGATAATAACATTTGAGGAGATTTTTTTTGGTCTGTTAAATCAAAATTTTATGTCATGTTGATGTGTCAAAGGATGGTCTTGAGTCTCTGTTTATCATAATGTGGAGCATTGATGGTGGAATCCCTTTAAATTCCTACATTGATCTTTCAAAGTATGGTTAGGATATGCACCTGGGAATTCATGTATAAAAAGTGTCTTAGTTTGAGTATAGAGTCATTTTAGATCATCAAAAGGGTCCACTTTGTATCTCATTGGCCATGTTGTGCCTCAAAGTCTCAATGGAAGTCCGTCATGTCATTATCTAAGTATGAAATATTGTGAATTCCTTCAAAGAATTCTATCTTACCATATTTTTGAAATAGTCATATTTTTAATAAATTATTGTCTTTGATTTTGTGTTTGTGTGTTAATTCAAGAAAGTTACAAAGAAGGTCCTAAAACCATGATAAGCGGTTTCATGAAAATCCTATGCTTGATGTGATTAAATAAGGAATTGAAGGCCAAGATTTGGAACAAAGCATCTAAATTTCATGTAAATTAATATTTAAGTCATGAGAAGACTTCAAATAATGGGAAATTGTGACAGTTCTCATACATGATCAGAGTGCACTAGGAGACCTAGTTTAAAGGAGAAACTTACAAACCAGAAGAAATCCTTTAAGAATATAGTACAATAATTATAGGGAAGATGTAATGGATAAATGGGTGCTCGGAATAGGTAATATTTTATTGTGAAAGTTAAGGTATCAAAATTGAGGAGTGGATTCTTCTTAGAATAGTGCTAATAGCATGTGAGAGTAGAATAGAGAAGAGAAAGTGGGATATAAGCTCTTAAAATGCAACCTAATCATCAAAAGAATTCTAAGTCATTACATGGAGCTTGATAAATTTTATAATCAATGTCAAATAATGAGGCTCATCAAGTTGACAAGAATTTTAGGTTTGTGTATATATGATGAAGGTTAAAAGAGGTGTGGTCTCCAAAAAGTTGTACATATTCATAAGTCACAGTTGGGTGTGCATTGTTCTGAGTTGTTTAGATATGTGAGTGTATTGTCATAATATAAAAACATTGCTATTTCTCATGAAGGGGTCGATATAGGTGATCATGCAAGATAGGTGTGTTGACTCATGAGGAAGGTTTGAAATGAGTCTTTTTTTGTTTAAAGTATGATAAAATAGTGTACTACAAGTGTGAATGGGGATCAAAAATATCTTTCTAAAGATATTGATGCATGAGAAGTGGTGTTAAAATTTGAGTAATGGAATTCAAGCTATTACATAATTGAGGAGAAAGGATTTCTACAAAGCTCATTGAAAACAAGCCATGATCATATGTATCAAAGTTGTTACGATACTTCACAATAGGTATGTTAACTATGTATAAATATTTTGTGATGCTCTATGGTGATATATATTAAGGAAGAGACTAATTTCCCTCCATCTCCGGGAGAAAAGAGCTATATGTACAAAATGGCATAGTAAATGTATCTTGGTTGGTTTCAAATATTGTGATAGGGCTCTATTTGACTAAAAAGAGGTGAAAAAGGTATCCTACATGTCTCAAATTAGACCTATTGAGACAGTGCGATCCATTGATGAACTTGATCCAAGTGCACTAGGTATTAATAAGTCCTAGAAGGAAAGTTATAAGACTAATTGATCTGATACAATCCATAAAATACTAAAGGTGAGTATGAAATTACATCTTAAGAGTGTTGTAGGAGGTGATTTTGCATCAAAACATGGTGTTACAGGTCTAAGATATCCTAACAAGGCTAGGGGAGCTTGTTGTATCTCTCAATTAGGTGATCTAAGAGGCCAAAAAGTTGATAAAATGTAGATTTATTGTTTTTTGCAAGCATAATTGGATGACGCATGCATTTTAGGGATATTCAATGATCTATGGATGACTAAGATAGTATGTTACATGTTTTAATCATCTCATCAAAATAGGGGTGTGTTTTTGTTTTGTATTAGGTGTGGAAGATATTAAGAAGGTTTGTATAAGTTTATTGCAAATGATTTTGATCTACTTCAAAGGTAAAGGAGCTTCGACTCAAGAAGGTTTTAAAATAATAAAGAGAGACTATGTAAGACTGAGAAGGAGCTTTAGGAAAGTGTTGAAGTGTTTGATCTATCTTCAAGGCATCCATAAAAGTTAAAGAACTTAATTTTTATAATTTCTACTAGAGAGGGATGTCATAATTCTAGGAGGATCTATAAGGTGTTTAGTCATATTGTGATTGGGATCCTAGAGCAATGCAAAGTTGGTTTAAAATATAATGAAGATATGTTTTAGGGTCTTAGCCCTAAAAGAAGTGTGTAACCGGTGGTGTGTAAGAAACAAGCCATGTTTGAGAAAGAATTAGTTGAGATAAGAAAATAATAAGGTAAGAATAATGTTTATAGCCTTGTTTCATCCTTTTTAGCATGTGTGTGAGTTGTTATACATTTGATCAAGGTCTATTACAGTAGCTTTAAGTCATGAAGAAGGTTAAAAATAGAGTTTAGTGAAGAATAACAATTTTTTCAAATAAATTAAATGATTTTTATTAATTTTTCCAACCAATAGGTGATCATGTGAACCTGAGAAATATGAAGACCATGATGATCAAGTATGCTTTTCATTAATGTCAAAAGGGGGAGAAGATTTAATGGCTTTCTATCAATGAAAAAGGGGATATTGTTGGCATGTTGACTTTTAGGTGTTTTCATTGATGTAAAAGAAAATTAATGACAAAGAGGATGATGGAGAAGTGTCATACCATGCTTAGTACGATGTTGGCATGGAGATTTAGGTGGTTTTATGGTTGCATGAGTGGATTCGGTGAGATTGGCTTGTCCATCAATGACAAAGGGGGAGATTATTGACATGTTGAGTTTTAGGTGTTGTCATTGATGTAAAATATCATTAATGACAAAGAGGATGGTGCAGAAGTTTCATAACATGTTATGTAGGATTTTGACATAGATATTCAGCTGATTTCATGGTTGCATTAGTGGATTCAATGAGATTGGCTTGGTCTAGCAAGCCTAGTCAGGTGACCTAGCTATCTTAGGTGATGGTGCATAATGGATGGAGATTCATGGTGACTTAAGGAGCATAGAGATTATGTTTGGATAATTTTTAGGCACTCGCATAAGTTCTATAGTGAAGGTACAAAGTTAAACACCAAGTTCTAGGAGCTCATCTAGACCTATTCTACGCGTTTGGAGGTCAAATGAGGCATGAGGATGAGGTATAGATCCATGTGATATCATGGATGCATGCAAGGGTGTCATACATGTTGACTCAAGTGAATTAGGGCCTTTTGGAGAGGTTTCATGATGAGGTATGAGGTTTTTCTATTATGACCTAGCTTAAACCATGCAAAACCCTAAGGGATAGTCATGCAAATGAGATGGGATATGAAGATGAAGATATATTTTATATAATATAATGATTTAAGATGGTTCACATGGATGTCCTAGATGTGTGATAAAAATTTCAAGTCATTATGAAGAATATTTTTCAAGTTATGATGTTTTAGGTGAAACAGGGTCCAAGAAAGAGTGATTTCCAACTCAAATTGCAAATTTTGATGCTCACCATGAATTGTGTGATTTGCATGGGACCTTGTGGATTTCAGGGATTTTTCCATTTAGATAATATTATTTAAAAATAATAATTAGTTCATTTCATTATCACATTTTTATGAATGAATGTTAAGAAGGTAAACTACTTTTTATGAGTTTGAAACCCTAGCTCAAAAGTAGTAGGAGATATTTTCATTATAAGTGAATGAGATGATTTTTTTGTTCTAGTATGATGATTTAAGGTTATAGAGGATTTATCCATATTTTCATAAAGGTATGGTATAACATGTGATGATTTTTGGACCCCACTCAAATAGGTAAGTTTCTCAAGAAGTTCAGTTTGAGACAAAGTTATCCAGAGGTATGAAATAAATTGATATTATTTTTAGCCTGGGAATTTTACTTGATTTTCATTTTGGTTTCATTTCAGATTATGGTTTATCTTATAGAGGTAAAAGTGTTCCCTATTTATGAAGACGCTGGTCTTAAGGCAAGTGCAAAGAGTTTCGAGAGATGGACCCGATTGAAGGCCTTCCACTTAGAGTTAGGAGGAAATATAATATTTTCTAGAACTATGATTCATATATATTTCCAATGGTGTTTGGTTTTTATAATTATGAGGATATTTGATAGGTCATCCATCTTAGTTTGTAAAGAAGAAGGTTGTTTGTTTCTCAGGACAATATTGCTTTAGCTAGAAGATAGAGGTAGATGATGCATGAGATGGATTATTTGATGCTTTATATAAGTTGGAGAGTGAATAAGGATAAATATTGTCACTTTAAGGCATTTATAGGTCTTTAAAGTGGAAAAAATTGTGTAAATCAATTCAGTTCCTAATACTACTTTCTAGGAAGCTCAATTTGATGAAGAGGAAAGTTGGTTTGGTTTTCATGTATGGATGGTTCATGAGCTATAGTAATCATGCATGTGATATAAAATTTAGTGTATTTCCAATGAGTGGTAACATTCCATAGTTGAGGTGTTTTGGTGTGTTCTTGAAGCCCATATGTTGAGACCAATTCTGAAAAAGCAATTGTTTCGATAAAGATATGAGACTTCTTGATAGAGTTATGAATAATTGGATTGTTTCAAGATAATGTATGAACATGGATCATTTTGTTATGTCATATTTGACATGTGTGATAAATTTATGATCTTTACTAATCATGGTGATGAGGTTTGTGGTTTTGGTGATCCAGATACAATGGGGTTTTGAGTTATTTCTGAGCTTGTATGGTGCATTTGAGTATGGTTGACCTACATGGGTCCATTATGAATATATTTATATATTTATTGGTGTTTTTAAATATTTATTTGTGTATATAAATTATCTATATTGACTTTCTTTATTTTTTTTAGTTGATAAGGGTATAAAGTGAATGTTTTAGTTCAAATTTGAACTAGCTAAGAGAGAGGGAAAAGTGTGACCCAAGTGTGAGTGTGAAAAGGTATGAATGAATCATTTCAAAGATGAGGGATTTTTTTAAGGTTGAGGATATTTATAGGTAATGTTTGTAATGGTTTGAAGCCAATACAAGTCATGAAAGTGTGAGATATAGTGATTTGAAGTAGAGAGGATTTGAAGGTGTGTGAGCTAAATCAATGATATCTATCAGTTATTGCAGAAACAAGACATCATAAATATTCCTCAAATGTGGTTGAGTGGGTTCTTGATCATCTTATAGGGTTGTATCCTCCTTTTGGATCTGGTGATTCACTAAACTAGGGGGTGGTTCTCCTTATAGGTTTAGTGCTCTAGTAAACTAGGGGTTGGTGTTCCTTATGAAGTTGGTGCTTCACTAAATAATTTTTATTTGAATAATGTTACTAGAAGTTTCAATGGATTTTATTCACCTTGAGGTTTTCTCACGTATATCTTGTGTTATGGTGTTCTCTCTCATGGTTATGGTTATTTGAATGAATGTTGTATGTTGTTGTGCACACATTAATGGTTGAATGGTTTATGATTTGAGAATTATAATTTAAATTGAATAAAGTTTTTAAAGGAGTGATTCAACCCATATCATTCCATTGTTCTTCCAACAATTATGAGATTGTGTTGTAATAGGAAAACAAATAGTATTAGAGACTAAAGGGTTAAGCTCAACTAGATAAGTGGATCCCTCACAAGAAACAAATAATAAGAAATATAAGTCTTGCGGATGTTCATAACTATAGGCCCGTAGGTCATGAATATCTTCATCATTAAAGGGTTCATAAGTCTAAGCCATGAGAGAATAATCAAACGAATGCCTATAAAAAGGTAGGGTTAAAGTGATTGGGCTCAATAAATGATTTAATATTACTTGAATTAAATATAATTTCATAGTAACTAATGTAATGAATTATATACAAGTGATAAAATATAGTAAATGGAAAAGAAAAATTAAGTAAAGACATAAAACCCTAAGCAATAGAGAGAAGGTAAATTAGTTGGTTTTCGAGTGATCTGGAAGTGATATGAGCTAGGGAACTACTAGAACAGAATGGTAAGATTGTTTTCAAGGCTCACTGGAATTCTTAGAAATAAGAAATGTGTAGGGCATTGGATTCCATGAAAGGATACGAGTGAATGAGCACCGGTGTTTGAATCTGGGTGCTAGTGTCCACATAGATGTTCAAGTCCCGATCTTTTCTATGCATGAGGAACTTCGTTGTTGATATTTATTTATCACTCTGGATTTGTTCCAATGTTTTTGTTTGCACCTGTAACCTATAAAATAAATACCTAGCTGCACATACCCAAAAAATACATCAAACCTAATAAATAAGATGTAAATGGGTAGTCATAATGACCCCGGATGTCACCCAAAGAGTGATCTTATGACCTAGTGTTGCACTACATATCTAAATCCATGTAGTTCTCTCTCGAATGTGTGTGTAATGATGCCCTATCATGACCTTGTGTAAGTTTCACAATGATAGCATACTAGATCTAGAATATAAAAATGTATAGAATGTGTGAGATAAAATAGAATGAACTTCCCCTCATATGTTGTGTGTGCAGAGTGATGTAGCCTTTGTACCTTGAATGAATGTGCTAGATGGATGATTTGTAATACTCTTTGTGCCATTGGATGCAAAATTTGGTGATAGGAGATAATTCTTTTGTTTAGCCCCTTATTTGGGAGCTATAACTCGTATATATATATATGATTCCCTTGTTTTAATTTTGTAATTGATAGCTAAATGGCCAACCCAAAATTGTAAAATATGACCCGTAGTAAAAGAGACCCAAAAAGTAAAAATAAATTAAATAAGTTTAGGATAACCTAGAAGGGACATGAGCACCTCAGTGCTTATTTCCTACATGGGCACTAGTGTCCGAGGACATAAAAGATAAATTAGTAAAATACTTGACAGATTGTAGGGTGTGCAAAGTAAATAAAGGTATAAGAAACAAAGTAAAAGGCAAAAATATGTTTTCAATCACTAGTTTTCTTGCTTAGGAATCCTGTATAAATTAGTATTCTTTAGGACCTAGAAATGTACCCAAATGCCTATATTTTGTGTCTACATCTTCGATCTCCATGTCATTCACAAGTAGCTCCTAAACCCATGAGAAACACAACATTTTTACCTCCCAACCTATAGGAATAACCATGGTCAAGTGAAGTGACCCACCGTAAAAATAAAATAGGAAGGAAATTTCGACCCTTAGGGCCCATTGTGCTGGTTGGAGCCCACCTAAGTCCAACATTTCTCATGTTGCTAAACTTGTTTTCTTCACACTCAAGTTAAACATTATACTTTCACAATAATAGCTAGAAAATACAACAACAATATAACCATATCTCAATGAAAATCCATACATGATCAACAACTATCTAGTGAATAACCAAACTATGATCAATCATCGTTGTAATAAGAGGTAAACCATGATAATGCATCTACAAAAATCTATACCATCATGTAATATATCATAATCTATTCATAATGTAGCCAAATTAAGAACAACTAGATAAATCGCTATGATAAAATGAACTCCAAAAGAAAATAGATCTCCTTCTTCGTTATCAAATAATGAATTACAATGTTTCCTAAATAGGAAAAAAACTCCCAACTCGAGTTGCCAAGTAAACTCTAGCTAACTCTGACTAAATCTACTCTAGGTGGCGGAAATTACTATTTTTAGCAGTTTACTAGAACCTGCTATTCTTAGTAAGTTCGCATGCTTATTCCTACGGGCACAAAAATTGCCATGCATCTTCTACATCCCTAAATTAGAGGAATTGCCAACTTTCTAACTCAAAATGCAATTAATAGACTAAAATTAACTAATGCTCAAAAATAGGAAAAAACCAAACTATAACTTAAATCCTAATTTTCGGCCTCAAGATGGCGGATTTAGGGCCCGAAAATGTGTCGAAAACTTGCCCCAACTGGTAGGGCTAGTTTCCACTGCGTTCGTCTCATCAAAACACGTGGTTTCAAAAAAAAACGGACTCAAACGGACACCCGGAGCTCAAGTTATGACCTTGTCAAGTTCCTGCTAATTGGGCGCATCATTCTCCCCTGCTTGAAAAAAATGCAGCTCCTGCAAGTTGTCTTCTTCAAACTGCTTCCATTTATCTGCATCCAACTTCTTAATCTCGACTCTGTGACCCAAGTATTGTCCTCTTGTTCCAGTCCTTTCCAATGTACCAAATATTTGTTGTATTTCCCATGTCGCGTGTCCATTGTTTTCTTATCTAGAATCTGATCCACTTCTTCTTTCTTCTTCACCGGAACCTGTTGCCGCCAATCTACTACTTCATCAGCATCATCCCTTTCTGCACCATCCCCATGAAAAGAATACAAATCTGAAACATTAAACACTGGAGAAATATCAAAATTCCCTGGCAATTCTACCTCATAAGCATTATCGTTTATTTTTTTCACGATTTTGCAGGGTCCAATCTTCTTGTACTTCAGCTTGTTATAGGTTCCTCTTGGAAACCTTTCCTTCCATGCAGATATACCATAACCAACTCACCAACTGTAAATACCTTTCTCCGTCTGTGCACATCTGCTATTTCCTTATACTTGTCATTACTATTTTGCAGCTTCTTCCGCACTTCTTCCTGCAATTGTTGTATATGTTCGGCAAATGCTTCTGCATCATCACTGACTCTGCCATCAACGGGTAGTTGTACCAAATCTAATACCCCATTTGGATTACTCCCATACACAATTGAAAATGGAGACTTTCCCGTGGATCTGTTTATGGAACTGTTATATGCAAACTCAGCTTGTGGTAATGCTAAGTCCCATTGTTTTGGCTTTTCCCCAACAATGCACCTTAACAGGTTTCCCAAACTCCTATTTACCACCTCTATTTGCCCATCAATCTGCAGGATGATAGGCACTACTGAACTGTAGTTGAGTACCAAATTTCTTCCATAAAGTCCGCCAGAAGTGACTTAAGAACCTTGTGTCCCTATCTGAAGTAATGGTTTTTGGAACACCATGCAAACGAACAACTTCTCTGAAAAACAAATCTGCTACGCCTGTTGCATCGCTTGTTTTCTTGCAAGCAATAAAATGAACCATCTTAGAAAACCTATCAACAACCACAAAAATGGAATCATTACCTCGTTGTGTTTTTGGTAATCCCAAAACAAAGTCCATACTCAGATCTGTCCACGACCCTTTAGGAACAGGCAACGGCATATACAACCCTGTATTCTGTGCATGGCCTTTCGAGACTTGGCAAATTCGACATCTCTCCACATATCTTACCACATCTCTTTTCAGCTTTGGCCAATAGTATTTGTCTGCTACCAAGGCTATCGTCTTATCCTTACCAAAATGCCCAGCCAACCCTCCGCTATGCAACTCTTTCACTATATTTTCTCTCATAGACCCAACTGGAATACATAGTTGGCGTCCCTTGAATAGGTAGCCATCCTGTAAACTATACTCATCCAGGACATCTCCTACATTGTCTGACAATGGACTAATTAGTCTTTCAACAATATCCTTGAAATCAAAATCAAAAGAATACAAACCCTTTATTGCTTCAAAACCCACCACCTCATTTTCCATAGTGGTAAACAAAGTCACACGCCTACTCAATGCATCTGCAACTTGATTCTGTTTTCCGGATTTATGTTTTAGAGAAAAGTATATCCCTGCAAAAATGATACCCACTTTGCATGCCTACTATTCAACTTCTTTTGGGTATTCACATACTTCAAGGCTATGTGGTCTGTAAATAACACAAACTCCTTAGGCACTAAGTAATGCCTCCAATGCCTTAATGCTTGTACAATTGCATAAAATTCCACATCATAAGTAGAGTAGTTCTTTCTTACCTCATTTAGTTTCTCACTAAAGAAAGCTACTGGCTTTCCTCCTTGACTTAGAACAGCTCCAATACCCACATGTGAGGCGTCACAATCAACCTCGAACACTTTATCAAAATCTGGTAGTGCCAAAATGGGTGCCTCTGTCACCTTCTTCTTCAAGAATTGAAAACTATCCTCATTGCCTTTGTCCACAAAAACTCCCTTCCTTTTGTGCAATCTGTGATAGGTGCTACAATACTACTGAAATTTTTAATAAATTTTCTGTAAAATGTTGCTAGACCATGAAAGCTCCTTACCTCTATTATACTCCGTGGAGTAGGCCATTCAATAATTGCCTTTATCTTTTCTGAGTCCATCTGTAC
Source organism: Taxus wallichiana var. yunnanensis (assembly GCA_018340775.1). Lineage (NCBI taxonomy): Eukaryota > Viridiplantae > Streptophyta > Pinopsida > Cupressales > Taxaceae > Taxus > Taxus wallichiana. The sequence goes on from CM031235.1 coordinate 506,759,376, forward strand.
CCCATCTGCTGAAATAATAAAGCCCAAGAATACCAAGCTCTCTTGCATAAATGTGCACTTCTTCATATTTGCATAGAGTTTCTCTTTCCTTAACACTTCAAATACCAATCTTAGATGCCTCAAATGTTCTTCTTTAGTTTTACTAAAGATCAAGATATCATCAAAATAAACCACAACAAACTTACCATTATACTCCCGTAGCACGGTGTTCATCAATCTCATAAAAGTACTAGGTGCATTGGATAACCCGAATGGCATCACCAACCACTCATATAATCCATTTCCTGTCTTGAATGCTGTTTTCCACTCATCTCCTTCTCTGATCCGAATCTGATGATAACCACTTCGAAGATCAATCTTGGTGAAATAATTAGATCCAGCAAGCACATCCATCATATCATCAAGGCGAGGTATTGGGAACCGATACTTGATTGTAATTTTATTGATCGCTCTGCTATCCGTGCACATTCTCCATGTTCCATCCTTCTTTGGTGTTAATAAAGCTGGTGTTGCACACGGACTCATGCTCTCCCTTATGACCCCCTTTCGCACGAGCTCTGCCACTTGCCTATTCAACTCTGCATGCAATGTCGGGCTCATCCTATAAGCCGCTTGATTTGGGAGTGAAGACCCTGGAATCAAATCCATGTGGTGTTGAATATCTCTTTTGGGTGGTAATCCATCTGGTAGCTCATCAGGAATAACATCTGAAAATTCTTCTATTAATTCTGATGTTTCTATTGGTATTTGAGCACTTACAAGTTCATCCTTATTTGCAACTAGTGCATAACAAAACCCGGTTGCCTTTGCCTCCTTCACAAATTCCTTTGCAGAAAGCATATTTTCAGCCTTCCCCTCTTCTTTAAGAGGTATCAAAACTATTTTTGTGCCATCCTTCCAGAAAGTATAAGTATTTTTTCCCCCATCATGAATAACTTTCCTATCAAATTGCCATGGTCTTCCTAGCAGTATATGACATGCATCCATAGGAATAACATCACACCAAATCTCATCCTTATAACTGTTCCCAATAGAAAAGCTTATTAAACATCTCTTATCAACAGTAACTTCATTACCCTTCTTAAACCATGCAATACGATAAGGGTTAGGATTCTTCTCACAATGCAGACCCAATTTATCAACCATCTCATTTGAAACCATGTTCTCACAACTACCACCATCAATAATAACATTACATACCTTTCCTCCTGAAGTGCATCTTGTTCTAAAAATATTTGTACGTAGCCATGCATCCCCCTTGACCTCCTTTCTTGGAGCAATCATTGTCCTCTTGATCATCAGAGTTTCTCCAACATCTGGTGGAATTTCGAGGTCCTGTTCATCTTCTACTTGCTCAGCTTCAACAAGATTTACTCTTGGAGCATCTCCTTGCCTTTGTCATGTGTATAAGTATGTGGGCATTCAAAAGCCCGATGCCCTTCTTCACCACATTTGTAACAAACAAATGGTCTTCGTGGAGCCTCCCATCCTCTATCGCCAGCATATCCTCTACCCCTAGAAAATCCTCTGCCTCTTTGTTGATTCTGGAAATCTTGTCTCGTATCCTCTTGCTTTTCCAATCCACGAGATGATTCTCCCCTACCTTGGCTGAAACCAGCTCGTCCCCGAAAGGAAGATGAGGCCCCCTATTCATTCCAGGTGATCTCCTAAAACTTTGACGATTTTGTTTTTCCTCGGCCTTTAAGGCTAATTGATAGGCATCCTCCATGCTTTTAATCCTATGCATACTTATCTCATCTTGAATAGAAAATTTTAATCCATTAACATACCTTGCAGCCATTTGTTCCTCAGTTTCTTCATGCTCTACACGAATGGACAACTTGTAGAACTCATTTGTGTATTCTTGCACTGTTTGTAAGTTCTGTCTGAGATTCTGAAACCTCCTGTAAAGGGTTTGTGCATAATCCACGGGAGAAATTTATCTTTTAGCTTCTTCTCCATCTTACTCCACGTCCTAATTCTTTCTTTCCCCTTTCTTGACCGCTCTTTCTGTAGGTGATCCCACCATAACATAGCATGACCTTTCAATTTCGTGCATGCAAATTTTACCTTCTTTTCTTCTGACATAGCCTTCCACTCAAAAAAATTTCCCATGCTATTCAACTAGTCTATCAGCTCCTCTGGTTTTAGACTACCACCATACTCTGAAACATCAACTCTTATCCCATCATTCTTTCCTTCTAATGCTCGAAGCATCCTTTCTTCAAAAGCTAATGGTGGTGCTTGTGTTTCCTCCTCTTCACAAACTTCTTCTTCATCTGTGTCATCTCCACCTTGATTTCCTCTTTGGGTTATCATTGCAGCAAGCGCAAAGCAACTTGTCTCTGCAGATCTTGCATATTTCTATTCATCTGGGCAATACCGCCTCCTCTTCCTCTTCCTCTTCCTGCCATTTTTAAACAAAATACTTCGAACCAGCTCTGATACCAGATAATGTAGCCAAATTAAGAACAACCAGATAAACTGCAATAAAATGAACTCCAAAAGAAAATAGATCTCCTTCTTCGTTATCAAATAATGAATTACAATGTTTCCTAAATAGGAAAATAACTCCCAACTCGAGTTGCCAAGTAAACTCTAGCTAACTCTGACTAAATCTACTCTAGGTGGCGGAAATTACTATTTTTAGCAGTTTACTAGAACCTGCTATTCTTAGTAAGTTCGCATGCTTATTCCTACGGGCACAAAAATTTCCACGCATCTTCTACATCCCTAAATTAGAGGAATTGCCAACTTTCTAACTCATAATGCAATTAATAGACTAAAATTAACTAATGCTCAAAAATAGGAAAAAACCAAACTATAACTTAAATCCTAATTTTCGGCCTCAAGATGGCGGATTTAGGGCCCGAAAATGTGTCAAAAACTTGCCCCAACTAGTAGGGCTGGTTGCCACTGCGTTCGTCTCATCAAAACACGTGGTTTCAAAAAAAAAAATGGACTCAAACGGACACCCGGAGCTCAAGTTATGACCTTGTCAAGTTCCTGCTAATTCGGGCGCATCAATTCATAACATCACATCAACACCATAAGAAAATAAAGCATATTGACATCATTAACCTTATAAATCTCTATTTTTAAATGAGTTAGCATCCAATACCAACATATAATTATCCATGCAATATAACAATGCCATGATCAAAATGAAATATATATGATATTAAATGTATCAAAAAAAAAAAAATACAGTCTTAATGAGTCATTATATTCGATCAATCTAAATAGTTGGGCAATACATCATCATCCATGTAAATAGGGATGTTTTTATAATGAGGTATTTGAAATTTATATCCAAAATGTGCTAAAATATATGTTAGTATATTTCTTAGAGTGAAATGATGTAGTGCCCACATTTTTATAGCTTGATTATCTATTGGTTCCTTTATGCATAAACATGTTTTGATTAAGACTCGATAGATTTTGGACATTATGCTATGTTATCTTATCCTCATGGACATTATGGTATTTTGGGCACGTAGTGCCAATTGGACTAGATTAGTATATTGATATATTTCTTGTGATGTTGATGACACTAACAGGGGTACATGATAGTGATATTTATTGGTTAGATGTTGATTCTTGTGGTCGATTTGATTAATGATATAGTTTTCTAGATTTAATAATGGTAATCTCATGCTAGCCTAAGTGTATGTTGTTGTAATTTTATCTATGGATGATTCATGGAAAACTATGTGTATAATTGTATACATTGCACTATCAATTGTAAAATGATGTTAGGACATTATAAGTTGATTAAAATTGTGATGTGTAGATGATGTTATTATATTGACAGATGTGGTTAGTGTGTGCAAAGTGAGTGTGCGGTGACAGTATAGGAGAGTATGGGTTTCAAGGTAGCTAAATTTGTGCACGAGCAACCCACGGGCTGAGTCTTAACCATGCTAAATGTTTGAGGCCTTAGAATAGGTGTATTAATTGGGCACCATGGGTGAACCCTCAATTGTAATGTATTTATGTCTTGTAAAATTAATTATGTTTAGGGTGTGTTTTATTAAGTAAACTAGTTTAGGGGTTTAATGATCTCATCTTAATTTAAGTGATGGTTTTGGGTAAGTGTGTGTGTGTTGGTAGAAGGGATTGGGGACCACATGTGAACCTTGGGTGGACCCCACACCCTCTACCCTTGTGCCCAAGCATGCCAAACCCGAAATTGGGTTATTTTAGGCATTTTTAGGGACCCCTTTTGAGTTTGGGAGTTCCCTTAGCATGAAAATGGGCCCTTGGACCCTACCTAATAGGTAGGGGGATCATTTCAAGGTTTGGAGGAGTTTCCTTCCATTTTTCTCTCCTTAGTCACCATCCATGTAAGATGGTTGGTTTGTGTGTAATTGTTAAAAGTTGCTCCACTTTGTTTTATTTTCATTTTTAGTATTTTGGGTAATAAGGGCTAAAAGGTGAGTTTACTTTTCCCTATTTGGTTTTAGAATCTTTGACTCTTGAGAGGAGACGGGGTGACACTTGTCACTTTCCCATTGGTGAGGAAACTTTTGGGTTCCTCTTCTTATTCTTCCTCATGTGGAAGGAAGGGGTCTTCTTGGCTCATTTTTTTGGAGAACTTGGAGAATTTTGGGAGCTTGGAAGTTTTCTTGGACAAAGGGAAAAGCTTAGAGTCTTGGAAAGCATTGTAGAGGTAGGATTCTTAATCCTTTTCTTTCCTAGTTGTGCTTATCTTGTTAACTATGCATTGGTCAATAAAATGATGTGTGTGAAATGATGTGTTGTAAAGTTGTATGGTGAATGTAGTTTGTTTGTTTTGTTACTTTGTTGTTTTCTTTGTTTTCTCTCCACCATCATTTGGTTTGATGGTTTTTGGAGAATGTAGGGGAAGAGAGAGGGATTTCCCTCTCAAACCTCATGGTTGTTGGTCAAGCCATGAAGGTTCCTTCTCATCCCCTCATATGGTTTGAGGTGGGAGAAATGTTCATATGGCTTTAATCTTTCCCCATTCTTGGTGAGGAAACCCTTTTGGGTTTGAAAATCCTCCCAAGAAGGATTTCTATGACATAAAGGAGGAATAAGGAGGATTAATGATTAGGAGGAATAAGGATTTTTGTAAACATGCTTTTGTTGGTGCTCCTATGGCTGGACACCTTTGATTTGGGCATCCTATTTCTTCTCTTCCACCTTTGTGAGGTTGACCTTGTTCTCCTCATGTTGTTGTTTTACCATGTGTAGTATGTCTAAGTGTTTAAATGGTCTTATGTAATTCTTGTTGTGTTTTATCCCCAATTTACTTATGCACATTGTGGAAGTTTGTTCCTCTCTCCCATGGGCTTCGGGGAGGCTAGCATGGCTTCCAACCATGGAAAGGCATGTGATGATGCCTATTGGTTGGGTGGTAAACAAGCCTCATCTCTTATTTCAGCATCCTTGGAAGAACACTCAATTTTGGAGATAGTTGGAGCCTTATTGCCATCTTGGTCCTCTTGGCCATCCTCATCTTTTGAGGGCATTATTTTCAGTTTGTAAATAAATGTGCCTTTGTGAATCTTTCACCTTCTTGTAAAACACCTATTTTTTATTTGATGTTACTTATAAACTTAAGTCATTTTCTAAAGAAGTTTTCTCTTCATTATTGCAAGAATATTATTAAAAAAAAGAGAAAAGAAAGATTATAATATTGAGATCATGAGCTCTTTTATTTGACATGTCTTCATTAGAAGATTTTGTTTGTTTAGAAATATGTAAAATATAGTTATGCAATATACATTAAATCTGAAATATTTAGTTGTGCTTACTTTTCAAAGTAAAAATATATGGCATTACATTTTGGTATCATAGCATGGTTCAAACACACGGACTCTTTGGGTAATTTCTATTTTAGTTATCTTATTACTTTGTTAAATAATAATAATAATAAATAAATTTTTGTAACTTTTTTTAAACGAAAGTTGTTTATTGAAGGAGGCTTTGGTACTATAAGAAAATCTTTGTTTTTTTTTGTTGTTAGATCTCCCTCTTGTAGAAATCTACACTAATTATTTAGCTATTTTCATTGACGGAAAGTTAGTGTTCATGGAGTTTTAGGATTTATTGAAATGATGATGTTAGCTGTTTTATAATAGTTGTTGGAAATGTTGTTTGTCTTAGCCCTTTGTTTCTTGCAAATATTGATAGCAATATGCCAAGGAAACGAAAACAGATTATATATATATATATATATATATATATATATATATATATATATATAATATATACTAATTTTGTTACAAAGAAAATATTATACATATTATATAATATATATATTATATATTATGTAATATATATAATATATACTATGTAGTATATATTATATAATATATATATATATAGTGTGTATATATATATATATATATATATATATATATATATATTATATTAAAATATATATATAAGGTTGTTTTTTTATATTAAAAAGTAAATAAAATAAAACAAAATAAATATATATATATATAAACAAGTTTCCCCACGGGCCTTTCCTCCTACGGCCCTCCCGCCCACCCTACGCACCCTGTGCACCCCGCGCACACACGGACCCCCTACCCCTCCCCTACCCTACCCTTTGTGCAATTTTCCCTCCGCCCGCACCCTGTCCCCCTCGCCCCGTGTCCCCCAGCTCGCGGATCCCCGCCCGCCATCTTTGCTTCCTCCTCCCGACACCCACTCCTCCCAATGGCCACCACACCCCCTCGACCCGTGTTGTTCTCCACGCACAACCCTCTCTCCCATAAACAAAACCCTACAAAAAAATATAGGTTTATCGGACCCACTCCTCAATAAGTTTCACAAAAAAAAAATACATGGATAAAAAAAAGGAGAAATGTTTATCTTCATTGTATGAATCTTCAAACAATATAATGCAAAATCAATAAAACTCCATAGCTCCTCCACCTACAATGGAAAAGAAAACAAATATAAGAGAAATAGAAAGGAAGAAGAAACAAAATGAATGAACAAAGGAATGGAAAATAAAATAAAATACCATAGTTTAGGGTAAGTTTGAAATCAAGGGCCAAGATTGGATTTGATCCTAGGGCTCTCCTTCAACCCTAGCTTTCCTTAAAACATGAGGTTTGGAAAATAAGTCAAGAGGAGTGTGTGGGTAGACTAAATAAATTAAAAGGGGGAAGACTATTTATTTTCTAGGGGTGTAGATTTTTTTAATCATGACCCTAGGGGGCTTATTAGAGTAAAATAATTAAATTCTCATTAGGCTAGTATTTTTTTTTATTTCGTAATTTAATGATTAATGTAAAATAAGTATTAACGGGAAGGGGCATTGCATCTAGTGTTACATTATATAATGATAATAACAATAATAATAATAATTAAAAAAAATCTTCCAACAAAGTTTATAAAGTTTATAAAATATTTTTTTATCTCGGGTTCAGGATGGCACCCAAGAGGGGATGATCGGATCAAGGCTCGGGACGTAGTGCACCTACATAGGAGCCGTCGGCCCCCGATTTTGGGCCTCAGATATTAGAGACCCTGCAACAGCTGATAGGCATCATGCAAGAGCACCTTCCACCACCGCAGGAGCCGCAAGAGGAGGACATTCAGTTAGGAGATGAGGATTTGATTGATGAGGACGCACATTCAAAGCCACCTGAGCACGATACCTCGAGATGAGAGAGGTCATGCAACCCTTCCATCCTTGGTGAGAGGATGGCCTCGTTTCGTCACAACCAATCACACAGCTTCGAGGGACCATTTGGAGTTAGGTGACCCCTTTCACCTATTAGACCACATCGTCAGGATAGAGACATAGGCAGTGTGATTCGAGACCTTCTTCACCTTCAGCCACCTACTTTCACTAGTTTGATAGATGGCTTTGGGGTAAAGTCCTGGCTCCTTAGCCTGGATAGCTACTTTGGCTTACACTCTCATAAGAGAAATGTTAAAGCCGTGTTCACCATACACCTCCTTCAAGATGCAGCAGTATTTGGTAGAGGAATGAGGAGCAAAAATCCATTTGACTCGAGATACGGTGACACAGGGAGTTGTTCAAGGAGTGGTTCGGGGCCCAAGATATGTCAAAGCATTTTGTGTAGAAGAGGATCAATGAGTTTCATGAGTTACGATAGGGCTCTGGCATAGTGGCACAGTATAAGAGTAGGTTCTTGGATCTCTTGTAGTATGTAGACTACCTGTAAGACAAGAAATTACAGTGTAAAGTTCATTCGGGGCCTCGAATGTAGTTATAACAGATCTGTTGGGATGTTATCTCCTCCCATGCTCGAGAAGGCCATTGAGAAGGCCTACTTGTCTAAGGAGATTAGGACCAAGGAATAGGAGCATCGAGATAGAAACAAGAGCAAGTTCCAGGACAAGATTCGGAATTTTAGAGTCGAGGACACGGGTGCGGTACCCCCCTGAGGAGGATTCTGGTCTTCTCTAGCAACATCGAGAGCTCCACCGCACCCATCACAATAAACACAACATCAGGGACACCAGCATCAGAGGGGTAGATAGACTCAGATTTTTCAACGAGGTGGATCTAGAGGTGGTTTTGGTGGATCTAGGGATAGGAGGTCGGGTACTCATCACTCACAACCAGCCCACTCGTAGTAGTTTGCTAGGGTTGGACCGGTAGGTTCAGTTTGCCAAAGTACAGGAGGGACCCCATCTCAGAGGGGTATAGGAGGATGTTTTATTTGTGGGGCTCTAGACCATTATGTGCGTATGTGTCCACACAAGCCCACTACTATGGATATGTAGAGAGATCCTAGATCCGAGCAGATGGTGGGTGACGTGGGACGTGCCCATCATGTATATGTAGCGGTTGACAACCACCGGTCCCGAGCATCAGCCACAGCTTATTGAGGTGATAGGTACTATTAGGGGTATTTCTATCTCAAAACTTTTTGATTCAGTGCTTTGATTCTTCTCGTATCTCCTTTTGTAGTAGACCAAAGGTGGGCTAGTGGTGGCTAGGCAACCAGATAGTTGGCAGGTTGAGTTGGCCTTTGGGGATAAACTCATCGTGGACTCATTTGTGGAGAGTTGTGTACTTGATTTGGGAGTCTTCTCCACTACGCTTGACCTCTAAGTTATTCCTTTAGGATCCTATTAGGTAGTATTGGGTATGGATTGACTCGAGGCTCATTAAGCCAAGGTGGATTACGAAAGAAGGTCATTGAGTGTCGTGGATGATCTTGGTAGTGCGATTGATATTTTAGGGATGCGAGACCTATTTCCTTATGTATGATCTCGGCTAAGCAACTCAAGTGGAGCATGCGTAAGGGTTGCTAGTTGTTTGCTATCACTATCGGTGATCGTCGCACAAGACTCCGCAGCATTCACCCCTTGATGATCACATAGTTTTGAGGGAGTACGCAGATGTGTTTCCGTGAGAGCTTCTAGATTTACCACCTAGTAGGGATGTGTTCACCATTGACTTAGTTCTTGGCTCTGCACCAATTTCTAGGGCACCCTATCGGATGATGACTTTAGAGCCTCATGAGCTCAAAATTCAGTTAGAGGAGTTGTTAGAGAAGGGTCTCATTCACCCTACTGTATCTCCTTGGGGAGCACCGGTTATATTTGTGAAGAAGGATGGTTCTCTCAGGATTTGTGTAGACTTTAAACATATCAACAAAGTCACAATAAAGAACCGTTACCCACTCCCCGAGATTGATGACTTGTTTGATCAGATGCGGGGAGCTAGAGTGTTCTCCAAATTTGATCTCAAGTCGTGGTATCATCGCCAGTGCATATCAGATGTAGATATTCATAAGACAACTTTTCATACACGTTATGGGCATTATGAGTTCACTGTTGTCCCCTTTAGTTTGACCAATGGCCCAGCTATCTTCATGAGCCTCATGAAAGGAGTGTTTAGGACATTCCTAGATCGCTTTATCATAGTTTTCCTCGATGATATTTTGATATATTCCCGTTCAGAGGAGGAACACGAGGAACATATGAGATAGGTGCTTCAAATTTTGAGAGAGCAGAAGTTGATTGGGAACTTGGAAAAATGTAGCTTCTTTCGTAAAGAGATTCAAGATTTGGGCACATTATTTCAGGAAAGGGTATCTCTGTGGATCCCTCTAAGATTCAGGATATCATGGATTGGCTAGTACCCACATCAATCACTGAGGTGAGGAGCTTCATGGGTGTAGCAGGGTATTACCGCAGGTTTGTGTAGGACTTTTCTAGGATTTCTCACCCTATTACTTCCCTTCAGAGGAAAGGGAAGAAGTTTGATTGGTCAAAAAGTGTGAGCAGGCCTTCCAATTGCTTAAGGAAAGGCTAACCATGACACCTATCTTAGCAGTTCTAGACCCAACAGAGGATTTTGTTGTTTGCATTGATGCATCACTAAAAGGTTTGGGAGCAATTCTCATGCAAGAGCGTCGGGTGATCACCTTTGAGTCACATAAGCTCAAAGACTCGCAAGCTTAACTATCCTACTCATGACTTGGAGCTTGCAAAGCAGCTTGTTCATGTACTTTTGCATTGGCAACATTTCCTTTTGGGTAGACCTTTCATCTTAAGGATAGATCATTGTAGCTTATAGCATATCTTCTCTCAACCAAACCTCAACACTCGTCAATGGTGTTGGATGGAGTTCCTATGTGAGTATGACATGGAGGTACAATATATCAAAGGAAAGGAAAATGTTGTTGCATATACACTTAGTAGATGATGACATGTGCTTGCTTCATTGACACTGTAGTCAAATTTGAGAGGTAGGATTCTTGAGCATCTTCCAGAGGACAGTTTTATGAGGGTGCTAGGTAGATGTTGGATTCTCAGGGTTCTTTTGAGGACAGATATTCAGGATGCATGTTAGATTTTGATGGTTTGCTTCAGTTCCATAGGTGCATTTATGTGCCTAAGGAAGGTAATATGTGTAGTTTCATCATTATTGAGGCTCATCGAGCCCCATACACAGCACATCTAGGAGTGAAGAAGATGCATGCTGATTTGAGAGAGTTATATTATATGTCGTATTCGTCAGACATAGTAGATTTTGTAGCACATTATCTTGAGTGTCAGAGAGTTAAGGCAGAGCATTCTCATCCCGTAGGACTCTTATACCCTCATGACATTCCCGAGTGGAAATGGGATGTGATCTCCATGGATTTCATAGTAGGACTCCCTATGTCCTCTTATCATCATGATGCCATTATGGTCAATGTGGATAAGCTGACCAAGGTTGCACATTTTTGCCAACCAAGGTTACCTATAATGCACAAGCCATCGCCAAAGTGTTTATGGAGGACATTGTTAGATTGCATGGGATCCCGAAGACGATCATCAATGACAGAGACACCATCTACACATCAGTTTTTTGGACTTCTTTTCAGGATGCATTGGGTACAAAGATTAATTTCAGTTCGGCATATCATCCAGAGACAGATGGGAAGATAGAGAGTTAATCAGGTTCTTGAGGACATGTTGAGGATGTATGTGATGGACCAACAGAAGAAGTGGGAATATTATTTGCATTTAGTTGAGTTTGCCTACAAAAATAGTTATCATAGCTCCATTGGCATGGCTCCCTATCAGGCATTGTATGGTCAATATTACAGACATCCTTGAGTTGGGACAGACTGGATGACAGGATTATTCTGGGACCAGCATATCTTTAGGATTTAGAGCAGCAGGTTGTTCTGATTCGACAACGTCTTGAGCAGGCTAGAGCATGCCAGAAGGCATATGTAGACACCAAGAGGATTGACCATCACTTCTCAGTGGGTGATAAAGTCTTCTTGAGAGTTAGTCCGCATAAGAGTCCAATCCATTATGGAAAGGGTTCTAAACTATCACCTCGTTTTGTAGGGCCTATTGATATTCTTGAGGTCATCGATCCAGCTTGCCTATCGTCTAGCTTTCCCACCACGCATTGCACGGTCCTATGATGTTTTTCATGATTCTATACTTCACGATGAGATATGTACCGAGATGTTTCTCATGTTTTGGATTGGTTAGCATTACAGGAAGAGGATAGAGGGAAGCGGAGACTGGAGCCCATACGCATACTAGAGCACCAGAGGTTGGCCCTTCGGGGTCGTCGAATTGACTAGGTTAGAGTGCATTGGGACCATTATGACGAGACATTAGCTACCTAGGCGGATGCTACACCACTGAGGGCTAGATATCCCTATCTCTTCTAATGACTTCCAGAAGAAGTCTAATTCTAGGAGAGGGGGATGTAGTGCCCACATTTTTTTATAGCTTTAGTTATATGTTGGTTCCTTTATGCATAGACATGTTTTGATTAAGAATCGATGATTTTGGACATTATGCTATATTATTTTATCCTCATAGACATTATGGTATTTTGGGTATGTAACGCAAATTAGAATAGATTAGTATATTGATATATTTCTTGTGATGTTGATGACACTAATAGGGGTACATGATAGTGATATTTATTGGTTAGATGTTGATTCTTTTGGTTGATTTGATTAATGATATAGTTTTCTGGATTTGATAATGGTAATCTCATGCTAGCCTAAGTGTATCTCGTTGTAATTTTATCTGTGGATGATTCGTGTCAAACTATGTTTATAATTGTATACATTGCACTATCAATTGTAAAATGATGTCGGACATTATACGTTGATTAAAATTGTGATGTGTAGATGATGTTATTATATTGATAGATGTGGTTAATGTGTGCAATGAGTGTGCAGGTGATAGGTATAGGAGAGCATGGGTTTCAGGGAAGCTACGCAATTGTGCACGAGTAGCCCACAGGTTGAGTCTTAACCATGATAAATGTTTGAGGCCTTAGAATAGGTGTATTAATTGGGCACCATGGGTGAACCCTCAATTGTAATGTATTTATGTCTTGTAAAATTAATTATGTTTAGGGTGTGTTTTATTAAGTAAACTAGTTTAGGGGTTTAATGATCTCATCTTAATTTAAATGATGGTTTTGGGTAAGTGTGTGTGTGTTGGTAGAAGGGATTGGGGACCACATGTGAACCTTGGGTGGACCCCACACCCTCTACCCTTGTGCCCAAGCATGCCAAACCCGAAATTGGGTTATTTTAGGCATTTTTAGGGACCCCTTTTGAGTTTGGGAGTTCCCTTAGCATGAAAATGGGCCCTTGGACCCTACCTAATAGGTAGGGGGCTCATTTCCAAGGTTTGGAGGGAGTTTACCTCCCATTTTCCCCTCCTTAGTCACCATCCATATAAGATGGTTGGTTTGTGCGTAATTGTTAAAAGTTGCTCCACTTTGTTTTATTTTCATTTTTAGTATTTTGGGTGATAAGGGTTAAAAGGTGAGTTTACTTTTGCTTATTTGGTTTTTGGAATCTTTTACTCTTAAGAGGAGAGGGGGTGACACTTGTCACTTTCCCATTGGTGAGGAAACTTTTGGGTTCCTCTTCTTATTCTTCCTCATGTGGAAGGAAGGGGTCTTCTTGGCTCATTTTGTTTTGGAGAACTTAGAGAATTTTGGGAGCTTGGAATTTTTCTTGGACAAAGGGAAAATCTTAGAGTCGTGGAAAGCATTGTAGAGGTAGGATTCTTAATCCTTTCCTTTCCTAGTTGTGCTTATCTTGTTAAAGTTATATGGTCAATGTAGTTTTTTTGTTTTGTTACTTTGTTATTTTCTTTGTTTACTCTCCACCATCATTTGGTTTGATGGTTTTGGAGAATGTAGGGAAAGAGAGAGGGATTTCCCTCTCAAACCTCATGGTTGTTGGTCAAGCTATGAAGGTTCCTTCTCATCCCCTCATATGGTTTGAGGTGGGAGAAATGTTCATATGGCTTTAACCTTTCCCCATTCTTGGTGAGGAAACCCTTTTGGGTTTGAAAATCCTCCCAAGAAGGATTTCTATGGCATAAATGAGGAATAAGGAGGATTAATGATTAGGAGGAATAAGGAGTTTTGTAAACATTCTTTTTTTGGTGCTCCTATGGTTGGACACCTTTGATTTGGGCATCCTATTTCTTCTCTTCCCCCTTTGTGAGGTTGACCTTGTTCTCCTCATGTTGTTGTTTTGCCATGTGTAGTATGTCTTAGTGTTTAAATGGTCTTATGTAATTCTTGTTGTGTTTTATCCCCAATTTACTTGTGCACACTGTGGAAGTTTGTTCCTTTCTCCCATGGGCTTGGGGGAGGCTAGCATGGCTTCCAACCATGGAAAGGCATGTGATGATGCCTATTGGTTGCGTGGTAAAAATCCTCATCTCTTATTTCAACATCCTTGGAAGAACACTCAATTTTGGAGATAGTTGGAGCCTCCTTGCCATCTTGGTGCTCTTGGTTATCCTCATATTTTGAGGGCATTATTTTCAGTTTGTAAATAAATGTGGCTTTGTGAAGCTTTCACCTTCTTATAAAACACCTATTTTGTATTTTATGTTACTTGTAAACTTAAGTCATTTGCTAAAGCAGTTTTCTCTTCATTATTGCAAGAATCTTGTAAAAAAAAGGAGAAAGGAAATATTACAATATTGAGATCATGAAATCTTTTATTTTACATGTCTTCATTGGAAAGTTTTTTTGTTTAGAAATCTACAAAATATAGTTATGCAATATACATTAAATCTGAAATATTTAGTTGTGCTTACTTTTAAAAGTAAAAAAATATGGCATTACAAATGAATTCTTTTATACTTAAATTAACCCCAATTGGTGATGAAGGAAATTATGATCATGTATTATTCCCATAAAATGACCTAATCGTATGATTCATAGTCATCGAAGTAAATACATCATGTGTGCACCATTCACAATTTACAACACCTCATTTAAGGATAAAAATGGATAATAATCCTTCTCGGATGCCTTGTAAAAATTACAAAAACTTACATAGAAACAAATTTCTCAACTTTTTTATGAAATGGAACAAGGTTAGTGACCTAAGTAGAGTGAAAAATTGGAAAGATGATATGTGTATTCAATAACTTCTCCACTTCCTTAAATATGAGAGGCTTGTGCGATGAGTTTATGGTCTTATATCTTTGATAAAATGAATCCACATCAGTCTTCAATTGGATGGTATGTGTTAGGATGGATGAAATAAAAATTTGCAAGTCATTATAAATCCATGTAGTAACATCTTGGTGGCACTTAAGGGTGCACTCCAAGTCTTCTTTATCTTATAGGGTGTAATATTCTCCAATTAGTACATTTTTGAATTGGTGTAGTCTCTCAAGTTCAAATACTAATATTACACACTCCTAGAAGGGGTGTTATTTCCTTAGTTCTTTATGCAGTGATAAATATCAAATATCATTTATAGGGCTATGATGCAAATGGGTATGTCATTTTTTTATATTTAGAACTCCATCCTCCTCCCACTTAGGTTCCTCTCTCCATATCTCATCAATAATTTTTACCTCAATAGATCCACAATTTGAGAAAAACTCTATGATATGCTCATCATCACTAAACACCTAAAAATGTTTAAAGTTGTCTATAATGGATAGTTGGGAGACTAATTTGACTGAAAAGAATTTAAGATTTGAAATTGTATTGGCTCTAAGGTGTCGGCCACGTAAACTAGTGTATTTATAAAACAATTTTCATTATGTCGTATGGAACTAATGCCGAGACATCAAGATCTTCAGTTATACACATATTTTATATTTATAGAAGCACCTGTTATGGTAATTGTACTAGATTTTTATTTCCTTTAAAATTAACTAAAAATCCCCGAATTTTATCATTCACTTGTTTCTTGTCTATAAAACAAATAATAAGCACTTCATATTTTGTGATAGTATTAGTACACATGAATTGAATTTTTAATATTACATAATACCTATTGCCTTTGGGGATCAAATCAACACCTACACCTGATCCTTAGTTAGATTTAGACCCATAAAAATGTATGGTCTATATATGATCTTCCATTTTTGAACTATATGTCATATGAGCCATAGGATGCTCTTCTTTTACAATCATGACATGGAATAATTCATATATTTATTTGCACTTTAGGTGTTTTACAATTCTCTATGTATTATGGTGAGAGAGTATCTCAAAATAAATTTCTTCTATTTTCTATTC
The DNA here is from genome assembly GCA_018340775.1 of Taxus wallichiana var. yunnanensis. Taxonomy (NCBI): domain Eukaryota; kingdom Viridiplantae; phylum Streptophyta; class Pinopsida; order Cupressales; family Taxaceae; genus Taxus; species Taxus wallichiana. The sequence continues at coordinate 506,775,385 of CM031235.1, forward strand.
ATTATGCCCCACACATAAAAAATCATCTATGGAATTCAAAGTGCATTCCATAGGAAAATCTAATTCAACTTGAGGTACAAGAGAGACCTCAAATAATGAAGAGGAACCATGTGGAATATCATCTATTTGCATTGCCCTTCATCACGCAGATTCCTGTTAATCATCATTTGTGTTTTCCTCTTTTGTACAATGATATTTGTACTAGGATTCTTCTCTTGTGCACTAGATGATAGATAAGAAAGTGGCACTTGAATTATCAAGATAGGGATTTATAAACAATATTTATGATTTAATGAAAGTTGTGATTATTATAGTAGATAATAATGAAGTTGGAATTGTGATGACAAGAAAGGTCAAGTTGCCAATAGAGTTATTTGTGAAGAGAAAATAGATATTACAATTGAAAGAGGTGATTAGAAAGGAGGAAAGGAATCTGAAGTGAATGGAGAAAAGAATAAGAAAGCAAGAGGAATAGTTCATCAAAGAGGTGGTGTATGAATAAATTCAAAAAAATGATGAAGAGGAAGTGATTGCAAGATTTTTAGCTTATCTTAAGGAAGGTGAAAATGAAGATTTTTTCAAAAATAAAGAAGCGGATGCGGAAGAAGATGAGTTATATGATGCTTATACGAATTTCAAGGTTGAAGATTAGTTCCTTGGAGGTAAAAATGAAGAGTAAATAGTTTTCAAAAATTATTTATACATGGAGCAGCTAGAGGACATGAAAAAGTGTTGGAGACTTAAATGTACTCATGTTTTACATCTAATGTTTGGTTTGGTTGTGAATGTGTAGGTATATTTGATGAAGATATGAAATCAATTGAAATATAAGATCTTAAGTGGGCTGAAATGAAGAATATACAAAGGACTACATGCATTTTTAAAGAAAAATAAAAATAAGAAGATAGAAGAAAGAGAAGGAAATAAAAGAAAGCAAGAATATGAAGAAGACTCACCTGAGAGAAAGAAGAAATCAAAGATACACTACAATTGGAGGATTAAAAAGAAGAAAGCTATTTGAACTAGCACTCAATTTCTTCCACCTTGGAAGTATGATGAAGGAGCATCAACTATGTAGATAAATAAAGCATGGTTTTAGGTTAATTTAGGTTTTAGATGGTCCTTTTATGTGTCTTGAGTCCTTTTCGACCTCCTTGGAAATGTAAAGTTGAAGTTATGAGTTTTCCAAGCAAATGTGGTTTTTGAAAATTTAATTTTTATGTTTGAATGAAGGGGTCGCATGTAAAGTGTAAGAGATATTAATGAATTTAAAAATTCATTTAAGACGTCATGAGGGGTAAAAAGGTGTCTTTACCCTTTTCTTAGGTTGTTTTGACCATAGTCATCATAATCCATGGTTGGTTTTGAAACTTCTTCACTTGTTTCAAAAGAATGAAATGTGAATTATGATATAACATATAGGTTTTGGATGATTTTAAAGAGGATATGGTACATGTGAAGAATCCATGGAGAGGATCAAGAGGTCTGCAAAAAGTGATGAACCTTTGTAAATAAATATTAATCGAAAATAAAGCTATGAAATATTAATGTTTTTGGATATTTTGCATGAGTCACGTATACTTACATTTCTTGTATTTTTAATCATGCTTAAACAATGATTTAGGAATGAAGTATGATGTGTGAAATAGAGGATAAAGCATTGATAATTTTAGATAATGTAAAATATTATGTTGTTCAATTAATACCCCTTAAAAGAAGGGTTTTTTGGTTGAAAATTAGTTCCTTGATATGCAAACAAGAATGATGGATATTGATTCTATGTTGTGCATATTATAGTAAGGTGAATTTATAGGTATAATGAATTAAAGGAGATATTTCATTACATTTGAGTCTCATTTAAGATTGAGAGAGACAAAAGGAACAAGCTATTGTTAAGGAATCGAGATAGGTAAGATGAAATGTATGGTTTTTTTGTAAATGTTGGAATATTAGAATAAAGGATTAATTCAAGGTTAATAGTAGTTTTTATACATGTATTCATGCTTGAAAATGCTTTTTAAAGAGGAAAATGTTTTAGGAAGGTGATTTGGAGTGAAGAAAGAAGGAATGTACCATGAAACACAACCTTTTATGCCAAGTAAGATGTAAACTATATAGTTCTAAGTGATATAATCATTTTCTTGAGTATAAATATAAAGAATAAAGTTATAAAAGGTATGGGAAGACCTAAGAAATAATTTTTAGGTTTTGAATCATCAAATTGTTCAAGATATAACCAAAACACACTCTCAGGCCATATAAACCCTAGCTTAGGGAAAGAAGACTAAATTTGATATAATTTTTTTCTAGTGGTCAAAACTAATTGAAATTCTCAAATATATTTTGAGCATGTTTATGAGAAGGATTTTTATGGTTTAAAGTAATTTTTTTTTACGGTCTTCAATTTCTTTGATAGTCCTAGATAGTGCATTTAGAGACCTAATTCAGAAGAACAAATTCATTTATGTGTTGATTCTCTATTTAAACCCATTGCAAGTTTGTTGGAATATTTGAAATGGTCCAATGGGTAATTATAATGGATAACATTTATTTTTGAAAGTAAGTGTAACAAAATTCATAAAATAATATCCTCATAACACACTACTAGTGGTGAGAGCCTGTTGAAGTGGAAAGTGAGTAAAAATTAATATCTTGTATTTTTGAACATCTAGGGAGGTTTGAAACATTGTAATAAACATTTTAAAACTTGAAACAAGGTTTGAAGAGCTCTGTAAGGTGATTTAAAACATAGGTTGCATTGGTAGGTTTTGAGAACTTATTCTTGTTAAGACTATGGAGAATTGTAAGGAGTAAAAGATAAGAAGGGATTTTTCTTATATTATAAGAAATGGAAAAGGTCTAATACTATCAAGAATCTTGAAGAGGTTAAGGTATACATGGGCAAGTACTTAGTTAGAGCTTGTTATACTATGAAAGAAAATGATTCATAAGATGAGACTGCAGTCCTAGTAGAGGATGAGTTTAATAGAGAAAAGAGAACCTCATAACAAGGTGGAATATTATATCTAAGGAACCCTAAGGAGGAGATATAATATATAATACCAATAATATGTGGTATATACTAAGGAAAGGTTTGCAAGAATCTAGTGATAGTATTTAAGGATTCCATAAGAGGCAACATATAGGAAAAAAGAGTTAAGAGCACATGGGTTCAAGTGATATGAAGGATGAGAAAAAAAGACAAGAATTTAAACAAAAAAATTAAATCAACACAACATAATTTTACTATTTAAAAATAAGAACCAAATTTGAGATAAGATCCTACCTCAAAATTAAGAAAGTTCTCTAAACCAAGCTCCCACAATTGACTTCCTTCACCTTCCAATCTCTAACAAGTAAACCCAAAAGGAAGAAAATAAAGCAAGTAACCCCAATCCCATTCACAAGAAAATGCCTATAGCTCAACAAGGAAAGAATATCAATGACCTAACCAATATCATGCCAAACAAGGAAAGAACATCATATGACGATGCTATGGACGGATTAAAATTATATATGATGCCACTAAAGGAGGAGTTACAATTCCAAATAAGGAATGTAACTCCTATGATGCACTCGACATCAATAAATGACAATGACAAGATTCTATGACAGAATCTGACACTTGTCATTTGACTTCCTAAGACCTATGACTCTCGCAAGGTGAGATGACTCACCAGTGATGTGGATGATGACTAGGCATGTCACACACACCAACACCCCCTTCATCAAGCCGAGGAAGAGGTCATGGTAAGCCATAAATAGAAAAGAAGACTCCCTAGACAACTAAGAAAGATGTGTCAATGGGGCCCGACAACTAAAGGCCTGATAAGGTGCCCATATACAAACAACATCTTTCTGGAAAGAAGAAGAGGAGAAGAAGGAGGACTATATAGCCCAAGAAGATGGGTGGTCAGCAGCAGACCTCACCCCAAGAAGAGACCGCAAGTGAAGAAATTTCACCTCAGTGAAGGGCTTGGTGAATATGTCTGCAACCTGATCAACTGTCTGAACATACTATATGTCGATGATGTTTTCATGTATCAACTCCCATATGAAGTGCATGTGAATCTCAATGTGCTTCATCCATCTGATGCTGAACTAGATTTCTACAAATCAAGATAGTGCTCATGTTGTCACAGTAGATAATGGTAGGCCACCAAAAGTGGATGCCAAACTCTGTCAAGATACCCTATAACCAAACAACTTCTGTGGCAGCATTAACTACTCCTCTATATTCTACTTCTATCGATGATATGGAAATGGCATTCTACTTCTTGCTGACCAACTGACAGACCTAAACCAAGAGTGAAACTATAGCCTGAGGTAGACTTCCGATGATCTAGATCACCGCCCAATCTGAGTCTATAAATCCAACCAAGTCAATCTCATTCCCTCCTAAGTAATGAATACCATCTATGTGAGTGCCATGAACATAGTGAAGGATCCACTTTTTTACTTTTAAATGCAGCTCATGAGGCTCCTACATAAATCTGACATGATCCCGACAACATACGAAATATCTGGCCAAGTGTGAGTAAGGTAGATCAAGCTCCCCACCAACTACCGATAAAGGGTACCATCAACCAAGGGGGAAGAGAAATCAAAACCAACTTGACCCCAGAAAGAAAAGGAGTAGGTGAGGACTTGCAATCAGACATGTGAAACCAAGCAAGAAAATCAAGAGAGTACTTAGGCTACGAGATCATAATTCCCGAGTCAGATTGTGAAATCTGATCCCAAGAAAGTAATGAAGCAATCCTAAGTCAGACATGGAGAACTTGTTGGCCAAGGAGATCTTCACAAAATCAATGATAGAGGAAGAGCTACCCGTGATCAACAAGTCATCAACATAGAGAACAAGAATAAGCATGGAGTCATCCTACCATAGAATATACACATTTGGGTCAGAGTGACACCGAGTGAACCCTGATGCAAGTAAAAAGGAGTCCATCTTGGCATACCAAGCCCGAGGGGCTTGTTTAAGGCCATAGAGAGACTTCTTTAACTTGCAAATGAGGGATGGATCATGGACATAACCCGAGGTTGTTCCATATAGATCTCTTCCTCTAGGTCCCCATGAAGGAAGGCACTCTTAACGTCCATCTGGTGGACTTCCCATCTGTTAGTGGGCAAGATGGCAAGGGTCAATCAAATGGAAGTCATCTTCACAACCGAGAAAAGGTTTCGAGTAATCAACCCCAACTACCTGGGAGAAACCCTTAGCTACAAGTCACACTTTATACTTCTCGACTTCTCCATTGGCTCCATACTTTGTTCGATATATCCACCTACACCGAATGAATTTTCTTCCTTTCGAAGAGGGGTAAGATCCCAAGTGTCATTCTTTATGAGTGAGGAATACTCCTCATCCATAGTAGAATCCCACTCAGAATCCCAAAAGCTTCCTGGAAAGATGGTGGATCAGAAGCAGAGGTGAAGAAGGAGTGGGGTCCAACAAAACTCGAGCAGTACGTCTCTCATCTGAAGGATCTCCAACTAAATCTCCAAAGACTCTATAAAGTTTTCCTAGCCCAAAGAGGTCCCAAGGTTCAAGCTCATAGAGTCGAAAGATTCTTCACTCGAGTGAGAAGGGACATAGTCCTCATCATCACTACTATCATAAATCAAAGACTCAAAAGTTTGAGGATCGGGAGGAGCAGGAGAGGAGGAACTCACTCAACAACATCATCATCTGATGAGTCAAAATCTGAATCAGTGGGCAAAAGAACCTCAGTGGAAGTAAAAGTCAAGGATGACTCATCAAACTTCACACTCCTCTCAATATAGAGCTCATGGGTAGTAGGGTTCAACAATCGATATCCCTTCACACCATCAGGATACCCGACAAAGATACAAGGTTTGGATTGTGGATCCAATGCCTTACATTTCTTCTTGGGAATCTGAGCCATAGCCTTGGATCCAAAGACTCGAAAGTGCTCAACATCAGGCTTGTGTCCAAACCAGGCTTCAAAGGGTGTCATCCCTCTTACTACCTTGTGTGGAACATGATTCTGAATGTAACAAGCACAATTCACTACTTCAGCCCAATACTATGGAGGAAGGGACTTCGAGTGAACCATACAAGTAGCCATCTCCTTTAGAGTTTGGTTCTTTCTTTCTGCAACTCCATTTTGGGAAGGGTTATAAGAAACTGATACGCTACAAAGAAATCCCCTCAGAAGTGTAGAAATCCTCAAACCTATTGCTCACATACTCACCTCCATCGGTTCAAGAACCTTGATAGACCATTCCACTTGTTTCTCAGCAAGAGCCTTAAAGTTTTGAAAATGCTCAAAGACTTCAGACTTAAGCTTAAGAAAATATACCCAAGTATAACGTGAAAAGTCATCAATGAAGGTTAGTATATATAGAGCTCTAGTGAAAGAAGGAGATGGAAAGGGGCCAGAAACATCACTATGAACAAGATCCAAGGGATGAGTAGCTCTCCAGGATTTTCCCTTATCAAAGTTTTTTTCAGGGTGCTTTCCGAGGGTGCAACCCTCACAAAGACCTTTAGAAAACTTAACTCGGGGTAACCCATTGACCATTTCATTTTGGCTCAATTGTTCAAGGTAACGATAATTTAGATGCCCAAAATGCTCATGCCATAGCTTGCTAACCTCATTTGCATGAGTGAGCAAGGCATTGGGCATCAAATCAAAAGAGAAGTGGGAAAAGGTATACAACCATGAATGGTGATCCACCTTTCCCTCAGCCACAATGCAGTCAGAGTTAAGCTCACGAATGATCACCGAGTTAGGACCAAATTCCACTCACATTCCTTCACCAAGGTGGGTGATTTGGTAAACCGATAGGAGATTGGTAGAGAGATTGGGAACACTCAACACTTGGTTAAATGTTCCACCTTCTATCTCTACCGATCCACTACCGAAAACCGACACATGAGTGTCATCACCCAACATGATTTGGGACATGCCACATGGTTCAATGCTAGAGAATTCAACCTCTAAAGAAGCCATGTGGTGCGAGGCACCAAAATCAATAATCCAAGTTGATGATGGAGCTGATCTAGCTACGAGGGCCTTACCTTTCTTCTTTTCATTTTTAGACTCCTTTGCTTTAGAAGACTCACCCTTCTGAGCATTTTGTTTAACGGATTCAGGAACACTTATTTTATTCTTCTCAAGCAAATGAGTTAAGTGATCAATTTGTTTCAAAAAAATGATGCTCATCATGGCCAAAATTCTTACAATAGGAGCATTTAAACTTTTCCTTCTTCACTTTAGGCTCAGAAGTCAAAGTGTTAGTGTTGGGCTTAGCTGGGGTTGGTTGGTCTTGGTTTCTTTCTTAGGTTGGTCCTTTGTTTCTTTCTTCTTTTCATTTTTCTTGCCCTTATTCACCACAAGGGCATGTGACTTGGATTTTAGAGTCCCCATTTGAATGAGTTTGTCCTGTTCTCGAATGAGTTGGGATGAAAAATTATCAAAGGAGGGCATTTTCCAAGCACTACCCAAGGCAGGCTTTCATGGCATGGAAAGTTGAAATGAAGACAGAGTATTCAGACCTAACTTAGAAAGAATCGACAAGATCAATTGAGAGTCTTTCTTTTCCACTTTACATTCCTTTAGAAGTAGTCTAGTGTGGACAAACTTTGAGAAGAAGGCCTACAGGTTTTCAAAGTCACTAGGATTTAACCCTAGTAGTTCATTCTCCAACTCATGCACTCTCATGTCATCTTGCTTCCCAAACATATCATCGAGCATTTTCCACACTTCATCAGGTGTCGAGGAAGTTTCGATGTGGAAGAGCAAGTCGGAGAGACAGGACATACAAAGAAGACCTAAGGCTTCATCACAATGGTTGAACCACTTAGATTTTTCAGTTCATCATTAGGTTCAGTCTCTAACCCCATGGTGACATGGTATAACCCTTTACTTCACAAAACCAATATAATTTTAGATTTCCATTCAAAGAAATTAAAAGGTGTGAGCACCGGTACTTTAGAGATATCCATAATGAAGAGATAGAACCAAAAGGATGAAGGAAGGAGAGAGAAAAGAAACAACCACCCCAGAACAATATCACACCCCCCCAGTTTGGCACTTTATAGTTTAGTGCATTGATTACAATCAGATGCGACTGTGTGTCGAGAACTAGTCTATCACTCACCTTGCAATCAACGTAATAACACAAAGAGTGGAGACAACAATCAAGGTTCATTGGGCATAGTAGATCGACACCGTAAGCAAGCACAAGAATGAGAGAAAAAAGAAGGGGAAGAGAGGGATTTGTGAGAAATAACATCTCACATCACACAAAAATAATCCCTTTGTTGTAAGACTATGTGGATGCGCTCACAAGTCCACAAGCAATAAAAGGGATAGAACAAAGCTCAAGATGATTCAAATGAGCTGAATTAAGCAATACAAAGACACCCCCTAATGTGGCACTTTATAAAATAGTGCATTTACAAAACTGATAATCCCATCATCTAGAGTGTGAAAAAACATGCAACTTTGACTAAAGAAGTGCTCAAAACCGAGCAACGAGTCAAAAGTTATAAGAAAAATAATTCCCACAACTGATGGAAAAATGCTAATAAGCCTACAAACGGATTAAAAAAGTTCCCTAAACACATGCAAAGGGTGTCGTATGTATGCTCATTGGAAATGGCATCAAATTTTAGATAGGGTTTGTTTTAATTATGAGGGGGATTAGCCTCCTACCAACCCCGACCTCACCCTCCGTCTTCGACACTCAGAAAGGATAATAAAACAAGCAAAAAATACCCCAAAAAAAGGTTTACAATGCCAATTAAAAAAATTTTTTACACCTTAAAATATTTAAAAGGTGATTTGATTTACCAATAATCAATTTTAAAAAGGAAATGGATAGATGAAGCTGAATTGTTTTTACAAATTGAACGAGTCAAAGTGGTAAAAACAAGTTAATTAAGGTGCAAAAGTGAAAACCAGTGTGAAGTCCAAGAATGAGGTGAGTAAAATCAAGTCAGAAAGTGAAAATCAAACCTGATAGTCCAAGATTTAACATGTGAAAACCCCAAGTGACAAGGTGTAACCAGCCACATGCAAGAGGAGTGAGTGTCAGATCCATGAGTAGGTGACCAAGTGAGAGATCAAATGAGAAACAAGTGAGTGAGAGAAGATTGCCAGAGTACATGAGAGAGAAGGAAGAAGAGATAAAAAGCATGACAAGATGAGAGAGGAGCAAAGAGCCAGAAGATGGATGAGAGCAGAAAGGAGCAGGTGAAGCAGGATGAGAACAGAGAACCAATCAAGAGTGTAAAAACAGAAAAAGAGAAAACAAAGAGCAAGACGAAAGGAGAAATCAAAAGGAAAAGGTGAATGAAAAAAAAAGTAAAAATGAGAAAAAATGAACAAAAGGAATCAAAACCAGGGCAAAATGACAAATAAGCTCAAAATCAAGTAACAATGCATGAAAAAAAGTAAATGAAAAAAAAAAGTGAGAAACCCAAATGGAACACAAATTAAAAAAAGGTGAAAAGAGCTAGTGGAATATAGAGAATCCATGAAATAACAAAAAGAAAAAAAAATGAAAAAAAAAACAAAAAAATGTAAAACAAAAAATGAAGAAGAAGAGAACAAAAAAAGAAAGATGAGCAAAGAGCAATGAAAGCAAGTAAAAGTAAAGCATGAGTCAAGAGAAGAACACGTAATGGAACAAAAAAGAAATCCACAAACCAAGAATGAGAATAAAATTAAGCAATGCCAAGAGCTCAATTCAAATAGAGGAGGAGAAGTAATGTAAAAAAAATCAAAAACAAAAAAGAAGAGCAAAACCAAAGCAATGAAGTGAAAAACTCTGAACTCAGAAATCAAAAATGAAATGAAATCAAAACACCAAAACCCTAAAAAAACCCAAAACACACAAAAACAAATGCAATCAAAACTCAAAACCAAAAACAAAAACAAACCAACCAAATACCCTCAAACTTGCAACTACAAAACCTCAATACGAGGTGAGCAATACAATTCCAAAATAATAATAAAAAAAAACTTGCACGAGGAAATAAGAAGAAACCAAAAGTAATAAACAACTTGATAAATGAAGAGTGCACATTTTACCAAAACCAGCTCTTGATACCATGAAAGAGGGATTCATGAGAACCGATGTCAAAAACAATGCACCACAACGAAGTTGCACTCAATGGTAACATCAAGCTCCAACGCAATAAGCAAGATTCAAACAATGGAAAGAATATGCAAATAAGAAAACAGGTCTGCTCATTCTCATAGATCAAAAAAGGAAGTACAAATAGGGGTGTTGTGTAACCCCCATGCCTAAACAAGGAAAGAATATCAATGACACCACTGACATATGACATGACTGACGCATATGACGCCACTAAAGGAGGAGTTACAATTCCAAATAAGGAATGTAACTCCTATGACGCACTGACACAAATGACAATGACAGATTCTATGATAGAATCTGACACTTGTCATTTGACTTCCTAAGACCTATGACTCTCACAAGGCGAGATGACTCACTAGGTGATGTGGACGATGACTAGGCATGTCACACACACCAAATAGCTAGTGAATAACCAAACTATGATCAATCATCAGTGTAACAAGAGGGAAAACATGATAATGCATCTATAACATATATATACCATCATGTAAGATCTCATAATCTAGTCATAACATCACATCGATACCATAAGATAATCAAGCATATTGGCATCATATGCCCTATAAATCCCTATCATGAAATGAGTTAGCATCCAATATCAACATATAATTATCCATGTAATGTAACAACATCATCATCAAAATGAAAGATATATGATATTCAATGTCTCAATCAAAATAATATGGTGCTACAATGATTCATTATAGTCCACAATGTGAATCAAAATGGGTGGACACTACATCATCATCCATGTAAATAGTGACACATTTGATAATAAGGAATTTTAAATTTATATCCACAATGTTCTAAAAAGATATCTTAGTATATTTATTAGACGGAAAGGCATTCTTTGATATGTAAATTTCCCCCACTTGGTGATGAAGGAAATTATGATCATGTCTTCTTCCCATGAAGGACCTAATTGTATGCTTAGTATTCATCAAGTAAATACATCATTTGTGCACCATTCACAATTTACAACACCTCATTTAAGGATAAACATGGATAATAATCATTCTCGATGATTCTTCAAATTACAAAAATCGCATAGAAACAAATTTCTCAAATATATTTATGAAATGGAACAAGGTTAGTGACCTAAGTAGAGTAAAAATTGGAAAGATGATACGTGCATTCAATAACTTCTCTACTTCCTTCAATATAAGAGGCTCGAGAGACAATTTTATGGACCTCTATCTTTGATGAAATGGATCCACAATAGTATTCAATGGGATGGTATGTGGTAGGATGGAGGGAATAAAAATTTGTAATTCATTATAAATCCATGCACTAACATCTTAGTGGCACTTAAGGGTCACACCAAGTCGTCTTTCTCTTACAGGGGTGTAATATTCTCCAATCAACACATTTCTAAATTGGTGTAGCCTCTCGTGTTGAAATATTGATGTTGCAAACAAATAGAAGGGGTGTCAATTTATTCATTATTTATGCAAAGTGATACATATCAAATATCATTTATAGGGATATGATGCAAATGGGTATGTCATTTTTTTATATTTAGAACTCCATCCTCCTCCCACTTAGGTTATTCTCTCCATATCTCATCAATAATTTATACCTCAAAATATCCAAAGTTGGAGAGAAAATCTATGATATGCTCACCATCATTAAACAACTAAAAAATTTAATTTTTCTTTAGAATGGATAGTTGGGAGACAAATTTGACCGAGAATCATTTAAGATTTTAAATTGTATTTTCTCACGTAAGGTATTGTCCACGCATGCTAGTGCATTTACAACATAATTTTCATTACGTGGTATGGAACTGATGTTAGAGACATCAATATCTTCATTTATGTTCCATACACATCTTTTATATTTAGATAAGCGTGTGTTGTGTTAAGTGTAGTAGATTTGTACTTCCTTTACAATTAACTACAAATTTCCAAATTTTATCAATCACTTGTTACCTGTCTATAAAGAAAATTACAAGTCAAGTATAAGCACTTCATATTTTGTGACATTATTAGTACACATGAATTGAATTATGAATATTACATAATTCCTATTGTCTTTGGGAATCAACTCAACACCTACACCGAATTTTTATTTGGATTTAGACCCATAAAATGCATGGTCCAATATGATCTTACATTTTTTAATTTTATGTCTTATGATCCATAGGATGCTCTTCTTTGACAATCATGACATGGAATATTTCATATATTTCTTCTCACTCTAGGTGCTCTGCAATTCTTTATGTATTATGGTGAGGAAGTATCTCAAAATAAATTTCTTCTATTTTCTATTCCTTGTGCCCCACACACAAAAAAATCATCTATAGAATTCAAAGTGCATTCCATAAGACAATATTATTAAACTTGAGGTACAAGGAGACCTCAAATAATGAAGAGGCATTGTGTGGGATACCATCTATTTTTCATGGCCCTTCGGTCATGCAGATTCTGTCAATCATCATTTGTGTTTTACTCTTTTTTTTTTGATGATTTGTGTCCTTGGATTCTTTTTGTTGTGTACTAGATGATAGACAAGAAAGTGGCACATGAATTCTTGAGATAAGTATTTATAGAGAAGCTTTATGATTTAATGAAATCTCTAACTATGATAGTAGAGAAAATGAAGTTGGGTTTATGATGACAAGAAAGGTTAAGTGGCCAATAGTGTTGATTGTGGAAAGAAAATAGATATGAAAATTGAAAGAGGTGATTAGAAAGGAGGAAAGGAAGCTAAAGAAAATGGATAAAAGGATAAGAAAGCAAGAGGAAGAGTTCATCGAGAGGTAGCATATGAATAAATTCAAAAAAATGATGAAGAGGAAGTGATTGCAAGCTTTTTATCTTGTCTTAAGGAAGGTTAAAATGAATATTTTTCAAAAATATAGAAGATGATGAGGATGAAGATGAGTTCTATTATGCTTACACGAATTTTTTGAGGTTGAAGATCAGTTCCTTGGAGGTAAAATGTAGAGAAGCTAGAGGACATGAAATATAAAGTGTTGGAGACTTAAACATCATCATGTTTTACATCTAATGTTTGGTTTGTTTGTGTATGTGTAGGTATATTTGATGAAGAAATAAAAGCAATTAAACTATAAGCTCTTAAGTGAGCTCAACTGAAGAAGATAAAAAGGACTAGGTGCATTTTTTAAAGAAAAAGAAAAAATAAGAAGATAGAAGATAAAGAAGGAAATCAAAGCAAGAAAGAATATGAAGAAGACTCAGCTGAGAGAAAGAAGAAATCAAAGATAAACTAAAATTGGAGGAATAAAAAGAAGAAAATAACTTGAACTAGCACTCAATTTCCTCCACCTTGGAAGTGTGATGTAGAAGCATCAACTATGTAGATAAATACAACATGGTTTTAGGTTAATTTAGGTTTTAGAAGGTCCTTTTATGTGTCTTGAGTCCTTTTAAACCTATTTGGAAATGTAAAGTTGAAGTTATGAGTTTTCCAAGCAAATGTGGTTTTTGAAAATTTAAATTGTTATGGTTGAACAAAGGAGTCTAATGTAAAGTGTAATGGATATTAATGATTTTTAAAAGTCATTTGAGACCTTATGGGGGCAAAAAGGAATCTTTACCTTTGTATTATTTTTTTATAACATACCGATCATAAACGTTGGTTGGTTGGTTTTGAAACTTCTTCACTTGTTTTAAAATAATGAAATGTGAATTATGAGATGGCAGATAGGTTTTGAGTATTTTGAAGAGGTTTTGGTACGTGTGAAGGATCCATGGTGAAACTCAAGAGGTCTAAAAAAATGATGAATCTTTGTAAACATAACTTAATCATAAATATTGATGTTCTTGGATATTTTACATGAATCAGTATACTTACATTTCTTATATTTTTAATCATGTTTAAACAATTATTAAGGAATAAATTATGATGTGTGATGTAACACCTTTAACATGGATGATATCTATAATAACTCCTATTTGGAAGGTGTAAATGTTGACATGTGATTCTTGTCTTAAGACGGTGTACTCTTAGGATCTATGAAATCATGTTTGTAGTAGGTAATATGTTATCTCATGGAAATAGGTACAATTTTTCCATGTTTATGCTTAATATGAAATGAAGCAATTCATATTTTTATTTTATGTAGAATAATTCACTACTTGGGAATGAGAAATTGAGTTTCAGTTTCATAATTCATGGGGATCCAAAACAACATTACCTTGGATCAATTTCATTGATCCAAGGTATGCTTCTAAATTATAAACCTTGAGGTCATAATGACCAAGCCGAACAAATGAAAGGCTCCTAGACCTTGAATGTATGAAGGTCATGAATGATATGATCTCCATGACTCTCTGCTTCATACTCAAATTTGTGTTTTAATATGATCCTTCTTTTTGGTTAATGTGTGATGTAATTTTTATTATGAACATGGAACCTATTTACACTATGTTCCTTAAATTAGGAACTTTATCCTAAAAAGTGTAACCTAACCTAAGTTACTAAGTTCTTTTGTTATTATGGGATGTTAAATGGGACCTAAGACTAAAGACTTAGACCTAAGGACCTATGTTAGTTCCTAAACTAATGTTGAACCTAACCTAATGTTTGGCTAACCTAAAAGGGGCCTATGGGATGACATAGGGAGGGGAAGGTTGGTGGCATCAATTCCTATAAATTTATGAGGAAGTTAATGTGGTCTTATCTCTTTTGAACTACCAAATTTGGCGAAGGCATGAGGAAATTTGGGGGAATGAGTTGGCATCTCCACCAAGCTGTAGTTGCATGTAAATTTGAACTTAGTCATTGCAAACTTAGAGGTGGTGGTGGCGAGAGAAATGGAAGGACTGAAAGTCCTATTTTTCATTTAATATTTTTGAAATTGGAAAAAACTACCTAGGAAGAAGAAAGAGGGGGTTTTGGTTTTGTTTTGTTCATTTGGTCTTCAATCTTGAGATCTGGATGTGGTTTTTGTGTTTCAGTTCAAATCCCTGCATGAATTCTCTTGTCTTGCATCTAGCGTTTGAATGAAGAAGTTTGCACCGTGGAAGCTATAAGAAAGAGAAGGAGAAGGTTTGGAGGGTTGTTGGCATTTTGAAGGAAGAATTAAATCTCTTCTTGGAGATTTTTCTGTGAAAAATAGAGAAGACCGGAGCTCTATCAGGCATGATAGGCCCTATCCATTAAGTCTTATGCTTTTACTTAAATGTTCATAAAAATAACTCTGCTCTTAAGGAAATATTCTGGGTTTATTTCTTTGATCAAAATTTTCTTTTGCTTCTATGGTATTTTGTTGTTTTCCGAATGCATTATTGTTTTGGTTTGATAGTGGAAAGTGCATTTAGGAGTATAGTTTACATACTTCTGAGTAAGTTAGTTTTTTCTTGAATATTTTTAACTAAGGCTTGAAACAGAGTCGAGATCTGTTGAGTGAGATTTTAGTTAGAGGTTATGCTTGCAATGTATGTATGTATATTACTTTTTTGATACAGATAATTTGGTTTATAATGTTTCCTTTTGTCATTGTTGGAAGACCTGAGATAGGAAACTATATGGATATCTGGACCGTTTCTTGAGATCTTGTTGTTTTGGTTTTTGGTGTATGTTTTCCTTTCTGTTTCTGAATTGAATACCATCATTGTTCTTGATTGGAAAAGACTTATGTTTCGAGTTGCATGTCTTGAACATTAGTAAGGCTGAGAAGAAATCCTCTGATTTCAACTTGTATGTTCTCTTTCTATTGTCATTAAAAAAAATTTGAAGGAATTCTTGTGTAAACATCACAGGAAATACCATTTGTGGACGTTGTTTCTAATATAAGTGGAAAACATCTTTTTGTTTTAACTTGCTCTATAATTTTGAGTTATCAGTGGAATACCCACTTAGCATTTTAGACTGAAAACCCATTCTGGGTATCGATTGTATATTAAATCTTTTCATTGAAGGTACTTTGGATCGCATTTTGGTTAGGGATGATTTTTCCTTGATGTATACTTCTCAAGTTCTCTTAAACCACATGGGCTTTTGAGATGAGTAACAGATCTTTTAGGTCTGAGTTATTGTTTTGATCATTCTGGATGAATCTCTTTTTGAGGAATGTACGTATGCTTATCTACCTTCTTATAAATGGTTAAATTTATAGGCGGTCTATTTCAGTTTTGACTTGTAGTTCTATTGTTTACCTTCCTCCCTTCACTGGGATTTTTGGAACTGAATCGATTCTTTTATCCTTTAGATGGAATCATGATTTTTGAACTTGTCTTTCCTAAAATGACCAAAGGAAAAGGTTGGATGTTGATTTATGTTCATTTCTCTTGGTTCTGTTGTACTCATCCAATTTGAGACTTGGGTGAATCTATGTTTGATTTTAATTTGGGTCATATGAGATCTGTCCTTAACTATTTCAACACCTGATGTGAGTTGTTCAAACAAATATTTGTTCTATGTCTTTTCAATTTTCTTTGTTTAAAATGTTTACTCTTCTTCACAAGAGTTTGGGACAAATGAGGAGACTGCAATCTCACTCATTCACTCTTCAATATTTCAATGGGGATATTGTTCACTTGGTATAGTTGTTGTCCCTCCTTTTTTTTTTGTTTAGTTTATATCACTTCTTAACCATGTGATATAACTTGGCGTATTAATGTCCTTAGGGTAGTAGAGCAGCAGTTTATGATATGCTTGGAAAGAGTATCAAGCCTTGTATCATTTCTAAACTTAAACCAATCTGCTCCTTTATGGATTACTAATGAATGTGTATCTTGTTTTAGTACTAAATGTTAGTTTGTTTTCTTTATAGAAGTAACCTTATACTTTTGATAAGGTCTAAATGATGTTATCTTTGACCTCTACCTTGAATTGGAAGCTAATATAAACCTAAGACTTTTAGGATGCTTCAATAGGGGTTACTTTAATGTTTTATGATGATTTAGTTACCCTTACTTGTCTATATGATCTTATTTATGATTAATGACATCTTAGACTTAGGATGAATCTGAGTAAGTGGGACAATTAGATAAAAGGAAATATTCATTATTACTCAATCAGTAGAATTAAAACTGAAAGATAGCTTTATGTATCTTATATTCTTCTTGTTGAATAGATTTAGCTGATTGAAGAAACTTAAATTGGTTAGAGGAAAGTGAAAGTAAGGTTCAGATGAAATGAAAATTCCTCTTTAACTCTACTATTTAAATTATGTATGATGAAAGGGGTTTTGTGAAGGAAAGTTAGGGTTGATAGGTTGATTGACCAAACCTTAATTTTGTTTTAAAATCTCTCTCTCTCTCTCTTCTTCTTGGATTGTATTCTTTTTGGTTAAGTATTTCTATTAGTTCGGTTGTATTTTCTAGACTGTTTCATAAACAACAGAGTTCTTTTTATGGAACAGTTAGTTAAAAGAACATTGTTTTAATGATATATTGCTTATCATGCTCAGTTCAATGAACTGACCCATGCTAACAATTTTACAGATTGGACTTCATAAAAGATGAAAGGAGAAATACATATAGAAATTTACATTTTATTTATTTAAGGGATTGTATCTTTATTATGATGAACTTTGGCTTCATTACTTGAGATGCACTTATTGGAAAAGAAATTTGTAATAAGAATTGGTTAGGTGCTGTTGTTTTGACATTTTTTCATATCTAAAATTTAGTGAATGTATCAATCCTCCTTGATGAATAAAAGATGTGTTGATTCTAAATAATACTTGTTGTAATACTTTCTTGGCTTGAATTGGATTGAATTGATATGTACTACCCTAGTGAAGAAGGGTAGTTAATATACTTAAATAATATAGAATGGTTGGGGTAGGAATCTGAGTTGTTAGTTGTATTATTTTCTCAAGTAGAGAGGAAACTTATAAAGTTGACATTCTTAAGCAGATACTCTACCATTACAAAAGGACTGTAATTGAATTACATGGATGTATGTGTATTAAACCATGTTTGTAATTTACAATGTGCAATTTGACTATAAATGGACATTAACCCTTAATATGGGGAAAGAAAGATATTTTCTATAAAATAAATCATGGACATAACTTAAGATCTTGTTAAAAGAATCATTATAAATGTAAGTAAATAATTGATGGTGTTCTTCCTTAAGTAGACTTCCATAGTCAAAGTTAGGAATGCTTGGAAGGGAAGTAAAAAGGGAATTTAGACTTCATTTACATGAAGTATAAAGTAAAAGGGTTACTTGGAACTTATTTAAGCTAGGGCTGAAATAAGTAAGAAATTAATTAACACTTTCATAAATGCAAGTTCTATTATGTAAGAACATGATTCAAGTTGTTGTGGTATACTAAACATAACATGTAATTTAGTGGTTAGGAAGTATATTTTATCTGCATACCTACCTCAAATGCAGCTTCAATTTGTAACCCTATAGGTTAAATAACCTAGTTCATAATATGTAATGAAGTGATTAATAATATATTAACTTTCAATATAAGGTATGTTCATCTAGATGAGGGAACTCAGTTGGATGTTGACACACACCAACTATAGCATAGTACCTTCGTAATGACATGAGTCATTACAAGGATACTATGTTGCAGTTGACATGTCTCAATACCCCACATAGTTTGTTCAACTAGACTAACATAAGTTCTTGATTGGATCACGGTTCTTCCCTATGCAGAGATAGGGACATGATCTAGTGTCGGGGTCAACTCACATTGACTTAGGATAACTAGACACACCCAATCGACATAATTCAATTGAGTATGTCTATGTACCCTTAGTCACCGCAAGCATTCCTCCACACTAGGGCATGTTGCTAACCTTGTCTAGGGTTAAACTTTGAATCAAGTGGGAATGACAGAAGTTAGTGAAGACCACTCTAGATAACATATCAAGTGTGGTGAAGGACTTATTCCATTTGATGAGTATGTCATCTAGGAATGTAAACATGATATACATGTTTAAAATCTTTGGCCAAAGTATCGCAAGTTGCTAGTTGCGTTGTCCTATGTAACCTAGTTTAAGAAGTGAGATTTCATATGAGTATCAATAATGAGATATTCGGATAGGCTCTTAAATAGAACACAAACGAAGTATAATTCATATACACATTAATAAATAACATGAGAGATTGATTTTGTGTCATGTCATGAAATGAGAGATCAATGTTTCACCGAGTCATTACTGATTGCATATGGTTTTTTGTTATGAGATAGTTTGACATTGGAATGTGTTTTCTAAATTATGATTTAGAACAATGAACATTATGTAAAAAAAAATTCCTTGTTTCTAAAGTATTAAAATGGGAATGTTACATGTGAAATAGAGGATAAAGCAATGATAATATTGTGTAGTTTAATGAATGCCACTCAAAAGAAGGGTTTTCTAGTTAAAAATGAGTTCCTTGATATGTAACTAAAAGTGATGGATATTGACGATGGGGTAGAAGTGGTGTGGTCAAGTCACATAGTTGTGTGCTTTACCACCCATTTTAAAATCCCCACCAAGCATGATCCTCCTCGGATGTGATTCACCACTAGATGCGGTATCTATGCTCATGTTAAAGCTGGTGGTTTCTCCTCTTGATGTTGACACTTTGTTGGTTGCTCCTCTCATTGCTAACACTAGTTACCGCTCCTCTCACTCTCACTTTCTCGGTGGTTGCTCCTCTCACTACTATTGCTAGTGGCTTCTCCTCTCGCTACTTACATGGGTGGATGCTCCAATCACTACTAATGCTGGTTGCTAATCCTATCACCGCTGACGCCGGTGGTTTACTCCTCTCATTGTTGAAACTGGTTACTTCTCCTCTCATTGTCATCACCGTAGTTGTTCCACTCATTATCACATCGATAGCTGATCCACTCATTGTGGTCATTGTCACATTAGTCACCGCATCTTCACTATGGATTCATGGTTACTTCAATTGGGCTCCTAGTTATGGTCCCCTTCATTATAACCTAGGTTGTGGATCCACTCAAAAATCCTCAATTGTATAAGGATGTGGGTTCTTTCAACACCCTTGTTTACCATAATTCCAAAAAAAGTGACAGATATTGATTATGTGTTGTGCATACTATAGTAACGTGAAGTTACATGTGAAATGCATTAAAGGATATATTTCATTATGTTTGAGTCTTATTGAAGATTAGAGAGAGAGAGAAAGGGAACAATGTTATGTTTAAGGAATCGATAAGTAAGATGACATGCATGTTTTTGGTAAATGTAGAAATATGAGAGTAAAGGATTAATTCAAGGTTAAGAGTACTTATGATACATGTATTCATGCTTGAAAATTATTTTCAAAGAGGAAAAGGTTTTAATAAGGTGAGTTGGAATGAAGAAAGGAGGAGTGTACCCCGAAATAGAGCCTTTTGTGCCAAGTAAGATGCAAACTATACAATTATAAGTGATATAATAATTTTTTGAGTAGAAATATAAAGAATAAAGTTGGAAAAGGTTTGGGAAGAGCCTAAGAAATAATTTTTAGGTTTTTAATCATCAAATTGTTCAAGATATAACCAAAACACAATCTTGGGCTCATATAAACCCTAGCTCGGGCAAGAAGACTTAATTTAAGATAAAAAAATTCTAGTGGTAAAAACTAATTAAAAATATCAACATATCTTCTTAGAATATTTATGAGAAGGATTTTTATGGTTTAAAGTAATTTGGTGTTTTTGGTCTTCAATTTCTTTGATCCTAGATATTGTCTTTGAATTTATATGTTGATTCCTATTGAAACCCCTTACAAGTTTGTTGGAATACTCCAAAAGGTCAAATAGGTACTTAGAATGGATAACATCTATTTTTGAAAGTAAGTGTAACAAAAGTTCTAAATCAATATCCCTCATAACAATGTTACTAGCTAGGTGAGACCAGGGTTGAAGTGGAAAGTGAGGAAAATTTAATATCTTGTCTTTTTGAACATCTAGGGAGGTCGAAACATTGAAATAAACATGTTAAAGGTTAAAAAAGGTTTTAAGATCTCTTAAAGGTGATTTAAAACATAGGTTTCATTTGTAGGTTAAGAGAACTTAGTCTTGTTAAGATTGTGGTAGAGTTCGAAAGGAGTAAAAGATAAGAAGGGATTTTTCTTATATTATAAGTAGTGGCAAAGGTCTAATACTATCAAGAAGCTTGAAGATTTTAAGGTATAGGTGGACAAGTACTTAGTGAAATCTTGTTATACTATGAAAGAAAATAATTACTGAGATGAGATTATACATTCCTAGTAGATGATGAGTTTAGTAGAGTAAAGAGAACCTTATTACAAGGTGACATATTAGATCTAAGGAACCCTATGGAGGACATATAAGATATAATAACAATAATATATGTGATATACTCATAAAATGTGTGCAATAAGATAATGATATTATTCAAGGATTCCATAAGGTGCAATATATAGGAAAATAGAGTTAGAGTGCATGGGTTTAAGTGATATGAAGGATTTAAATCAGGTAGGTGACAAGACATGACATACATAGAGGAGGATATAAAATTCCCATAAAGTAAGCTCTTGTTCCTTCCTTGAGAAGTTATAATCATTGAAATAAAGAAGTTATAATTTTCCTTACACAAAAATAGTGTATAGTACAGTCCAACTTATATGTTTTAAGAATAGTGTATTGAGAGTTGTAACAGGGAAAATAAGGAGTGGACTCATTTTCTAGGGATCATGTAGTTATTGAAATAATTTCTTAGCTTAAGTAAATGTGAAGATAGCGAGAATGCTTGATTCGAAGGCATTATAAAGGTTATTTACCATGAATCCAAGTTGAGACCAACATGAGATTAAAGAAGGAATGTCTTGAGAAGTTCATGGTCTAAGATTAAGTATGTGATTTCTAACTTGACTGAATGTGTGTCGAGTCATATGAAATATTTACTCAATTGAAGGAGAAAAAATAATGTTTGAAAAATGTGAGTATCTACTCTTTTATTTATGTTTAATGTATGCATGGGCCCATAATGCTTTGTATTAAATTTATACATTAAATGGTGAAAGTTTATTTTGTTGTATCTCTACATTAATATCCTTCACAAATAATCCTTGGAAGCCATAAGTAACTCGCATCAAACTTCTCCTCATTTACCCTTCAAATAGTCATTCTCATGTTCACTCTTACTCATAGTATTTCTTCTTCATTCTAAGACCAAATTGGAGCACCCACAATCGAAAAATCTAAGAGGTCCAGCAAGTATACTAATACTTCAACAATCTCATCTTGAGGTTTGCAATAAGACTCAAGGAAAGGTTTGAATTTTGTATTATTTATTATTTCATTTACTTTCAGATTTTATTGCTCAAATTCTAGCACGCCTTGTGGGACTCCCCGTGCTTTTTCTATCATTTTTAGTTTTTTTATTAAAATGAATTCTCTTGTGTGTTCTTAATGTTGTTTCAAACCTATTATTTAAATTTGAGTGTTGGTGGAGAAAACTAAGAAAAATCATTTAAAAAAACTAGTCAAATTACTATATTGTTCATCAAATTTTGGTCACCTATAGTAAAATTGTGCTAGCATACTAGTGTATGCACTAGCATCATCCATGAAGTGCACTAGTGTAGCACTTCACGCACTAGCTTAGCTTTACATGTGTTAGCATAGTGATTTATGCATTAGCGTAACTCTTTTTTTTTCCCTGTCACTTTATATGCACTTTGTACACGTGTTAGCACATCAATATACATACTAGCATTAAACTATTATTTTTGTTATGCATTTAAATTTCCTTTGTTACACAAATGTGTTTACTTGCATGTGCTAGTGTATCTTGTCATGCTAAGCACACCCTAGTGTATGTGCTAGTATATCATTATACATGTTAGTGTATCACCGTACATGTTAGCATACTATTATTAGTTTTTCCTTGTTTTTATATTTTCCCATAAAGTTAAAATTGTTCTAATTTTTGTTTTAGGATTGTTTTTAATCCTTTTCTTGTAGTTTTTCTTTAAGTAATCCTTTTAAGTGTTTATTTTTCTATTAGTTATCATTTAATTTAATATTTTAAAAACTCTTGCATATGCTCTTTTCTCGTACTTTTGGGTGATCTTGAAAATCAAAAATGTGAGTTTGCCTTTTTGTTTTCTATCATGATTTCACCTCAGGAAAACTCTTAACGTATTGTTTGTAGGACCATCTTGCACAACAATTGTTTCAAAACTATTAATGCATATTGTCTTTTTATTGCAATCAAGAAAACATTATCACATATTTTTATTATACTTTATAAAATACTCTTAATTAAATTTTTAGATATGGGTTTATTCCCGATCCACTATAATTGTGGGAAGTATGTGGCAAGGGGCTAGAAACTCATTGTGAGGAGTACCACAGGAACCACAAAGTAATTGGTTCCTTGAGGGAACTAACCAATGAAATGGGTACCCTCACCTATTTGACTAGTGTAATTTGTAATATATTAGAGCCAAAGTCATCCTTAGTGGCGACCTTCATTTAATCCTTTGAGAGGAGTAATATCGAGCTTATTGAATCAAATGAATAAAGTAAAGTTGGAAACTAGAAATTTTCTAGTGTATCGCACTCACTCCAAGAATATTTTTATTTAGGGAGAGACATTTTAATATGAATCCCCTTTTGACTAAGCCAATTTAATCTTAGAGGAATTCCTTAACAATTTTACTATCATCTAATTTATGTGTTACAAATTTTGTGTTCCATACTCTTATCATATGCCATATATTCATTTATCTATTTGATTCTAATCAAAGTTCAAATCTTGAGTTTTGGATACCCACATCCTAACTTAAGCACATCCATTCCAGATTTGGGTCGTGACCTTTGGTATACACTTTATCACAATCAAGAACGATTATTTTCATAGGCCTTCTAGTTTAACATTTACATTTTTAAACTCTAAGCACTTACTTAGTCTACATCTAAAATTTTAACTTTCACGTTGTTAAAATTTAGGAGACTCCTAAAAGAGGATCCTCCTTATTGAAATATTTTCAAAAGTAATTTGAAGGAGGATTTTATTAAATATTTTACTATGTCTGATGATCTTCCTAAAGGATCTTATTTTGGGAACTCTCTGACTAAGAGTCATGATTTGATAACTAAAGGTATTAGGTGAGATCTTGGAAATGGTAATCGATATCAATTTGGGAAGATAAGTGGAACCTGAAAATAATTCAAAAACAAAAGAGATAATATGGAGTATCAAATTTATAAGATAAGACAAAAATATAGGGAAAAACCAATGAGTATCTTTGAAATAATGATGGTAAAAGAGAATGGTGAAGATTTTTTTATTGAAGGAGGCTCAAATAGTGACAGAGATAATATGAATTTCATTTAGAATTGTATATCAAACATATATATCCCTAGCATAATTTCTAAATATTAACTTATCTATGAATACTCTAGAGATGGAAGCTACGAGTTTTCACTCGGATACATCATTCAGAGAAAAACTTAAAATCCTCTAATCTACTAGAGGAAAGTATGGATCAAGGAACTCACTCCTAAAATCAATTTCTTCTAGTGGATAACAATTAAAAATAAATTTATCATGGTTGACAATAACGAAGAAAAGGGGAAATGTTTCCCAATAGGTACATCTTATGCAAAGTATATGAGGAAAGGATTAACCATATTTTCATTAACTTCTAATTCTCCACCTCACTATGGTACTTAATTTTATACAAGATAGGCTTGAAATGGATTCTTCATTCTTCTTTTATTGATCTATGGTCCCATTTGTTTTTTATTCAAAATGTAAATATGTGAGACTCTTATGGGATATTCTCTTACTTCACACCATTTGGGTCATTTGGAAAGAAAGAAATAGAATAATATTTGAGGAGCTTAGCATTCATGTCAAAATGGTTTTCAAAAATCTTGTTCTACTAGTTATAGAAAAATTTAAGTCTTCTATTACTTCCATAAAAGAGAGTATGAAAGATTCAAACTGAAAGTTTCTCATCAAATAGAATATTCAAATTGAGCAGAATTCAAATCAATAGAATTGCATACCTCCTAGGAAAGAGACGATATGGAACCATCCTCCGAAGGATTGGCTAAAGATTAATTTTGATGGAGCTTCAAAAATAAACCCATGTAAGGTGGGGGATAAGGTGTAATTATAAATGTAAATGGTAGATTAATTGTAGCTTATGTTAGGAACCTTTGGTTCTCAAACTAACCATTTTGGTGAAGTCATGACAACTTTTTGGGTGATCAAACTTACAAAACATATCGATATTAGGAATCTATGAGTGGAGGGAGATTCCCTTAATATCATAAACTTCTTACATAACAAGTCTCCTCCTAGTTGGTCTATCAATAAGGTCATTAAGGATGTTCTTCTTATCCTTAGCACTTTCAATCAAGCTAACTTTTCCCATACTTATAGAGAAGGAAATAAAGTAGCAGACACTTGTGCCAGCATTGGTGTTAATTCTACTAGCCTCCATTATTGGATTGGGATCTTAAATACCCCTTTAGAGGTAGTGAAATTGGTGAATCATGAAATTACAAAAATGAACTTATAACAAGGTCTTGTATATTCATTTGGATATAGTTTTATGTTGGCATGCTTCGCTCACTCGTGTCTCCATTCATTTGTGTGAAACATCTCTGGGAGAATATAATATATTGTTGTTTTAATTTGTCTCCCCATTCACGTTTTAGTGTGTGTGAATTTGGGGATAAGATGGGTGGAAAACTCTATCAAGTTGGGCCTCCTTTTAGCATAGAGTAAAAAGAAAATGAACAACTTTGGAGAAGTCTAGGCACGAGAAATTTTTCCACATTTATGGAAAGAATTTGTGGGCATCACCAACATATTTCAATGGATTTTCCACTTTGCATGAAAGGATTGAATTTTTCAAATCAAGGGTCGGTATGGGCTCATATGCAAAGACTAATTACTCATATCACAAGGATGAGTACTCAAGACATCAAATTTAATAAAAATAAGTGCAACAAGGATGATCTTGAAGTTGAATTCTTGGAATAAGAAAGAAAATTCAACTCAATCCTGGGGTTTCCTCCACTCATCCATTCCCAACCCGTATGATGAAGTTTCCAGGATCGTTATTAAATAGCTTACAATGGATGGGAGATTCCATCGCATCAATACTTACCATTTGGTACTTTTGAACCATTTTAGAAGAAACTATCTAGTAAGTTTTCCTTTCCATAGTCTTATGTCATTAAAAACTATATCAAGGAATTGTATTTGGGTAAAAGTGTGTATCCCCTTAATTAGGTCATTATTGTTTCGCACGGAATGTTTCGGCTCTGTGGAATAGACTTGCTTCTATCCTATCATTCCTTTGAGAAACAGATAAGGGTTAGGGCTAGGAGGAATACCTGTTGAATGTTGAGATGGTGTGCGTGTACCGTAGAGAAAGATCAGATCGACTGTGAAGAACTCCTTTTTGTCTTGGAAGGACTACCTGCAAGTAAGAATACAAGACCACCAGATTTTAATTAGACAATAAATGAGGGAGCTGCCTTAGGCCCAGGAAATATAAAACTTCCTTTCGAAGGTGGTCAGTTCCCCTTTTAATACGAATTAACACAAATGATAACAAAGAAATCTATTGCAAAATCATGATTTAGGTACCTCGTTACAAAGCAATAGAGGCTAAACTATCAATAATAAAGAGTCACGTTGTTTGTTCGGTTACTGGTCATTGATACATTCAGGTTGAGTTACAGGGATAAACCAGACTGGACCTGAGGTTGTTAGGTGACAAATAGGTGAGAGGAAGGTTTTGGGGTATAAGTCACAGTGACCAATGCCGGTCACTGGATAACCGACCGCGGTTAGAGAACCACTGCCGGTAGGGTCAGTAATCTAGGTGCTTCTGGATAGAGGTTGGTTGCAGGGTGATTGTGGGGTTATTAAGACTAGTGGATGGCTGAGGGGAATAGTGAGAGGACAGGGAAGACTCAGAGTGTGATAAAATGGTCTTCTGGGCAATACAAGGATGTATGGATGAAGGTTAAGTGCAGGGTGCTGGTAGGTGGTAGATCTAGGAATGAGTTTATAATTACTATCAATCCACAGGCTCAAGAAATGGTGCTTAGAAACATACAAGACACTACTTACTCGTTCCTGATGAAGATGCAGGTTCCACGACTGTGATGACGAAGACAGGGCTCAAGTAGGATGATCTGACAATCCAAGATGTGCTATCTCCTCTTCTGATGCTCGGATGAGTGTCACTGGGCTCTGGTTATTCAGTTGTAGTCTTGGGCTTGATGTCCTTCTCTGCAAACTCTTCTTGTTTCTTCACTTGTCTCCTCGCCGACCAAGCAAATCCGGATCCTTTCAATGATTTCTCCTCCTCTCGATCAAATGAAAATCCAATCCCTTGTTTTTGGTTGGAAGTGACCTCATTTATAGGGAACCGATGGCGGTTACGCAACCAATAGCGGTCGAGTAGGAACCGGTATCGGTCAGGTCAAAGCGGGCTATTTTTGGTAAAATAGCCAGCTTTCCCTCCTTTTCTCCCGAGGGATTAGTGGCGGGCTTGGTCAAGTCATTATGAGGTTGGTTTTAGGTGCGGGTGAGGAGTAATTAGTCATGGGTGTGGATATGGACCAAGTTATAGGTCTTAACTAGGTTAGTTTAGGGTTAAGACTAGGTCATGATGAGGTGGTGAAATGAGGTGGCAAGTATGGCGATGTGGATTTATTAATTATAAGGTAATTAATAAATAATTGTGTAAGGTTTAGGTGATGAGGTTAGGTTGTGAAATGGGATGTGGGGCATAGGGTGTCGTAAGACACAAATTTGGTGTCTACAATTATTCTTATCATTTAAATACATTTTATGAGATAAATCCTAATAAAATCCCACACCCTCCCTTCCCTCCACTTCTATACCTAAAAACAATAAGAGACAAGGTGAGGATATTAGCTCGACCAAGGTGCTAAGAAGAAGCTCTAACAAAGTAAAAATGTTGAAGGCCCTAGCTCTACACATGATAATACTTAACTTGGGATTGAAGAGGATATGGCTGATAGGTGCCTCCTAAGCCTAGAAAAGAATAGTGATAGGAATATCAAATATTTTTTTCACCATGATATGGAATATCAAAAATATGTTATTAAGTGGATCATAAAGGACATCGAACTATCAAGGAAATGTCAAATACCTTAACAAAAATAAGGCAAATAAAGATAATCATAATTTGAAAGATATGGAAGCTAAGTTTGAGGGAGTTGAGAATAAATGAAACATTTTGGCTGATGGATTTATCTTCCAAAATGTCATCTTAAGATCTATTTTCAAGGAGCTTAACAAAAAGAGGAGTAAAGGATGCATCGAGAGGAAGATAGGAAGAAGGAATCTAAGAAGAGAGATCAATATATAAAATATCTTTTATAGCTTTCTAATCATGTGCATAATCGAAATGAACAATGTATGTTTTACTATTTTTGGTTGGTTTATGGCCACACTTGGGCTGCACTTTGACTATATCTAGACTGGTTTTGAGTTGTTTTCATCAGTTTTTTTGGTTTTTGATCTTTTTTTTCTCCTTGTATTGTATAATGTTATATCTTAATGGTAGATCCTTTTTTGTAACAAAGAAGGGCCTCTGGAAAAACCATTTTTTTACCCAATATCTAAAAAAACATTTTGCACTCTCATTTCTAAACTCTTATATCTTAGCATAAACTTTTCTAGGAGTTGAGTAATTCATTTTGGTTCATAAGCCTCTTCTCTTAACATTCACTTTTTTAAGATTCAAGCAATCAACCTTTATTTCTCGTATCCCATCTTAACATTCACTTTTTTAGGATTTGGAAAATCGAATTCCATCTTTAAGCCTCTTATTTCAACATTCACTTTGTTGATATTTAATTATCAACACTTTTACCACATTTCATACTTTGAGATTCATGTTGTCATTTTTAATCTATTTTTGTCTACCTTAACATTCACTTTGTCAATCATCACAAATATTCCTAAGTTTTCTACTTATACATTCACCTTGTCTAAAGTTTAAGCTGAATCATATGTGTGTGTGTGTGTGTGTGTGTGTGTGTGTGTGTGTGTGTGTGTGTGTGTGTGTGTGTGTGTGTGTGTGTGTGTGTGTGTGTGTGTGTGTGTGTGTGTGTGTGTGTGTGTGTGTGTAATCCTTTAATTCTCATCTTATTGTGCTTAATTGATTCCCATATCTTATCCTTTTGACATTCACTTTGTCAAAGTTTAAGATATATTTTTCAATCTTCCAAATTTATACTTCAACATTCACTTTATCAAGTTTAAGCATTATCCATCAATCTCGACATGAATTTCTACCACCTTATACTTGGAGATTCACTTTGTCATATTTAAGTAAATCAATCTCAATGCTTACAGACTTATATTTTGACATTAATTTTGTCAACTTTATGTACAATCGATCTTATTACTAAGTCTTAGGTAATTAAATATTCACTGTATCTAAACTCTAAGAACACTTTTCATCACACCTTTCTACCTTTCTTCATTTCCCCCTCTTTCATATAAAATGGTGAGAATAAGATAGAAATTATGACCCCTTCGAAAAAAAGGATGGAAATACTTTTCGCATTAGTTCTAATGAAGAGAAAAAATACTAATAGGAGAATCAACAATATGATGTTTCCTTTGAAGAATAAGAACATTTTAAAGGAATTTTTTGGAAAAATAAAGATCAATTTATACTTTGTCTCCTTGAAATGGGAGAAAAAATACCTTTATATTTTGACAATGACAATTTTAAAATCTATGAGGTTAACCCAAACCACCTAAGAACATTCAACCCAAACCGAACAAGCATAATTAAGTTGGACCAAGTAAAATAAATGATGGCAATAAAGTTAAATCTAGTACTTCCACATCTGATTCAAATCAAGCCTTGATAGACCACATCAATGTAATGGACAAAAACTAGCTATAATGTCTTCTAAATTCACCAATGAAATTAATAACAACGATCCAAAGACTTAGAGTGACAATGAATCAAACACAAAAAATAAAACAGAAAAAATAAAACCAATCCAAAATTTGATAATATTTTAAATATTCCAAAATCAATTCACCAATAGCTCAATAATGGAAAATTATGAAGGAAATTGTATGGGAATCCAATAACAAAGAAAATAATTTAACTTTAAGGAATCACATCCTTACCCATTCAATAAGGCCATATTGCACTTACCCTTCCCTAAATATTATGAAGTTCTTAAATTTGACAAATACAAGGGCAAACATTACCCTCGACAACACATAAAAGAATTCTTTATGGCATGTAATGATGTGTTTTTATTACATTTTTTTCCAAAAATCTTATATTGACAAGTCCTCGATTGGTTCTTACATTTCCCAAAAGGTTTGATCACAACCTTTGCTGAATTATCTGAGAAATTTTTAAACACTTCTCCTTATATTTAGATTAAGAAATTATAATGATGAACTTGTGTAATACCAAACAATTAAAAAATTAAAAATTCACACAATTTTTACAATGATGGTGAGGAATCCCAATTTAAATTCCTTGTTCAATTCTAGAGAAACACCTAGTCAATATTTTTATAGCAAACCTTAACAATGAATTGTCCTTTCATATATAGATGCATTGTCTCAATAGTTTTGAGGAAGTTATCAAGAAGGGGACTCAAATCAAAAATACCTCATTATAAAAGGCTTAATCAAACCTCCTTCCAAGGACTGCATAATCAATAACAAAAATAATCATTAAGATAAATCCAAGTTTTTCAAATGAAACCAAAATGTTATAAATAATTGCATAACATAAAATCATAATTTCTCACACATATCAATCCAAACAAAAATCTACACTATGTCTCACTGTAAAAATCTCATAAAATCAATAAAATCATAATGTACATAATGCATATGAAAATCAAATGAAGGAGTCTAAATCAAATCAAGCCATCATTGTTCCTAGTAAACAAGTTCCTCCCCATGATAAAAAAACAAAGATAATTCACACCATTGTGGAGAGCCTTTCAAGCATCCTATGCCAACTAGTAAGTGCCAACATGGTCACTTAGTCCATCACAAAAGCCTTCATATAAGGGGAACCAAAACTATCTTGGTATAAATCTAGTGAGTATTACAATTTTCATTGCATTGACAACCATAAAAAAGACTGATGTATGAGACTTTACCATTATATTCAAGATCTCATTAATAGTGGATACATTGCATTCAAGGACCCAACACCCAATAAACACCCAATGATAATTTAAAGGTGTTTTTGAATCCTTTCCCCAAGCATGGTACAAATGGAAAAGATCTTGAAAAATTACAATCCTCGAACAATGTTTACTTTAACTCCATTGTTTCATTCATCAAAGAAATACCCAATTCCATTTCTGCCATCAAGTTTCAAGCTCCTAACTATGTAGTGGCCATGTGACAAAATAAGGTTTGGGTACCTACGGTAAAGTCCCCATCCAATTCCTCTTTGCCTTAAGTGTCAAATCCTATGGCTCCAAACAATTCCAAAACTTTATCTAACTCTAAATATTCCTCTACTTGCCATAATTTATTTAAGAAGTTAATGAAAATTCCCACACATATCTCACTCATGGAGTTATTAAAGTATCACCTAAATTTTATGAAATTATCACTCGTGCTCTCCATGAGGCACATGTTCCTAAGAATCTCAACACCTAACAATTTTAAGCTCTAATTGTCAACCCTTTTCGTAGCATTCCTATATTATCATTCAGTCCTTAGGACCTACTAAATAAAAATCTTCAAAATAACTACTCTTTTTCCATTAAAACCTACATTAAGAATCATAAATTTAAAATATTCCTTATTGATAATGGGGTTACCTTAAATATCTGTTTTGTAGACACCTATTTTTAACATCTTATGTTTTCTATCCACAACCCTCAAATTTTCATTAAAAGCATCAAGCCCTATCCTAGTATTCTATAAATCATATTCTATCCCCTAGAATCAAACTTTACTCTCACTAAATATTTGTTTTACTCATCCTAAGTAACATAATCCTCCCGAACACCAAGATACCATCCTAACCCATTTTTCGTGTAACCTCCTAACCACCCACCACCCTTAGCACCTTTCTACCCATCCCTACTCATTTCTAAACCTGAAATAATCCATTTTAAAGTGATTAAAACCCCCTCAACCGGGTTTCCTTACTTTTTTATATCTCCAATTATTCTAACTAATCGCTGAAAATTCTATAAAATCCAATCAACTTTCATGAATCTAGATCCTGGTAATTTTAATGAATCTTTGATACTTTGGAAACCTAGATGACCTCATTCTCAACATCTGAACACCTCCTACATCTATATCACATGTATGGAAATCTCACAAATCATGTAAGACTTATATAACATTATTTATTGACATTACACATTAAAGGTAAGTTATTGTCGTTAGATTTCATTTATGGTATATCAATGAATCAATTCAAATGTTAAATCAATCATGAAAAAAAAATCACATCCAATCTATATTTTATTCAAATGCAGGTTCTTTCACACAATAATATCCAGTTATTCACTTCAATCGCTAGCGCTTACCTCAAATCACCGGTGACTACATTGAATTGCTAGTGATTCCTTTATTTTATTCATACAATCATATTGTTATCATTATCTTAAATTGTTTTTCTATTTTTCCAAGTTTTATCTACTTTTAGATGATTGTATCGACGACAAGTACATCCGATTACAAGTATTTACAACCTTCATATCATCTCATAACCATTTTTCTGTGAGAAATTCAACATTGCACGTGAGTTGGGTCTCTATGCAATCTCTTTGACACCAAATATCAACAACATCAAAGGTCAACTTGAATTCATACGAGAAGAACAAGACAATGTTAAATATATGTGGATCGAATACTTTGAGGAGTTTGAGCTTTCCATATCCCTTTCTTGATCCACTTATCATGTAGAGCAGGATCTTTTTATCCCTTTGGAATCTTAAATCATCATTTCATTATCTATATATCATCTTGTATCTCTTATCATTTATCACTTGATTTTAAAAATGAGTTAACACCCTTCAAAGGAAGCCCCTTAGTTCTTGGGATCAGAATTTTCCAAGAAACTTGCCACAATTTTATCTAACATATATTTTGTCCATTTATCTATTTGTGTACAAGATTCCTCATTTGCTAGGAGTAATATTTTGCATTATTTTCACTCTTAAATCTCAAAATCGTCAACATAGGTATGATCAAACCCTATTATTTTGATTTTTTGGTGATTTTTTCTTTATAAAAGTAAATGAGAAAAAATACACCATAAACAAGGTGTCCCCAAAATTTCACTTAGAAATTTTGGGGTACCCCTTTAAAATTTTAAGTCTTCTAGTCTTGTGAAGATTTGTGTTTATGTTGCTTGTGTTCTCTAGAATAGGTCTTAGTGTGTTTAGGTTATTACCTTAACTCATTTAGGTTGTAGGATTTTTCTAGAATTATCAAAATAGTTACAAGAGGTTTCTTGGAAGAAGTTGAAGAAATACCCATTTTCCTAGAATGCCCTAAAAGTCCCTAAAAACTAAGTACTTACTTTGTTAAGCAATCAGTTTCTCAAATTTCTTTACTTCTAAGTTGAAGTAGCTCTCCCTCCAAAACCCAATTTTCACTATTGCCTTATTTGTGCTAAATTAAATTCGCTTTACTTCGCTAAATAAAAAAATTGAAAATAGTTGTTAAACCGTAAAAATCTAATTATTTCCCATTTTCTTCTTTACATCAAAACGAGGTACCCTTATTGCATGCTTTGTGTTAAATCAATACCGCTCAACTTATAAAATTTGATAAGTAAAGTATTTCTCAAAACCATGCATAACTAAAGCATTTAGTTTATCGTGATTTTGGGGCTACTTGACTTGCTCCACCACTATTAAGAAAAATAATTTCTAAACACCGCAAACCAAATTAACTCCTTTTCCTTCTTTATGTGGAATCGATGTAGTTTCTTTTCGTACATTTTGCGTTAAACCGACATCACTTTACTTAGAAAAGTAAGCAGGTAATGTGAATGCTAAACACCACATAAATGAAGACCTAGTTTATCGACATTTTCAAAATACTTCACTTGTTTAAATTATAATGTAACAAGTACATAATTTTGAAAACCCACGAGCACTTCCTAATCAGGTTTGTGATTACTTGTTACTTCAAAATCCAAATAAGCCATTTTATTCTCCAAACATGCACAATGATGTGGCATCCATACCATGTTATTAATGAGGTGGAATATTTAAAATTTTAATTTATTCAATGTCATTTCCATGCATCCTATTCACTCGTAAAGAATTAATTTGACTCACGAACCCCGAGCAACCTTTTTCTTGTTGATTGAAGAAGTTTTTGAGCAATCTCACCTTGACCCATTTACAAGAAAGTTGTGTTGTTTGTTTTTCATCCTTCTTCAAGTTTTTGTTCTTCTTCTTCATTGTTATTTTTCCTAGTTTTTCTTTTCCTTTGTATGAAATTGACACCTTTCTATATTGTATGGGTTTTGAGAAATTGTTTGAAATTAGGTCATTTCCATTGATGGTGGATTAGGGTTTTAGTTCACTTAGTGAAATTCATTGTTATCTTGTGTCAAAATAATATCAAAGTCACCATTTGAGAAACCCTATTTTTTCCCTAGATAGATCAAGGTACTAAACATCCGTTACTTCCTTC
Source organism: Taxus wallichiana var. yunnanensis (assembly GCA_018340775.1). Classification (NCBI taxonomy): domain Eukaryota; kingdom Viridiplantae; phylum Streptophyta; class Pinopsida; order Cupressales; family Taxaceae; genus Taxus; species Taxus wallichiana. The sequence goes on from CM031235.1 coordinate 506,810,115, forward strand.
TTTGCGTAAAATCAATCCTACATAAATCTTAAGAAATGTCTTGTTGTGTTTTGAACAGATTTTACTTCCTCACCTTCATTGTGTTAAACCAACTCATCATTTCTTCCTTTGTTTTGTTGGTTTTTGAATAGCTCTTACTTCCCATTCATTATGGGATTCTTAGTTTCTTCTACTTAAGACTTGTTCGTTGTGGTTTTTTGCCTTCACTATTGCTTAGTGTTTTACAGGGTTTCTAGTTACTCATTACTTCAACTGTGCTTTGTGCTAAACCGAACCGTTGTTACATAAGTCTTCTACTTTGCAGATTTTGAAGAGGCCATTACTTACCAAATTTTTTCATGTTCTAAGATGCCCTTACTACCTCAATTCTTTGTATGGAACTGAGCCATCATTACTTACTCAAACATTCAAGTAAGAGCACTCTAAAAACCTACAATACATTATAAAACAAGTTTTACTAGCTCACTTGATGTAATCTTAAAACTTCATTTCTCGAAGGATTTTTATGTACTTTCGTGGTCAAACTATATCTGCATATGCTCATGGAATTGAAGTCTCTTTTTTAACTTGAATTCTACATTTAAAGCAAGGATTGTTGCTAACATTACAACAGTTGTTTCAAGAAAAGTAAAGAAAATTTATGAGGCAAGAGAAGTATCAAAATTAAGACAAAGGAGAAATCAATAGAAGTAGAGGAAGTTATTATCATTCAAGAAGACCCTAACCTTGTTATTTAAGAAGCCTCTAGATCTAGGAAAGGAAAGGTAAATTCTAGATCCAAATGTGCTAGTGAAACACAAGGGGGTAAAATGAAGTATGAATATAAAGGTTATCTAGTTGAATCTTGTATTGCATCTAATTTTTTTTAGATCAGTGACACATATATGGGGCATGTGTCCATAATTGAGCTCATAGAAACATATAAGGCTACAAGGAAGACACCTCTTAGACAAGATCGACTAACGGTGGATTGATACAAGTAGTTATATTTCCGAGTGTTACTTAGTTACCTTAATTTGTCTTGGAATGTGCCAAGTATTATGATCCCGTATCAATAATAGTCAAGGATACATCAAGTGATCTGGTAGTGAGGCTAGATACTTAATTTTTCAATTATAGCTTTAAGATCCCCATAGAGGCAAAAGTGTTAGATATAGATATGAAAAAGGCCATTGAGAAGTCGAAGGAAAATCTAGTTGTCTGCATTAAGATCATGAATCTTAATTATTTGAAGAAATGAAATCATTCTTTTAGGTTCCTCAAAACCATTGTGAGGTCAGATATTGTTCACAAAGTTGATGACATGACTCAGTTTGTTATTTAGAACCAATGGAGAAAATAATGCCAAGTATTTCTCCACATGGATGTACTACTTCATCGATCCATTGAGACCAACATAACTAATGCCATGATCAACTAGGTGGAGATCATAAGTGATAATATTGATCATCAGCTACAACATGTCGCTTAAAATTTCAATTTTAAGATGACCTCTTATTTGGTGTATAATACAACAACAAATGACACTTTTTCTAGGTTGCATCACAGAGGAGTATTGGCTTTAGAACCTATCTATGAGTATTATCTTCAGTTGGTATTGATAGAATATTATAAGAAATATAAGAAAGTAAATGATTTCTTCTTCTATAACATTATTTTTCAGCTCAATACTGAGGTAAAATAAAAAAGAGTGACTGATGCAGCATGGAACACAATTACTCAATATGGATGTATCTTCATTCAATTCTCTTATTTCACTTATCTCGAGTAGTCTCGTGGTTTCTCAAGTAAACCACTCAATCTCCATAGATATCCTAATGATAAGTGGAAACTGCTTGCAATTATGCGGACAACTAGTGGAGCTATATGATGCACAATCAAGACTTTATAACCTAGTTGTTAGCATCCCAATTTTCATTGGTTGTTATCATTGTGCTAACATACATAGGGCTCAGAATGTGTCAAAAGATATGTTTCATCATTACAAACAACGTGATGATGACGCTAGAACAAATTTTGATTTCAAAATATTACACAAAATACAGTCTCATTAGACTACATGCATCTCCCAGCACTAGAAGATTTATGGACAGATTATAGGGATTAATTCCAAGTCAAAAGGAGATATTATAGTTGGACGAAAATACAAGATAATCAGTTTTGGCTTGGAAAATATTCCCAAGGAGCTCCTAGACGATGGGAATGTGATTTTTGTTTCCTACTATCGATGGGAGGAGATAATGCTCCACTTCCATCCCTAAGAAATAAATCTAAGACAAACCAAGGATAAAAAATGTCAAGGGTCCTAGTTTACACCTCAAATTGGATCCTTGATAGAGGTTATTGTCTTGAAGAATCAATAATGAAGCAGATGAGTGAGAAGAGCATGAAAAGGAAAGAAGGACCGAGTGAAAGTAGTAAGGGGTCTAAACCAACCAAGAAACCTAGAATAGAATGCTCATCATCAAAACAAACATCAACCCCTGAAGTCACTCTTAGTGGAGTCTCTCACTCATCATCAAAAATGGTATCCTCATCTATTGTTTCCCCTTCAATACAAATTCCTTCTACACAAGTGGGGGTTACCATACCACCCTTGAAGCCTACCACATTCATTATTCCCTCAATAAGGGTAGATAATCCATCACCTCATCCTCCCCCTTTCTCTCCACCAGGAAATCCTCCTCCTCCATCATCAAAAGATCAACCTAGTACTCGATATGAGGATATATATGATGCTACTACGAAAATATCTTCTCTTCATGAAGTATCTCAACCACAAGAAAAAGGTAAATTTGTGATGGAAACTGTGGAAATTGAAGAAAGAGAAATTAAAAAAGGAAGTGAGGAACATGCTCAGTCGGATACCATGTAAGAGTCTCAAGTATAAGAGGAAACTATTAAGATCGAAGAATCCAATATGGATTCAAGCAGTAAGACTGTTGAGGAGGATTTGTAGAATCGGAGGATAACCCGTAAGATGGTTGAATCGAGAAAAGGTATTATTATAAGGTACTATAGTTAGAGAATTTGAAGAACAATAAGAGATGATTACACATCCTACTACAACTACTAGTTAAGAAATGGTAGTGCATTCCAAAGGTTCTACTACCCCAAGACAAGATTTTTCATCATGGTTATCTTTGCAAATAGTCCTAAGTGCTAAAGAGATTATAAATATAGAGGAGATGGATTTGTAATTTCTTAAGAGTATTGATAAGAGAGGAAAGAGATCCATGGCTTCCAAGTTACTTTTAAGCTTATATTTGAGTCATCATGATAGAAAAATTATTGAGGATCCACCCCAAAGAACAAGAAATCAAAAAGAAAATTAAATGAAGAAGATGTCACTACGATAAGAGTGCCTCTCCGGGAGAAGTAACTATTGAAGGACTTAAGCAAGATATTTAGATTATGATTGATTCTCTATTCCTTAATCTTGATGAAGAAAATGTTGAGAAAGCTAAGTTGAAGAATCGAGAGATCTAAGTTGTGTGATATTATTGTAAAATTTGATAATGCTCCCTATCAACCGGTGCTAAAAGTGGAGTAGGTAAATCCCTAAGTCATCACAATAATGGAAGAAACCAGTGATAATGCTAAGGTAATGGATGAGTGGATAGCAAGGATCTCCAAAACGGACAACCAATAATACACATAGGTTCTAATCAAGAAGAAATAATGTCTAGATAAATGGAATAAACTAAAAAGTTACAAACTAGAAGTTGATAATGAATGCCAGATTTTTGATCTCCAATTAGAAATCCTCAAAGAAATAGGCTCACTTCTAGAAAAAAATTAATTGAAGAAAAAATTGTTCTTGAAGGGTCCATAAAGAAGGGTAAATAAGAAGAGATTACTCTCTCATTCCGAAAGAATATTCTTAATCAAATGATGAAAGAGATGAAGCAACTAGAAGGAGAGGTAGAACAAGCTATGGATGAGCTAGATGATGACATCTATGATGTTACAAAGTACAATGTTGCAAATCCCCCAAAATACATGGAAGAGTTCCTTCAACTCTTTCAACAAGAAATGAATAATGTTATCACTCCTTCACCTGTGATTCAATGGAAAAATTGTCAAAGCTTCAAGAGGATGTCAATTACCTTGCATCTAGTATAGGGAAAGTAAGAGGTTGTTGCACCATCTTGGCAAGGAGATACTTAAATTGAAACAGAAATGCAAGCCATTACAAAGGATGATGAGAAAGTAATAAAATATATGTTGGATCAATATGCCAAATATCAAGAGAAGACCAAGGTTGAGACTAAGGAGGAAGGAAAGAATGAAATCGAATCTCTACACTAGAATAGCTCCTAATCACCATCATCATCATCATCTTATTCTTCTTCTTCTTCTTCTTCTTTATTTCTTCTTCTCCTTCTCATGATTCAATAATGTAATAAAGTAATGAAACTTCATTGTAAAACTTAAGTAAATTGGTTAAACACCATTACTTCAAGTTGTTTGAAAAATTCAATTACTTATGAGTACGTGGCATAACATGAGAAGCAATTGAAGTTAGTTAGGACTGTGGAACATTTCAAATGTGTGTGCCAAACACTGAGAGTTTTAAGGAAGAAAATTCTCAACCTCTTACAGTTTTGTAGCTAGGCACATAAATTAAATGTAATTAATGACTCCTATTTACATTTTTTCTTCTTGGATGCTATAAATAGTGAGAGATGCATACGGGCTAAGGGATCAAATTTTTTTGGAAAACAACTATAGTAATTGTGCATTGTTATTTGAAACTTTGTGTTAAATTAATCATATGTTCATCTTGTAAACCAATTGAGCTTAAATAAGAAGAAGGAAGATTTTGCACAACTTTATGTCTTGTAAAGTATTGTTGTGCACATTTTAGATGCGTATGGTAAACTTTGTGTTATCTTGAATTTCCATTTGAATGCATTTCTTTTTATTTGCTAAAAATTGACAAAATCATCAAGTATTTATTTATTCTATGTGGTTGTAATGAAATATTTTATCTACTTGTTGCAAAAGCATGTTTCCTTCATATAGGTGATGTTATTATCCCGCATTCTCTTTTCATTTCTCTTAATCGCTTCTTTCCCATACAGCTTTCTTACTTGTTGCATGATTTGTTTGGTTATGTTCCATGAGGTTTACAATTAAATTAATACCAAGAAAATTAATTAATAGGTTTTAGAATAAATAAATATATCATACATGAGCTTCACCATTAAATGAAGGGGATTTATACCATGAATAAATAGATTTGTGTGTGCATAAAATGTAGCCAACACTTTTTGGTGACTTTTTGGGGACAAAAAAATTAAAATGTTGACTTGTGATTTCCCTTGAAACAATTAAAAAATAATAAATTTTCAGTAATTTGTGGCTTAAATGAATTTTTGGTGGCTTTATATTCAATTCCTAACATGTAATTAAAAACTTGAATTTTCATGCACTCTCGGGCATTATTTTTAGCGTATATTGCTAATTCCTACTACTATTACTCTTAGTGAAGAAAATCACAATGTGTTATTTATCAAAGCTTTGGTTCTAGAGGTTTGTTATCAGCTCCACAGAGTACAATCACTAGCTTGTTGGTAGCTCAAAATGTTTTCATTGAAGTAGAATAAGACCTCATTATGGAAAGTAAAATTAAACATTCAACTTCTAAAGACAAAGGAACTACCTCAACCAGCACATTTGATCTATTTCTATAAATATTGGCTAATGAAATGTTGTAAATGAAAAATCAAATTATTCAAAGCAACAATGGTGTTCCTTCTACAATTGCTCCTACGCAAAGTTTAATAATCGAATCATAACCGAATGAAATTACTTCTACTCCTCAAGGATTGATTTATTGAAGATGCACCAATGAGCAGTGTAGAGATGAATGAGGAAGATCAAGCTATTTTTGATTGTGATCTTGTTGAAGATGAAGATTTTGTAGACCCTGTTGGTGAATCCAACATTGGTTACTTAGACTATGAATCAGATAATGACCACTATGAAACTTTTGAAGATGATTATGGTCAAAATTATGAGTATTTACAAGATCTTGGGAAAATAAAAACGTCGAAGGATCTTCAAGTGGACAAATAAGGGAAACAGATTAACCAAGGATGGGTGTAACCATACTCAAAAGAAGTAACCACCTACCTACTTCCTAGCTCCAAGAGACAATCAAGTAATTTTTCTTCTACTTAACCTCAAAAGTTAATGGGACATGATCCTGAAGCCCATTCGAGAAATGATTTTCCTTCTTTTGACATCATAAACCACATTAAGAAAACCAAAATTCAAATGTTAGAAGTCGAATATCTTAGATATTTTACTTATCACCAACAGACTAGTTAAATATGTTCGGATCGGTGGATCAAATAATTCACCTTATACTGCAACAAAAGTCATTTTTCCTAATATTAAGAATACCCCTCCTTAGAATGACGTTGTAACTATTGTTCCCACATCTTCTGAAAGAATTGAGCCATTTTATGTATCTTTTTATTAATGGTTTCAAATTGAGTAATTTCATTTTATATTTAGGGGCTTCTGATAATGTTATGCCAACTAAAGTTTCATATGCTCTTGGACTCAAATTTTCTAAGACAATTAAGAGATTTTATTCAATGGAATGACAAGTACCTTTTATTGGATAGATTAAAGATGCTCGTGCCATTTTTGAAGCCTTTCTTGATAAAAGATTGAATATGACTATTCTGGTAGTAGACATCCCGTGTCTTAAGGAATTTTACTTAGTAGAAAATTCTACAAGGAGTTAGGTGGATAAGTAAATATGGATTGGTCATGCGCTCATACTCCAATCAAAGGAGTGAATCAATAATCGAAACATGAAAATAAATAAAAATACATGGTTAGGAATTCGGAAGATCCGGGGTCCCAGATTCTTTTCCAAGAATCGATCATGAGGTCTACTACTTAGAAATGGACAAAGAGGTCCAAGAGACTAAGATTCGTGACATACCTTTTTAAGAAGAAAGGATATGGTCACTAGATTTTGATGGTAGTTGTTTCTCCTTTGGATCGGTGTTGGTATTTTTAAATATCTCCGTAAGGAAGGTACATCCTTACTCTTAGAAGTTAATGTTTAAAAATACTAACAATATAGTAGAGTATGAAGATTTATTTGTAGGAATGGACCAAGCCAAGAAGATTGGAGTAAAAATACTCAAGGTACGGGATACATTGAACTAATCGTAAAGGAAATAAGGGTCTAATACAAATTCAAGAAAGATAAGTTGAGACACTATAGAGATAGAATATTAGCTTCTACACATGAATTCACGTCTTTCCCCATTAATGTCATCCCCAAAAATAAAAATTCAAGGCCTGATTTACTAGCATTTATTATTGTGTTGATTAATTCGGATCAACCACCCACATGTTCTATTGGGGTAACTATAAAGTAGAGAAGGTTTATCGCCAAAAGTGTCGACAATGACAAAAAGTAAATAGTTGTATTTTTGGAGTAGTAAGAAAACTTTGATGAGTTATACTTTGAAAGGAGTAATTTGCCTCCACGAGAAAACAATGGTTGGTGAGAATAATCCGAGACATGAAAGGTAATAATATCCCCAAAGGTCTAGTCTCTTTAGAATAAATTTTTAATAAGCATGATCATTCGTGAAAGAAAAATAAGGAGCATGGTGAAGGTTCTTCATCAGAGGTACAACCTTTGAATTTGGGTCAAAATGATGAACCCAAGTTTTAAATCTCGATAAATGTTGTTCCAAGATAGAGCGCGGGAAGTTTTCACAAATGTTTTAACAAAGTACAGTGATGTCTTCATGTGTTCTTACAAAGACCTCAAGACATACCAGCTAGAAGAAGTGTAACACTACATTCCATTACATTCGGGACAAAAGCCTTTCAAATAAAATATGTAGAGACATAATCTAACTATTTTAGGTAATCGTGATACAATGAATTTCATAAGCTATTATGTGCAAAAATTATTTAACCAATTCATCATTCGTAATGGCTAGCAAACATTGTACCATTAGAAAAAAAAATGGAAAAATCTAATTATGTGTGGACATTCGTAACCTAAAATGGCATCACTCAAAGATAACTACCCAATCCCCATCATGGATCATACTTTTCGGTAATTACAGAGGCTCAAAATTTTTGTCCATAATAGATGGTTTTGGGGTACAATTAGATTCAAGTGGCTAAATAAGACCAATATAAAACGGTGTTCACCACACCATGGGGAACATTTTCTTACCAGAAGATGCCTTTTGGGTTGATCAATGTGAGAGATACCTTCCAGAGGGCTATGGATTTGTCATTTTCTGACCTAAAAGATAAAATCATAGTGTTTTATCTCGACGAATTAATAGTCTTCTCCAAGGTAAGATGTAATCACATTATTGACTTAGAAGAAGTCTTTATTGAATGCGAAAAGCATGGGATATTGTTGAATCCTAAGAATTCCATAATTGTTGGGAAATCTTTTGGGCCATATTGTATTGAAGGAACCAAGATTGACCCTAAAAGAGTGCAAGATATTCAAAAATTTTCCCTGTCATCTTCTAAAAAGGGAGTTCACTCATTCTTGATAAGGTCAATTTTTTTAGAAGGTTCATTTTGTATTTTGTTGAACTAACTTGCTATATTTCAAACATGACAAAAAATATGTAATACTTCAAGTGGAATGTGGAGGGTAAAAGGGCCTTTGAGAGAATGAAATCAAATTTATCATAAGCACCGAGCTTTGGTGTCATCGACTTTAGCAAGGAATTTATCCTCAATTGTTATTCTTTTGAGCATACCATGTCAGCTATTGTAATGCAGAAGAATGAAGAGAACATTAAAACACTCATATCCTTCATGAGTATGCATTTGAAGGCATATGAGTTGAAATACACCCCAATGTAGAAGCATGTATATGCATTTGTGAAAGCATGCAAAGAGTTCAAGTATTACATTCTTTCTTCACATACCATTGTATTTGTACCTGACACTTTGCATTAAAATCTATCTTAATACAACAAGAGATGGGACTACTAAGAGGAACTTGGGTAACAAAAGTATGGGAATATGATCTAGATATAAATTCAGCTAAGTTGGTGACAGGTAGATTTATTTTTGATTGATGACTGAAAGAAAGCATGATGATCTAGAGATGGAAACTTCTCCACTCCAAGAAACAATTGATGAAGACATGCCCATGGTTCTCTTTGTGAACTTGGTAGATGAATGGCATAGTAAGATTTATTTCTTCCTCACATATGGAGAATGCACGAGATAATATTACAAACACGAAAAAATGAAACATCAATCTTAAGTCAAAATATTTCATCCTTTGGGACAATGGTTTGTACAAGAAGGGGATTGATGGTTTTTGATCTAATTTATTGAAAAATCTCAACAGGAGAATTTACTTGAATGATTTCATGATAAGGCATGTGGAGGTCACTTTTTATCAACAATCGTTGCACATAAGATTCTCTAATAAAGGTATGACTGGCCCACTCTTTTCCAAGATACTAAAAATGGGTTTCGAGTGTCAAACATGTCAACAATTTGTTGGGCATGTAAAGTTTCAACATTTCCTCTGAAACTAGTTGTGATTAATGAACCATTTCAACAATGGGGCATTGATTTCATTAATATGTTAAATCCTCCCTCAAGTGTTGGTCACCATTACATTCTCACAGCTATTCATTATTTTAGTAAGTATGGTAAAACCCATTCCATTTAAGAAAGTTGCTTCCGTAAAAGTGTGTAACTTTATCAAGGAAAACATAATTATGGGATTTGGTTTCCCACATAAGATGGTCACAAATAATGCTTTTAATATTTCTTTTGATGAGCTTGTTTATTTTGGTTACAAGTATGATGTCCATTTGTTGCATTCTTCTAATTACTATCATCGGGAAATAGACAAGCTAAATCAAGTAGCAAAATCTTGATAAAAATCATGTGGAAGTTGGTTGATGAAAATCCAAGGACCTAGTATAAGAAGTTGTTTGATGTACTCTAGGCTGATAGGATTACTCCCAAAAAGGCTATAGGTATGTCACATTTTACATTTCTATATGGGATTGACATTGAATTTATTGTCACCATCGAACTACCTATTTTGCAGAACTCGATAAAATCCTTGGATGATGTTACTTATCAGGATGCGCTTGATAAAATACTCATGTACTTATCTAAATTATAAAAATCTCATTTTCAGTTAGCTAACAAACTAGTTGAGTATCAAAGGAAGGTCAAAATATTATTTGACAAAAAATCTAGAGATAGAAAATTTGAGATTGGAGATTGGGTGCTCTTGTGGGATAAGAAAAATGAGCCAAAGGGAATGCATGACAAGTTTTATTCATTGTGGAAAGGACCATTCATGATCTCAAGAGCTATTGGAACTAATAGTTTCATCCTAGCTTATCAAGATGGAGTTGAACTACCATTTCCATACAATGGGAAGCATTTGAATCTCTTCAGGAATTGATGATTCAAGGTAAAACTTGTATGTATATAAATAATTTCTAGTGTTTTTGTTATGTCTTTTCTGTTTTGTGTTTCCCTTCTTGTGACTCCAAACCCAATGAACAAAACTTGAAACCATATATGCTAGGATCTCATCTTCATTTCTACTATTTTGGCATAAATAAAGATGTCCACAGACAGAGCCAACTAGTGTCCCCAATATTTCACTTAGAAATTTGGGGTACCCCTTTAAAATTTTAGGTCTTCTAGGTATTGTGAAGATTTGTGTTCATGTTGCTTATGTTCTCTATAATAGGTCTCAGTGTGTTTAGGTTGTTACCTTAACTCATTTGGGTTGTAAGATTTCTCTAAAATTCTCCAAAAATTTGTAAGAGGTTACTTGGAAGTAGTTGAAGAAATACCCATTTTCCTAAAATGCCCTAAAAGTCCCTAAAAATCTAAGTACTTACTCTATTAAGCAATTGGGTTTATCAAATTGTTTTATTTCTAAGTTGTAGTAACTCACCCTCCAAAACCTTATTTGCATCATTGCCTTATTTGCGCTAAATTGAATTCACTTTACTTCACCAAATAAAACAAGAAAAATAGTTGTTAAATCCTACAAATCTAACTACTACCCATTTTCATATTTACGTCAAAACGAGGTGTCCTTACATCATACTTTAAGTTAAATCGATACCGCTCAACTTATAAAAGTTGATAAGTAAATTAGTGCTCAAAACTCGTATAACTAAAGCCAATAGTTTATCGGATTTTGAGCCTACTTGACTTTATCCATAACTATTAAGAAAATTAATTACTAAACACCGCACACCAAAGCATCTTCACTTCCTCCTTTACGTGGAATTGATGTAGCATTATTGTACACTTTGTGCTAAACTTACATCGCTTTACTTAGACAAGTAAGTAAGTAATGCAAATTCTCAACACTGTGTGTAATTGAGGACCTAGTTTATTGTCATTTTAAAACTACTTTCCTTGCTTTAAACACAAAGTTACAAGTAAATCCATCTTGAAAACAAACAGAGCACTACCCAATCAGGTTTACAATTACTTGTTACTTAAAAATCCAAATAATCAAAGTTATTCACCAAATCTGCACAATGATATGACATTTGTACCAAGTTTATTAATGAAGTGGAATATTTAAAAATTCAACTTATTCCACATCATTTCCACTTATCCTATTCACTTAGAAAGAATTAATTTGACCTCAAACCTTGAGAAACCTCGTGCTTGTTGATTGAATAATTTTTTGAGAAATATGACCTCTCAACCCATTTTCGGAAAAGGTATGTTGATTGTTATTCTTCCTTCTTTCTAGTTTTTTTCTTATTCTTTATTGTTATTTTTCCTATTTTTTCTTTTCCTTCGTATGGACATTGCTTTGTCTATATTATGCAGGTTTTGAGAAGTTGTTTTAAATTAGGTCATCTTTATTGATGGTGGATTAGTATTTAGTTCACTTCGTGAAATTAATTGTTATCTTGTGGAAAAATACTCTCAAATTCACCATTTGAGGACCCCGGATTTTCCCTAGCTCGATCAGGGTACTAAATAGTTGTTACTTCCTTCTTTGTGTAAAATCAACCCTCCATAATTCTTAACCAATACCTTACGGTGTTATGAGCTTCTTTTACTTCCTCACTTTCATTACGTTAAAACAACTCATCATTGCTTCCTTTGTTTTATGGGTTTTCGAATAGCTCTTACTTCCCATTCATTATGGGATTCTCATTTTCTTCTTCTTAAGACTTGTTCATTGCAATATTTTGACCCTTCACTACTAGTTAGTGTTTTTCAAGTTTCTAGTTACTCATTACTTCAACTGTGTTTTGCGCTAAACCAAACCCTTATTACTTAAGTCTTTTTCTTTGTGGGTTTTCAAGAGGCCATTACTTACCACAATTTGGGGTGTCCTGAGATTCCCTTACTCTCTCTCTTCTTTGCATGGAACTGAACCATCATTACTTACTCACACTTTCAAGTAAGAGCACCACGAAAACCAACAATACATTATAAAACAAGTTGTTTTACTAGATTACTTTTGTAAGCTTAAAACTTCATTTCTGGAAGTATTTTTATGTACTTTCATGGTTAGAATAGATCTAGATATGCATATGGACTTGAATTCTCTTTGTTTATCTTCAATTTTGTTAGGAATAAAACTTAGCATTATTCATCATTAGTAGATATTTGAATAAATGTAATAAGTTAAAGTATTTAATTTTTTACTTTAACTTAATTCAATAGGTGTTAGTTTTCATTAGTTGTTAGTTAACTAAGTGATAGGGTTCTCATCCCTATGTTTTTGGGAAACTTCTATTGTGTGTGTACCTAGATATCTCTCGACGATTACTACTAGACTATTTCAAGGGAAATATGTTATTTCTACATATTGCTTAGTTTAGATGATTCAATCCATTTTATGGACTTGATAGAATCTATTTAATGCCTATATACATTGCATATCTTTCCATTATTTTGAAATTTTCATATTTGCATATCAATAAAATTTCCATGCACCACCCTGTTTGATCAATAATCTTGGTTGATCAATAATATTTGCATCGAGTTACATTTTGATCTAAGGAGAGTATAGGAATTTTCAGGGAAGTTTAGGGAGACCTGGAGAAAATATAGAGCTAGGAGGAGCCATAGAATCCCCCATCTATTTCACAACCCCTACCTAAATACACACCTTGAATCACAGTTGATTTGTAGTAAAAGAAGATTTACAAATTTCAAAGTTGCAGAAAGAAAGGAAAAATTCAAATTTTGGTTTGAAGAGCACAATCACAGGACATTTCTAACTTGGACATAACTCCATTAAAATTTTAAGGTTCCATTATTATTATTTTTAAACAATTCATTAAAAAAGGATTTTTTCCTCTATATTTAGAAGATTTCTATTGTTTTGATCTATTATTCATTAAAATTTTGAAAGATTTAAAAAATCAAGGCTTTTTTTAAAAACAATTGTGGGGACCTTGAGCTTTTCAAGCTCCCCACAAAACTATTTTATCCTCCACCTACTCTATTTTTAAATATAGACACAAACTATACATTGAAGACTGAGTTCATTGCTTAGTTGAATGTGTTGGATCAAGATCTAGGAAAATATTAACAAACCCTGCAAGAAAAAGGTGACCTCCATTTTGGCTTCCATTTGCAAGGATCTTTGTGCTACATTGGGTTGTGTTTGCTAAGGTGGAAAAAAATTTCATTGCAAAAGTGGTTTAGGCATCCTCCACATAGATGATTTGCAACCTGCAATCAAAGTTAGGTGGCTAATTAAAAAAATTGAATTACACGATAAAAAAGTGACCTACAATCAATAAAAATGGTGGTCCAAAACATTAGAAAAGCGTTGATTTGAAAGAAGTGAAAAAGGAACCCTAAATAAACATTGTCTTCTTATGCAAAATCATGGGTAGTTCCACGTGGACCTCTACCAAGCTGCCAAGTCACTTTTTAAAAAGGTTGACTATTTATTTGTTTTTTAAATTTAAATTTGTCCATTTCATTACATATGTGCTTAATGCACCATATTGTTTAACAACATGGTTTGAGGAATGATGGGTGAAGATTTCCAATCCCTCCAAGTCTCATTTTTAAATCTAAGTGCTTTTATGTTTTAAAAAATAGTAAAAATTCATTTTATAAATTAGATGTCCTCCAATTTCATACACAAGCTCTTAAGGCACCTTGTTGGCTAGAGGGAGTGCTTTAAAAGGGAAGGTCTAGAGTTCAAACACTCCCAAGACCTTCTTTTTCCTTTAAAAACAAATTTCTGAATTTGGAGGCATATTTAGTGGCATCCACTAGATTTAGCAGCCTAAAACCCCTGCTAAGTCACTTAGTGACAACTAAAGGCACCCCTAGATTTAGCTATAAAAAACCTTGTTTAAACTAAAAAAATTCTCCCATTTGATCGAAAAATTCATTTCGGGAAGCTTTTGTAAAGGTAAAGAGCCCAAAGATCTCAAAAAAGAAATCCTTGGGAGGGTCCTATTGTCCAAAGTGAGCAACCCTCATCTAAAGCATTGTTGTCACCAAATCACTGCACCCTCTGAATGGCCAGAATGTGAACAGGACGTTCGATGTGATTGGGAAACATGGGATCACCTCTCAAGCTGTGGGACTTGGGTTCAAGGTGAACCTCTAGAGAAGGTCAGATTCCTCTTCCTAAACTAAGTGATGTACTACTCCTAGTGTAATAAAATGGTTATCTAGTCCTATGCTAACATTTTCATGGGTTTTAGGGAAAGATATTTACAAGAAATGAAACTATACTAGGGATGGTGATGCACCAAATAAAGGGTATTGCTAGACTCAGGAAGGGTTAACTTGAAGAGGGTGTTGTGCACCACAAGACAACTTCACCTACTACAACTTAGAGAGGGTAAACGGTAGACCACAGACTAAGAAGCATGTGTTCCCTTTGTTAAACTTCAATCAAATAATGGCATATCAATCTTCTAGTGAAGAAGGATGAACTTGAGAAGGGTGAACAAACACCACAACTCAACCACATGCAATACTCCACCACTTGATAAGCATAGAACTCCAAGAACCTACAATAGAAACTTAAACTTACACAGTGTACCTACAAGCATGAGAAAGGCACAAAGAAGTATAGAAGGATGAAAGGACCAAGATTAGTCACAAAACACACACTTTTATTACTTCAACAACATGCACAATGCATCATACATTTAGAAGAGGCAATAGTTGTCATTACAGTCTTGAAAGGAGGCTTGAAAGTTCCCTCAACATACAAGGACAACTTGCAGAAGAAGGAGGTTTCTTGAAAACTATACACTTGTCTTAGAATTCTAACTTGCCCAACATGTTGGAATGATTTTCTAACTTACATTTATAGAAGAAGTTGTGAGAGAGGAGAAAAAACTTCATAAATTCCCTTCCTAAATTGAAGGCATGTGATGTATTTATTATAGTTGGTTGAACCACTTGAGAAGGTTCCATCATGTGCCATTAATTACCTGTTGACCTAATCTTCTCAATTAATTAAAAGAATATTTTAATAATAATAATAAATATTATTAATAAAATATCAATTTAATTAAAATATATGGTTGGACCCCCGTTGATTGGTTTGCACTAAAGGGGGAATCATGAGGAAAAGGCCAAAAATAGCCCAATTGGGTGGTTGTCTCATTGAGCTAACTCACCAAGTTGGGATCGATCTCCCTCATCTTCACCGCAATCGAGATTTTTGCATCGAACACCCTCACTTGTATTGAAATTCGGACTCCATTTTTAATGGCTCGCTATAATAGGCTCCTCCCTATTCACCGAGTTGGTAAAGACTTGACTTATATGCATCGCTTGATGGATTTAATATATGTGGCGAGATCCTCTTGCATTCGCATCAATAAAGCTAAGCTCCTATATTATTAGGTCAAGCCAATGAACTTTCCATGTTAATGTATCGACCAACTCACTATATGCATGGTTCAATTTGGTGGGTCGATATCACATATGCTTTATCCATACAGAGCCTCTCCCTTTGGCTAGACCCACGAGCTTAGATTCAATCTCACCACCGAGTGACTCACCTCAACCCGACCCATCCCTAGCTCACCACGGTTTTACTCGGAACCATTGAAACACTTCAATACTTTGTGTTACCACCATTGGTTATTCTTTTCTCACCTCTAGCCATTAAGCATATGATCTCTTTTAATCTCTACATGACCCGAGCCTAGATCCAGGAAACACAAGTTTCTCGCTCAACTTGACCATCTCTGATTTGGCCAAGGCAAGTTTCCTATCCTAGCGAGTGACTCACTAATCCAATGCCTTTTTTCATATGCCTTGTGTAGTTGGATTCTTTGAGCCAACCAATGTATTCACAATCAATCTCATTAACTTTGTTATCTTCTTGGTCTCAAAACCCCTATACTCATCTCCACGAACTTGATTTGAGATCTTGAGCTTTCCCGAATATCTCACCAAAACCGAGCCACACGAAATTTAACTCCACATATAGAGTTGTCTCCGGGCTCGTTCTAGGCTCGTAACTCCAAAACTATTTCCATTACCTCTTTGCCGCAAGTCATTTTTGTGAAATTTTTGAACATACCCAAACTTAAGTGTGCAACCATCTCTTTTCTATCATGACAAGATCCTTTCGTCAATTTTAACACTTTGAATCCCGAACTCTTCTTCTTCCTCGGATTGGGCACATCTTGACTTGAACTCATAGCTTATTCAATGTATGCTCCAATTCTTCATATGCATTCCACATTTGCATTAACCGATCATCTCACCTCTTCATTCCATGTTGGTCAAGTCTTGCACCTATTCCCTTACCACATTTTGTGTTGATGAGCTCTCCTTTTGCTAAAAGTCGATCAAGTCTCCTCAATACATGTTGTGCATGTTACATTTGTCTTCCATGTAGTACCACTCCGACGAACACCCCACCACATGACCTGGTCAATCAACTCATCATACACATTCAACGGGTCATGAACTCCATTGTGACCTATACCTTGGCTCTACCATTTTGAATCTCCACCATACCATGCCACATCCTCCTTGCTAGCTTTCTTGATAGGGGAGCCCAAACATTATTTTGCCAAGTCACATTTGGCATGAAATTTTTATCAGAAAGTCTGCAAGATAGAGTAGAATCCTAGACTTCCGAATCCTTTTTTCCATACACTTCCCTAGAAAATTGGATCCTAATGCCCACTTTTCCACTTCCGGCCAACTCGGATGAATCTCTTTTCTGAAGCACTTTGAGAGTTGTGCCACCATCTCACGAATGTCAAAATTTTCCAAACATTGTCGAGCCTAACATGATCATGCCAAAGTCAATTCGTATATTCCTCTTTGGATTTCCATTCTTCAAATCATTATTGAGTTCGATCTCGAGTTCCTTACTAATTCACATGTGACCATTGAGTGAGCCTACACCATTTCCTAGAGCCGAGAGCTTGGGTTACCCGGTCTTTTTGTGCTTGGAACTCCACCAAACTCCAACAGAGGTTCAAGATTTCTTATGCTTTGAGAGATGGCATTTTGAGTATGAGTTTTCCCTACATGATATCTATGTCTTCTCTCCATTTAATCGATGCTAAAATGTCTCCATATTTGAATCAACCCAGTTGAGTGAGTTATGAACCCAAGCTTATCCTCAATGAGCAATGAGTCATCATAAGATTTTTTTGTACCACTGAATTAGCTTGTGCAATCCCTATGAGCTTAGTTATAAGCTTTTTGTAATTGTACTTATCTATGACATTACTTCAAACTTGGCTAATCTCAAACATGGGTTATTCTTCCCTAAGACCATACCTTTGGACTCCTCAAACTCCTCCCTAAACTATTCACCATTCAATAAGCTCATCTAAGTCCCTTTGTTTGAGCTCAATTCTATTTATTTACTCACAAACTTGGGCTCCATTTGGCAAAACATGTTGAGCTCCTTACTTACATTCAAAAACCCCAAGCTATCTTTAGTTCAATCCCGTGACCCGCTCTTTATCAAGCTCCTATGAGTGGGTCCTTTATAATAATTTTTCGATTCACTTGTCATCCCGAATTTGTTATATCGGACTCCACTACTGAGCCATTCCACAAATCATTGGGATACCATTATTTACCATGCACGATCTCATGGTTTGGTTTCTTAATGAAGGAATTCCTTCGTGGAGCTTCTTGGGCCTTCTTATTTATGAAGCATCTTTTGCATTGATCTCGTCTTTTTGAGCTACTCAACAAGTTATCCCTTAACTCAGCCCCCTAATGTGGATCCTCTCAAAATGTTATTTTTCTTTAATAAGTGAATTTCTTAGGATATTTCTTGAAACTAGAGGGTAATGTAAGTACAAAAAGACCCTTTTACAAATTTTGATCATTTTTGCATGATTCATTTGAGAGTGAGCCTCTCAAATATCAATTTCCTTGCTCTAAGTAAATCCTGAGATTTGAAAACCTAGGAAAGGAAAAATAGTTCAATATGTTCCTAAATCCTCCTAGAATATCATAAATGTTCTTGAAACATAAAACTTTCCAGTATGCCCCTAAGTCCTTAGGTGAAGACCTGGAGTTCAATAGGACCTCGTTGTCCAATTTTTCCATGTGTGCAAAATTGGATAACAAGCACCATAACATTTTTCTCGATACAAAAATAATAGAGCTAGTTTAGGGAGATTTTGGTGCATATAATTTTTGTAAAAAAATTTAAAGGTTGATATAAGGTGTAAAAGCAAGTATTTTTCAACAAATTCCAAATAAATCGTAAAATTGACCATTAGTGCCAAATTTGTTGATTGTTGTAAATCATCCAATAGTGCCAAATATTGTAAACAACCAAAAAAGTGAGCCCAAAATGAATAAAATATTATTTTTGGGTGGTGTGTACGCTTTAAGGGGGAAAGTGTTCAATTTTTCTTCTACTATTTATAAATTTTCACAATGGCCGCAAATATGAAACCCAAGTTCTTTTTCCCTTATTATCAACTTCTACATTCGATAATTATCTAGCTGGAAAAAAAATTATGCACAACTTGAATTTGAAAATATATGGCATGTAGTTTCTTGTAAATTAACAAGATCTGCAACAGATGCTACACAACAAACTACATTTGATCGTGAAAAGAAAAAATAAAACTTGATAATCTTGTTTAGTGTTTTAGATGAGTATGACCTCATATTCATGGGGCCAAAACAGAAAAATAATATTGGGACAAGTTGAAAATAGTATATGAGTCAAAAACAAGGACATATTACTTCATCTCCGAGTCAACAATTGAACTTGAAAATGTAACCAACCGAGAAAGATGAATTTTTTTAGCAGAGGGCAACTCGCATAAATCACTTAAATATTTGGAAGAAGAAGTAAATCGATATGTCACTTGTGCCTATAATGTTGAGAGCTCTTCCTCCTTATAGAATATTATTGACCACATTAAACATAATTGGTCAAACAACAACTATTGAACAATTAGTGAATATGCTACAACAAGAGGAGGTAATTCACTTAACTAGAAAAATTGAAACAGAAAGCA
The DNA here is from genome assembly GCA_018340775.1 of Taxus wallichiana var. yunnanensis. Classification (NCBI taxonomy): domain Eukaryota; kingdom Viridiplantae; phylum Streptophyta; class Pinopsida; order Cupressales; family Taxaceae; genus Taxus; species Taxus wallichiana. The sequence continues at coordinate 506,829,620 of CM031235.1, forward strand.
CTTACTTCTAATCAAAAAGTTAAAAAATAGGGTAATTCAAGTAAACAATCTCTCAAGCAAGGTAACACTCAACAAGGCCAAAGGGCGCAACAAAAATGTCCTATTTGTGGTCGAAAAGGACATGAGTTAAAGAATTTTTGGTGTAACACGTTTCAAAAAGGATTTTCAAGTGGAAAAAGGAATGATAACCAACAATCAAAATCAGGACAAAAATAGAGTAAACAGGATTTAAAATAAACAAAAGTGTAAGAAAACACAAACTCAACAAGGAAATGTAGGCTGAACAAGAAGATCAATTTGATAATAATGACTTCTTGTATTCTACACATTCAAATGAAGTACCCAATTCTAAAAATCAAATTTGGTATGTGGACTCCATTGTAACTCAAAATATGATAGGAAAGGAATATTTTTCAGCATTGTTTGCAGGAAAACAACATAGAGCACCATTTAAACATAGTACATTTCAGGCTAAGGCAAAACTTGACTTGATCCATACAAATCTATTCAAGCCAATGAGACCTAACCACTCTGGGTTTCAATATTTCATGCTCTTTATTTATGATTTTCAAGGAAAATGTGGATTTATTGTCTTCGTTTAAAAGATCAAGCTTTTGAAACATTCAATAAGTTCAAATCCCTTGTTGAAATAGAGTCTAGTAGGAAAATGAAAACACTCCACTAAAATCAAGTGGGAGAATACACCAGTAACAAGTTCAACATTTTTTAGAAACACATGGCATTCGTTATAAAATTTCTCCTCCTCACACACCACAACAAAATGGTTTTGTTGAAAGGAAAAATTATACTATCATGGATATGGTGCGATGTATGATTGATGATGCAATTTTATCAAAAACATTTTGGGCCAAATAATATAAAATGACTATCTACCTACTAAACGAGTGTTCCTACTACGACATTAGATGGAGTAACACCAGAAGAATCATGGTCAGGGCATAAGCCATCTATTTCACACCTTAGAGTTTTTGGATGTAAAGCTAGTATGCACATTCCTAAGAAACAAATAACTAAGCTTGATATGAAATCATAAAAACTTATCTTATTGGGATATAGTGATGAAGAAATTTGCTACGAGAATCATGCATCCAAGAACAAGAAAGGTGTAAACTAGTCAAGATGTTGAGTTCTTTTAGAAGAAAGAAGAAGATGCTCCTTCCATACACTCACATGATGAAAAAATCAGCCCTATAGTGAAAAAAGAGGATGGTAATCACCTTGATGACAACAGTGATGATGGGGAAGATGGTGAAATTCAACCTCCCACGAGAACCACTAAATATATGCCTAAATGGTATACAAGTTTGATTAGAGGTACAAAATTAGATAGTGTCCCCGACACATCTACCATTAGAATGAGGACTCATAGTATGGCTCGAAATGGGGTCAAATTGGCCTTAATGAGTAAATTTTTTAAATCTACCGAGTCATCCACAATTTTAGAATCCCTACACCCAAACCTTGGAAAGATGTTGTGGATGAAAAATATAAGTCACTTATAAAAAAATAACACATGACAACTTACAAATATTCAACCGAGAAAAAGTTGATTAGATGTAGATGGATGTTCAAAATGAAGTACAAAGAAGATGGCAGGATTGATAAACACAAGGCTATACTAGTTACTAAGGTATATGCTAAAAAAGAAGACATTGATTATGAGGATACTTTTTATCCCATAGCTAATGTAAAAACTTTTAGGTTAATCTTTTCTTTAGCTGAACAATTTGGTTGGAAAATACACCAAATGGATGTGAAAAGTGCCTTTCTTAATGGTGATTTATAGGAAGAAGTTTACATGACTCAACTAGAAGGTTTTTTCATAATGTAAAGAGAAAAATTTATGTAGACTCATGAAATCACTATATGGTTTAAATCAGTCTCCCAGAGCATGGTATATTAAAATTGATGAGCATCTCATTCAACATGGATTCAACAAGATTCCATATGATCCTAATATCTATCTCAAAAATCAAGGGGGAGATAGTGATTGTTGTAGTATATGTCGATGATCTAGTCATCACTAGAGTATCGGTGAGAATGATTGATTCAATAAAGAAATATCTAACACACTCATTCAATATGAATGATCTCATGCTCTTTGCATTATTTTCTTAGACTTGAAGTTTGTCAAAAATAAAATCATATATTTGTGTCACAATTGAAATAGGCTAAGAAAATGATCGAGAAATTCAATATGATAGATTGTAAGCCAATTTACACATGTATGGAGACAAGACTTTAATTTCCTCAAATAAATCCATCACCACAAGTAAATGCAACTCTCTATCGGCATTTGATTGGGAGTCTCATCTACTTGACTTACAATAGGTTGGATATCAGCTATGTAGTCATCTATCTTTCATAGTTCATGTAAGAACCAATGGTTTCTCATTGGAAAGAACCAAAAAGGATACTTGAGATGCATCAAATGAACTATAGACTATGACCTAGAATACAAGAAGAATAATAACTTCTTGTTGAAAGGATATTCAGATTCAGATCATGCAGTAAACATAGATGACAGGAAATCCACTTCAAGATTTCTATTCTTTTTGGGATCTGGACCGATATCATGGGGGTAAGAAAAGACTTGTGTTTAAAGTTCCTCCAAATAATCATAATATTGCATATTAGGTGGATTTTTTTGTGAAGTGATATGGCTCTAACGTATACTTGAGGTATTGGGAATACCATAGAAAGATCCAACTATCCTGCAAGTTGATAATGAATGAGTAGTAAAACGTGTTTGTAATCCATTTTTTCATGAGCACACTAAACACATTGAGGTGTGGGTAGATTTAATTTGTGAACATTTTCATAACAACAACAACATCCAGCTCCAATATTTCCCAATAGATATGTAATATGCAGACGTCTTCACAAAGTCACTTGCTCAAGACAAATTTTAGAGCTTTAGAGAATTTATCTCCTTTTCACTTGAGACCATGCTGAATTAATGGGGGAATGTTAGGAATAAAACTTAACATAATTCATCATTAGTAGATATTTGAATAAAATTAATAAGTTAAAGTATTTAATTTTTAACTTTAACTTAAGTCAATAGGTTTTAGTTGTCATTAGTTGTTCGTTAACTAAGTGATAGGGTTCACATCCTTATGTTTGTGGGAAATTTATATTGTGTGTGTACCCTGATATCCCCCGGAAGTTGTTACTAGAAGAAATAAGGGAAAATATGTTATTTCTGCATATTGCGTAGTTTAGATTATTTGATCCATTTTTATGAACTAGATAGAATTTTTTCAATGCCTATATACATTGCATATTTTTCCATTATTTTGAAATCTTCATTTTTCATATCAATAAAAATGTCGGCTCCACCCCTTTTTGATCAATAATAAATTCTACATTTGAACTAGGGATTGTTGCTAACATTGTAGCAGCTTATTTCAATAAAAGTAAACAGTATGTCCGAGCCAAGAGAAGGATCAATCAAACAAAGGAGAAGTCATTGGAAGTAGAGGAAGTTGTTATCATTCAAGAATACCCCAACCTTGTTATTGAAGAAACCTCCAAGGTTGGGAAAGGAAAGGTAAAGTATATATCCAGGGCTTGCTAGTGAAACAAACGAGGGTAAAATAAAGTATGAATATAAATTTTGTCTTGTTGTATCTTATGTTTCATATAAACTTGTTGAGAACAAAGCGACATAGATATGGGTCACGTGTCCAAAACTAAGCTCATAAAAAGATATAAGGCTGTAAGGTATAAACCTCTTATGCAAGATATAACTAATAGTGGATTGATACATGCAAAATGCATTTCCTAATGTTGCTCAATTACCTAAATTTTTCTTGGAATGTGACAATTATTATGACCTGTATCAAGAACATTCAAGGATACATCGGGTAATATGGTTGTGAGGCTAAATGCTCAATTTTTTAATCATAACTTAAAGATCCTCATAAAGAAAAAAATGTTGGATATAGACATGAAAAAGGCCATTGAGAAGTGGGAGGAAAATCTAGGTGACTACATTAAGATCACAAATCTTAATTATTTGAAGAAAGGAAAGCAGCCTTCTCTGGGTTCCCAAAAACAATTGTGAGGTTATATCTTGGTCGAAGCTAATGACATGACTCGGTTGTTATGTAGACTCAATGGAGAAAAGAATTCCAAATTTCATAAAAACCATAGAGGCCAACACAAGGAATGTAATGATCAACTGGGTAGAGATCATAAGTAATAATATTGATCATTAGCTACAAAGCATGTCATTCAAACTTTCAATTTTAATATGAACTCTTATTTGGTGTACACTACATAAAAAATGAAACTTTATCTAGGTTGCATCAAATAGGAATCTTGGCTTCAAAACCTATCCATGAGTATTATCCTCAGTTGGTATTGACATAACATTATAAGAAATAAAGGAAAGTAAATTATTTCTTCTTCTATAACATTATTTTCTAGCTCAATACTTGAGGTAAAAGAAAAAAGAGAGACTGATGTAGCATGGAACACACTTACTCATTATGGATGTGTCTTTATTCAATTTTCCTCCTTCACTTATCTCAAATTATTTGGTTTCTCTTGTAAACCACTCAATATATCCTAAAGATAACTAGATATTTTTAGAACTATGCAGACAACTAGTGGAGCTACATGACCTACAATCAGCACTTCATAGACCAGTTGTTAGCTTCCAAAATTTTATTGGGAATTTTTATTGTGCTAACATACATAAGGCTTGGAATTTTTGAAAAGATATGTTTCATTATTACGAAAAACAAGACTATGAAGCCATAACAAGTTTTGATTTTAGAAATATTACACAAAAGGTAGTCTCATTAGACTACATGCATCTCCTAATACTAGAATATTTCTAGATAGTTTGTGAGGATGAATTTAAAGTCACAAGGAGATATTATAGTAGAATGAAAATACATCATATCATCAATTTTGGCTTGGAAAATATTCCCAAGGATAGAAAATCAATGGTCCTTGTTTACACTTTGTATTGGCTCCTTGATAGATGTTATTGTCTTGAAGAATCAGTAATGAAGCATACGAGTGAGAAGAACATGAAAAGGAAGGAAGGATTGGGTAAAATTAGTAAGGGGTCTAAACTAACCAAGAAAACTAGAACAAAATGCTCATCATCTAAGAAAACATCAACCCCTAAAGTCACTATTAGTGGAGTCTCTCACTCATCATCAAAATGGTGTCCTCATCCATTACTACCCCTTCAATACAAATTCCTTCTATACAAGTGGGGGTTACCATACCACCCTTGAAGCTTGTCACATTCATTCTCCCCTCAATAAGGGGAGATAATCTATCACCTCATCCTCACCCTTTCTCTCCACCAAGAAATCCTCCTCCTCCATCATCATCATAAGATCAACCTAGTGCTCAATATGAGGAGAGATATGATGTTGCCATGAAAATATCTTCTCTTCATGAAGTATCTCAACCACAAGCAGTAGGTAAAGTTGTGATGGAAACTATGGAAATTGAATAAAGATAAATTGAAAAAGTGAGGAAAATTTTTAGCTAGAGACCATGCAAGAGTATCAAGTACAAGAGGAAATTAAAAGAGGGAAGAATCCAATATGGATTTAAGCAAAGCCAATACTTGTTGAGGAGAAGTAGTTGGAGAATCGGAGGATAACCCAAAAGGTGGATGAATTAGAAAAGGTATTGTTACAAGGTACTATAGCTAGAGCACCTAAAGCACAATTAGAGATGATTGTACATCCTTCTATAGATACTAGCCAAGAAATGGTAGTGCATTCTAGTGTTCCTACCCCTAGAAAATATTTATCATCATGGTTACATTTGTAGATAGTCCCAAGTGCTAAAGATATTGTAAATCTAGAGGAGATGGATTTGCAGTTGCTTAAGAGTATTGATAAGAGAGGCAAGAGATCCAAAGCAACCAAAGTTACTTCTAGTCTGATAATGAACTCATTAGGACACAAATTTTCTGAGGTATCCACCCCAAGAGGGAAAGTAAAAAGGAAAATTAAATGAATAAGATGTCACCATGAAAAGAGTGTCTCTGGTTAAGTAAATACTAAAGGACTTAAGTAAGATACTTAGATTATGATTGATTCTCTCTTCCTTAATATTAATAAAGAAAAGGCCAAGAAAGCTAAGTTAAAGGAGCAAATATCTAATTTGTGTGAGATTATTGTAAATGTTGTCAAGACTCTCTCTCGAATGGTGCTAACATATGAGCATTTCAATCCCCAATTCATCACAATAATGGAAGAAACTGGTGACAAGGCCAAATCCATAGATGAGTGGATAGAAAGGATCTCCAAAATGGCCAATGAAGAGTACATAGAGGTTGTAATCAAGATGAAATAATGTCAAGATAAATGGGATAAACTAAAAAGTTTTAAACTAGAAGATGATAATGAATGTAGGATTGCCGAGCTCTAATTAGAAAGCCTCAAAGTAATAAGCTCACTTCCAGAAAATGTGTTAATTAAAGAAAAAATTGTGCCTGAAGGGTCCATAAAGAAGGGTAAACATGAAGATCTTACTCTCTCCTTCTGAAAAAAGATTCTTAATCAAATGATGGAAGAGATGAAGTTGTTGGAAGGAGAGGTAGAAGAAGCTATAGATGAGCTTGATGATGGCATCTATGATGTTACATAGTACAATGTTGCAAAGCCCCCAAAATACATGGATGAATCCCTTCAACTCTTTCAACAAGAAATTAATAATGTTATCACTCCCTTCACCTGTAATTCAATAGAAAAACTATCAAAGCTTCAAGGGTAGTCAATTACCTTGCATCTTATATAGGGAAAGTAAGAGGTTTTGTACCATCTTAGCAAGGAGATACTCAAATTTTAAACAAAAATGCAATCCATTATAAAGGCTGATGTGAAAGTAATAAAATATATACTAGATTAATATGCCAAATATCGAGAGAAGAGTAGGGTTGAGGCGAGGAGGAAGGAAAGACTGAAATTGAAGTTCTACAAATGGAATAGCTCCTAATCATCTACTTGTTGTTGTTGTTGTTGTTGTTCTTATTATTCTTCTTTATTTCTTCTTCTCCTTCTTATGATTCAATAATATAATAAAGTAATGAATCTTCATTGTAAAACTGAATTAAATTGGTTAAACACCATTACTTCAAGTTTTTTTTAAATTCAATTGCTTATGAGTATGTGGCATAGCATGAGAATCAATTGTAGTTAGTTAGGACTGTGGAGCATTTTAAATGTGTGAGTATCTTAAACTAAGAGTTTTAAGGAGGAGAATTCTCAACCTCTTACGGTTTGTAGATAGGTGCATAAACTAAATGTAATTAATGAATCTTATTTGTATTTTTATTCTAGATGCTATAAATAGTGAGAGAGGCCTATAGGCCAAGGGATCGGGAAAATTTTGGCAAAAAATAGTTGTAATTGTGCATTATTATTTCAAACTTTGTGTTGAAGTAATCATATGTTCACCTAATAAACAAGTTGAGCTTGAATAAGAAGAAGGCAAAATTTTCAGAACTTTGTGTCTTATAAAGTCTTGTTGTGCACACTATGGATGTTTATGGTAAAATTTGTTTTATCTTGAATTTCCATTTGAATGCATTTATTTTTATTTGTTGGAAATTGAAAAATAATCAAGTATTTATTTATTCCACATGGTTGTAATGAGCTCTATTATCTACTTGTTGCAAAGCATGTTTCCTTCATATAGATATTGTTATTCTCCCACATTCTCTTTTCATTTCTATTAATTGTTTATTTCCCATACAACTTCTTCCTACAGATTTGTTTGGCTATGGTCCATGATCTTTAAAATTAAATTAATACCCAATAAATTAATGAATAGGTTGTATAATACATAAATTTATCATACAAGAGCTTCACCATTAAATGAAGGGGATTTATCCAATGACTTCCTATATTTTTACGTGCATAAAATCTATCTAACAAAACATCCTGCACACTCGGTGGGAAATTTAGTCCCTTTTATGATATTTTAAGTTATCTTGTTTTTTTCCTTGCCAATTTATCTACCTTTTCATCTTAGACTACTTTGGTATCCCCTCTCCAAAAACACATAAAATGAGAAAAATTAAACAAGGACTATTGAAAACAGTATGTTTCTCTTTTCTTTCATTTTCTTCTAGAATCGTATTTTTGTGTGCTTTATATTCATACAAATCAATATTCTTTTTGGATCTTGAAACAAACCTTCATTTTTACTTTCTCATCTAGTTTAATTAATGGATTAAACGATTACATTCAAAAAAATCCCCTAACACACAACCAAACCACATAACAAATGTAATGCCCACTTCCCTTTGACACTTTGTTTGAGATCTTGATCTTGATACTATTGATCTCATTTTGGAAATTATTATATTTTGATTTTAGTATGATGTGTAGATTTAGATCATGGATTATTATGGACCTTGATTCAGTTAGCATGCATGATGATTATTAAGGACATTATTATATATGGATGATGATATATTGTTGACATGGATATAGTATTGATGTTGATTTTAGACACGTGACATTTGATGTTAAAGGTATCTCTAGTATAGAGATTCATTGGATGATGATATAGTTACAAATTTAATTTAACTGATGATGTTGAATTCTTGATGTTGTTGTGATTTGGATTTGATCTTTATATGTTGTTTGTATCATTTTGGATGTTCTGATATGGCCACGAGGCCGAAGGAGGTATTTTTATTTTGTAGGTTAAAACATCACAACAATGTCAGGGGACTGGAGACTCACCATATTAGAATTTTGGATGAGTTCAACGAGGTCACCATGGCAACTATAATTGTTTGTATGTTGTGTTTGTTAGGGGTTCCCATGGGGAGGGGGGGTGGGGGATCACTTTAAAATGTGACCAAGGGATTTCATGTATTACTTTAATGTGTTTCTTTTTTTGTAATTTTTGCATGTATTTTATTTGTGATGTGTTACCTCTTTCATTAGTTAATTAATTTGGGTTTATGTTATTTATAACCATATGTTAAATAAATAAATCATTATGTCAAAATAATGTAATAAATGAAGTCATAGATATTAATGCATGTTGTGAAAATGTGTAAGAGGATGTACGAGATGTGTAAGTGATGTGTAAGTGATGTGTAAGTGTGTAAGTCAAATTTTGGAGTGTAGGACACTCCATCCTCAAAGGAATTCGAAATTGTCCTTGAGGGCTGCATTTTGAGGCTTGTGGGACAAGTTAAACTTGTCCCACACCTCTTAAAATCATCCACCAACCATACCTATGGTTTTGGAGTCAAAATTAATCTTTTTAATTGTATTTTGAAATGACTATGTGTAAGTTTTTATTGCACTTTTCTTACAAGTTTTTAATTCAGTCCTTGTTAAAGTATGGGTTAATTTTGAGTGTGTAAGTTGATTGTCATCTCCATTTAATGTGATTAGTTGTGAAGTTGACTTTCTCTTTTTAGGGTTGAGGAAGAATGATGTGGCATCCCACTTGGAATCCACATCATCCTCTCCCCTCCCTCTCCTTTAAAATTTGAATTCTTCCCTTGTTTATGGTTGTTGAAACTTTGCTCTTTCTTCTTGGGTCAAATTTTATTGCTGTGTGGGAGTCTTGCTTGTGGAGAGAGTTTGAAAATTTATATGCATGCTTGGTGTTGCTACTCTTGGACTGTTTTTGGCCATTAAAGAGCTTGCTATCTTGGACTATATTTTGAGCATTGAAGAGCTTGTTGTGTTGGACTGTATTTCTTAGCATTGAAGGAGATTTCTCTTTTGGAAACAAACTCCATAATGGAGAGGTAGGATCCTACCCTTTTTTAATGTTGTTTTCTCTTTCCTTGCATGTGAAAAATGGTGAATGTGTTGTGTATTGTTGGCTGGTTGGGTAGCATGCTTAGGGAAAGGTGTAGGAGAAGGCTATGGGGATTTCATATGGGGGGCATAAGGGATTGCCAATGGCACTTGCTCTATTTTGGAGGGAGTTTTGGATTGGGATCCACCTAGGAAAAGAAACTGCTTGCATTTCTTACTATTGGGGGGCATAAGGGAGAAAATTTGGGGGGCATAAGGAGGGGTTGGGAGATATAAGGTTTATGGGATTTGATATGTTTATTGGCGGTATGATTTAGGTGGATGCCCAATTCCAAATAGGGAGGCATAAGTAGTTTCCCCATAGTTCTTGCTCTTGATGGCTTGCTTGATCAAGCCCATGTGTTGTGTGTATGATTCTTATTGCAGTTGTGAACTACTATCTTTGTTTGGACTATGTATTTTTTTGTGTTATGCATGTGAAAAGAATGTTGTTTGTTGTGATAGAATCCTTGTTGCCATGTGTTGATGTTCATACTCTATTTCAATATGGTTGGGGCTCGGGGCCAATGGGGAATGATGGATTCTCCTTTCCCATTGGATGTCTTGATTGGGTGGAGAGCGTTGCCTTTCCCCCTTCCTTGTTGTGATCAAGATGAAAAGGTGAAGAAATCAGCATGTTGCTATTTTGGAGCTTGAAGAAAATACGAGTTTATGATCTTGCCTTTGAGAAATTCCATTGTTATCTTCCCACTTGAAGTGGATGATTGTATTATTATTTTTAATGAGAAGGCACCTTGTAATGCAAAGGAAAAGATTCGATTCATTGGGAAATGTAAATATTTATTATTTTATTCTCTATTTTGGAAAAGAATGTCGTACAGGCTTTGTAAATTACATATTGAAAATTAAAGGAAGAAATAATCATAAGTATTGTTAGAAATAAATAATGAATTACATTTCTTTCTCAACTTGCATTGTTGTATTGCAATTTAATTGTTGTTGTGTTGCAATTTTCTATTTTGGGAAGAAGAACACGTAGGAAAGAAATGACAGTCTTTTGATCTTTTGAAGTGAGTTTTAAAATTGGAAATCAACTTTGCATATTGAATGTAAGTGTTTGTTTGAATCAATTGAATGCCTGAGATAGGAATTTGACATGCTTTCCATATTTGAAAGTTGCAAATTAATTTGCAAACTCGTTAGTGAGAGATCTCTGTTTCATTTATAAATCAGTCAATTAAGTTTATCAAATAAATGTACAATTCAAAATTATAACTTGTAATAAGATATGAAACATTATAACTTAGATGTAATATACCCTAATGAACTCAATTTGACCTCAACACTAAGAAAGACTTTTTAGAACTTCATCAAAAATCCAATTTCAACTTGCATAACCATTTTCACGTCAAAAGTTGTAAAATTATCAAATTGCACTAAATCAACAAATTGAACCTTGAAAACACTCCTAAAAATACCCAAGGTCAATCCTCCATGTTCAATCGATATGTTGAGAAGAATAAAATCAAAATTCGATCAAAATATTACAAGTTGGAAAATTGCCAGTTTTGAATTTTAAACTCTGCAGATCTATTTCTTAAAATTGACCTTCTAAACTTCATAAAAATCCAAAATTGATGATTTATGTACAAATATTACTCTAAGATATTTCCGTAAAGTCCTTGTTTTCCCAAAACTGACTTTTCTATCAAAAGTTATGGCCATTTGAAGTTTTACTTCAAAATGGTCATCCAAAAATTAATCTAACTATATAAAAATTAAAACTTAACCTTTGGAAAAAAAAAATTCCCCCAAAAATCTTGCAGCCTCGCCACCCTCGCAACCAATCAAATGTTTCCACGTGGCACTTTAGAGCGCAGACTCTTTTGAAACTTAACTTTTTGAAAATTTGACTTTGGGAAAATTTTCTCATTTTTCCCCGCAACCCCGTGGCCCCGCAGCCAATCACGTGCTGACACATGGCTTGGTGGGCACAAAAATAAAATTGAAAACTTAACCATTTAACTCCTTTGGAAAAATTTCAATTTTCCCTCCGCAGCTCCACACCTCTGCAGCGTATGAGGTGCTAACACATGTCCTAGCATGAGACCCGCGCAGTCTTCTTGAATTTAAAAATCTTTTGGCACAAAACCTTGAATCGCTCCACCACAACTCTGACCCGTGTCCAATCACAAGATGCCACGTGGCCTTTTGAGCAAGGTCATAGGTTTGAAAGCAAATTTTCCTTTAGGAAATTTATTTTTTGACCGTGGGAAAAATTCCCAATTTTTCCCGTGACCCACCGCCCTGTCCCAATCACATGTGACACATGGCAAATTGGACATCGGTGGGAGCGCGGAGATCTTTTCTCCTTCGAGATTTTAACCCATAAAATCTCAATTTCCCCTTTTTCCCCATTGCTCCATGATTTCCCATGTCCAATAGGTACTTGACATGTGGCATGGGTTTCTCCTTGGCGGAGGCGCACGTCCATTTCCGCCCTTGGGCTTTTGGCCTAAAATCTCCAAAACCTAAAGTGCTCCACCGCTCCACATTTCCCCACGCTAATAGGGAATCGAGACGTGTCTTCCCTATCAGACTTGTGGGTGCATGGAGGCATTTTGCACTCTTTCGCTTCAGGAGGGAAAATTCTCAATTTTTCTCCCCGCTCCGCCAACCCGCTCAAGGGAAAATGTTTCTCCATAAGCCCGCAGACTCCCCAAGGGAAAATTTCTCCCCAAAACTTCACGGGCCATAACTTGAGATTTATAGGGAGTTAGGAGGACTTATTTATATGGTTGGAAAGGTGAGAAAATTTCCTATCTAATTCACATGATTTAGGAAAGTTTTGATGACTCTAAGTCTGTAAAAACTAATTTGAACCCCGTAAGCTGTTAGGGCAGAGATGAGTAAGATTTCACTCTCCTAACCTAAGTGATGAATTCAACCTCTTGTCTTGACCTTGTGCCTTGTCAATATTAGTTACTTGAGGTAATTATTGCAAGTCGGTGTAGCTTTCTAATCCTTATCTAGTTTGTGCTAACTATGATCTTATAACCCTCTTTGAAAACACTCTAAATCAAAAACAATTATTCCGAATTTTCCTAGTTAATCCTAGTTTGTTTCTTGGTCTCAAGTGGTAGTTTGAAATGGGAATTACAAAAATTAAACTTGCATCTAAATTTTCCCTTCCAATTATACCTACTTGGATTTCATCACCAAGGGGGAAGTTGACTCGGTGTTCTGACTAAGTATAAAATACTAGTGGGTGGTATATCAGCTAAGCACATGAAACCATTATCATTGCGGGACCATGAAGTGAGGGGATAGGTCCCAATACACGCCTTGTACTGACACCAACACAAACTCATGCCTCTCATACCTTAGGTTATATTGAGGAGTCTAACCTTAACACACCTTAATCTAGCCTTAGCAAGCCTTCTCTATAGTTCCTTTTCAGCCATCTTTTCATTTTATACTTTTCTTGAGTTAATAAAAATAATCTTACAAAATTTCTTGTGATAGTGTGGTCTTCATTTTATTAACGATCATCTTTCTTTTTCTATATTACTTATTTTTTTATTTCATGGTTTTGACTAGACAATGGTATCACCTTCAAAACACCTCAAAAAGACATATCCATTTCGAACACCCTTAGAAACATATCAGGGAATCCCCATGTTCTCACATCACCCATTCTAAAGCATCAAATATTCTTAGTCCCTCCCTTCATAGTTCTTCCAGGAGTGATGACCTAACATTTACGAACTCTTGGAATCCAATCCACTTTCCCTTAGTAGTTACCTTTATGTGAATTTCATTTGTCTATGTCATACCAATAGTTAATATTGTCCACCTACTCTTGTCGATACTTGTGACTATTCCATAATTTTTGACCCTAGCTATCAACCAGGTTATAGAACAAATTACTCCATACCCTACCTCTATTGTTATGGGGACATCAGCCCCTTCTTCATCTACTCTTGTTTCTAGCTTCGAACTCTATACCATATCATCACAAAATATATCTACTCAACAAGGCCCCATAGTGTCTCATCTTTTTAGTTAACCCTCAAGGTGCTCAAAACCTCATAATTATCACACCACCTTTGGTTAGTCACCAAGGACCCGTAACATCTACATCCTTAGTTAATCCATATAATGCCCAAAACTATGTTGTTATTTCAGCCCCCATATTCATCCATACATCTTCCACCCCTGTTCCTCCCCGATAAGCTATGTCAATGTACACATTTCCATAAGCCCCTCATCCTTGACACCACCCATCATCTCATCACAATCCACATCCACAGTTCAAAAATTAATGGTGTTTATCCCTACATCTTTACCACCCATCAACATGAGTTTCATCACCAATGTTCCTCCCTCTTTACATCTTATTCCTTTGACGGTTGTTTCACACTACATGATACATCTTGGCTCATCAAAATCCACCACAGTCATATCCTCTTGTATACACTTTTATTCCTCCTTCCCATCAGTATATCAAATCCTCATCACAACCATTAGTCTCAATACACTTCCAATATCCTAATAAATATTCCTCTCTCTCAAAATCCTTCATTACCATATCATCTATATCAACAATTAAACCCTCACACCTATAATCAATCCACTCCTTCCTCTTAGAACATCCAATAGCCTAAAAATTATCCCATGCATGTATTAATCAATAGAATTTTTAGCCTCGAAAATGGCACTATATGACTGAAAAATAATGTTTCCTACGAACAGATCTATAGTGAACCTATTAATCTATATACTCCTTTCAATTCCTATTATTCCCACTATGAAATCTTGAATTTCATCAATTTCTAATATATATAGCACCCATAAAAACATATCATGTCCTTTCTTTATACGTGTTATCTCATTACTCATGATTAGGATCTCATGTTGAGGACATTCCCCGTGTCCTTATCTAGACCCACCTTTGATTGGTATAATAGTATCTTGTAACACTCCCTTTATTCATTTGCACAACTTGCACCTTTTTTTTAGAAAACTTCTCCATCAACATTTCACATAAAATATCCATCATTGACTTGTATGCCATCAAAAAATTTGAGGATGATTTTGTTTTTTATTTCATCTCCAGATGGTGAGGGCTTATCAAGCAATTTTCTTTCTCCCTTCCAAAATTGATTTGATCGACATTTTTGCTCGATCCTATATGAAAAATGTAACATCAAATATTCAAATTCAATCATTCCAAACATTTTACAAGGCCTTTACCACATCCCGAAGCTAGAGCTCCACACTCTAAAGGATGTGTTGTTGCAAATCAGCGGACCCCTAGATGTTGATCGATTTATAGTTTGATCACCCTATGCATCCAAAGTGTGATTGCACAACATTGAATCCTCTTCCCAAGTGTGGGACTTACAAAATGGAAGAGGAATATCCAAATTAGAGGCTGGTTCCTCAACTCCTCTGATCAGCTATTTCACTTGCACAATTGCAGAGGTTTAAACACCTAAATCTACTCTAAATTCCAAGGAGAGAGATAGAGAATGCAAAAAGAAAGAACTAATGCTAATAGGTGATGCACCAAAGGAGTTGTAGACACCTGATGCTGCATGAAATACACAATCCACAAGGAAACATAGCACAAAACATGCACAAACGCTCAAAATGTAATGAAAGATCAAGAAAGAAATGATAGATATATGAAAGGATTGAGGGATTTTAATCACATAACATATATCAACATCTCAGACCCAATACAGTACATTATAGTGATCCAAAGGCAAGAAAAGGTGCTGCATTACATGGAAAGGTAAAATTTCTTCACAAATTCTGCCAAGGAGGAAGAAAAAGGAAGTTGCAGAGCTGAAAAAGTGTCTCTCCTTTGCAAAATGAACTCATTCTGGCTTTTACAGTGCAAACCACGACCCCAGGAGAGAGAAACGTGGGAAAACGTGCAAGGGGTTCAACCATTGACCAAAATTCCATCAAAACAACATGGGCACCCTGACAGACCCATTCCCTGACATTTTTAACCATGCTGGGAGAGAATGCGAGCCATTCTTCATTAAAAACGGTGGTTGAAACGTCATTTCTGTCCATGACCACGTGCCAGAAGAATTTTTTGATTTTATCTCTTCAAACTCCACCAAAATGAAAAATTGACCCCATAATCTTGTAGATAATTTCACCAGCTTTCCATTGATATAAAGAACGTGAAAAACCAAGCTTTGGATCGAAAGATATGGCGATTTGAAGTTTTAGGGCAAAACAGGGCCAAATCGGGTCGGTGGGCAAAAATTTGAATTTTTGCACCTTTTTGGTCAATTGGAAAATTTTCCAAAATTTCCCCACGCTCCACCACTCTAGGTGCCACATGGTGGCATCTCATTAGCCGCGGGCCTTTCAGGGGAAAATTTTCCACAAAAACTCCGCCGAGCCATAACTTGAAAAATACATGGAGTTAGGAGGAAAACTTTACCTTTCTAGAAAGCTGAGAAAGAGATCTATCCAATGGTGTCATTTCCAGAAGGTTTTGAGTGCCTGAAAAGAAAAATATTATGACTGAGGCACAAGAGAGGAAAAAATGAGAGGAGTTAGCCACAAAAAATGAGCAGGGGCACATTTTGGATAACAATTTTGGCGACTCAGAGGGGTCATCTGCCTGCTGGATGAAGTTACCAGTTGCCTGAAGCATCCATTGGGCATGGAGTCATGAGTTGTAGCCTGCAAACTGATTTGAACTTTGAAAACCTCATCTCTGAGCCACTTGGAAACCCACTGAAATGGACTGTGCAAGAGCAAAACCAGCACCACAAAAACTATGTACAAAACTGAAAATCATACATGCTCCAAATGGAACATGCAGAGTGTGCACAAGCACTTCTTTTACTGAAAGCAAACCTACCTACTCTACCCTAATGGAAACAAAGGTGAGCTAAACAAACCCTGCAACTGGTTGTGCAAAATAGCTTCCTTTCTTCAAAATTGGCAACCATGCAACTAATTTGGCATTGAACATGGCTGATTGGATGAATGGAAAATCAACAAGAAGCTGGTCTTCCACCCAAATCATCAAGGTATCAGCTGAAGGAAAATTCAATACCTCTTTTAGTTGTTCTGCATTTGGATTGGAGAGGTATGACAACTGATCCTTGGTTCTTTGTAGCTCATCCTCATGCTTAGAAGCAAGCATGACTGGTTGTGACTTCTCCTTTGGCTCCAATAAATCCAAATACCTGATTGGGCAAGGTATGATCCGTTTGATATGCCCATAGCTCTGATTTTCAACTCCAAAAATGGAGTCTTCTTGTAGACCTTCTTGGGTGGGTGATGTGGAAGAAATGGTAGAACCTTTCTGCCCTTTCTCTTCTTCCAATGAAGAACATGAAAGATTAAAATCTTCCAATCTTAGTTCCAAAGAGCTGCTATAAGATGCAGGCTGCTGCAAATGAATGCTCTCCTTCATGACAGCAAGCTCAAGTATTTGGGACGTGGAAGATGAAAGAGAGAATGGTGGAAACTCAACCGGTTCTTCTTCATCAAAACAGTCCTCCAAATCTGACAGATACACTACCTCATTGTTGTCCTGATGCAAATGCTCAACTTCCTCCATAGTGTCCTCTTGATCTGTAACTTGATCATCATGGTTTCTTTCATCCTCCAACATTGAGTTTGAGAGATCAAACTCTTCTTCAGCACTAGAACACGAGAGGGATGAAGTAGAAAGAAGAACTGAAGGTTCTCCTATAGCCTACCTTGTGTTCAAAGCCCTTGGATCTGCACTTTTCTTCTTCACAGCTAGAATGTGCTCCTCTTCTTTCACATTTGGAGCGGCTTCTCCCTCCTCTACTACTTGAAGGCAATCTTGCTCTTGATAGAACTCTTCTCCTAGCATGAAGTTTGTCAAGTCAAACTCTTCAATCTGCTACTCTAGAGGACAAGTTGGGACTGCAAGATCTTCTTCTGAGCTTTCTTCCTCCATGGTTGATTGTGTAACTTGAATTGAATTGGAATTCCCTTCAAATAGAGTGCCAACATGGACACTAATTTCTGAGAAAACTAACTGCTGGTCTTCTTCTTTTTGCTCTTCTTCTGCTGTCACAAAATCAGTCCTAACCACTACTTGTTCTCCAACTCCAACCTCTTCTGAAGGCTTAACCATCAAGGGGATATTTTTCATCCCAAATTTAAGAGCCCAACTCTTCAGACTTTGAATTTCTTCATCTTTGTTTGGCTTCTCTTTTTTTGTTGTTTTCCTTGACTGGCATTCTGATTTTTATCCTCCCAACATGGATTTGGGAATGCAAGAGGAGAAGTGGATTGTAACTCAATTGATTTGGCAATTTTTTGTGGTGGTGGAGGAGGTAGAAACTCTTGTTTCTTTGGAGGAGAGGGTATTTCCGTTAGCTCTTGTGGAGGGGATGACTGTTTGGAAGGAAAGGGGAAAGAAGAATCGAGATGTGGTGGAAGACTAGGGGATGGCGAAATGGAATTAACTCCTGGGGCAGCATTGACTGGATTTAGAATTTGAAATTCCAAATGAGATGATGCTGCTTGAGTAATGGGAAGAGAAAAACTAGATGATGGTGTAGAACTTACCCATTGACAAGGTTGTTCAACACCAAGTGTATAGGCCTCTATTTCTGCTGTCCATTGTGCAAGTTGGGGCAGCATCTTCATCATAAAGTCCAGCTTCTCCTGAGGGCTGAAGTGTCTTGGAAAAGGAGTCCCCATGCAACTAATTTTGAAAGCCTTCATTTGAGCTGCTACTCTTGATTGCACCATCTTTGCCTCCATCTTTTGGATTTTTTCCACAAAATCTGCATCTTCCATTTGATTGTCTTCATTGCATGCGTACCCTTGTTCTTGATGTGCTTCACAACCAAACTGACTTTGGCACTGCTGCTCATATGGGTAGACATGCTGATTTTGAATTTGATCAAAATGCTGATTTGGAGGATTTGTAAAACATGTTGGAGGTGTGATATACTACTGTTGTAAATGTGAATTCCATGATGGAAATGAAGTCATGATTGCACAACTTCATGGAATGGAAAAGAATGAAAATGATGGAAAGAAGAATGGATGGAAATGAATGGAAAACAGGTCTGCAACTTAGAGAATGAGTTGTTTACCAGATGGAGTCGCCAGATGTGCTTTTGA
The DNA here is from genome assembly GCA_018340775.1 of Taxus wallichiana var. yunnanensis. Taxonomy (NCBI): domain Eukaryota; kingdom Viridiplantae; phylum Streptophyta; class Pinopsida; order Cupressales; family Taxaceae; genus Taxus; species Taxus wallichiana. The sequence continues at coordinate 506,848,570 of CM031235.1, forward strand.
AAGTGCCTCCAAAAGGTTGAATCCTTAACAGGAACACACCAACCTATCAAAGATAAAGTGGAAGACCTCTAAGGTCCCACCGGGCGTGCCAAAACTGTTGTTGCAAATCAGCAGCACCCCCTGGATGTTGATCAGATTTCTAGTTTGATCACCCTATGCATCCAGTGTGATTACACAACATTGAATCCTCTTCCCAAGTGTGGGACTTGCAAAATGGAAGAGGAATCTCTAGATTAGAGGCTGGTTCCTCAACTCCTCTGATCAGCTATTTCACTTGCACAATTGCAGAGGTTTAAACTCCTAAATCTACTCTAAATTCCAAGGAGACAGAGATAGAGAATGCAAAAAGAAAGAACTAATGCTAATAGGTGATGCACCAAAGGAGTTGTAGACACCTGATGCTGCATGAAATACACAATCCATAAGGAAACATGACACAAAACATGCACAAACGCTCAAAATGTAATGAAAGATCAAGAAAGCAATGATAGATATATGAAAGGATTGAGGGATTTTAATCACAGAACATATATCAACATCTCAGACCTAATACAGTACATTACAGTGATCCAGAGGCAAGAAAAGGTGCTGCATTACATGGAAAGGTAAAATTTCTTCACAAATTCTGCCAAGGAGGAAGAAAAGGGAAGTTGCAGAGCTGAAAAAGTGTCTCTCCTTTGCAAAATGAACTCATTCTGGCTTTTACAGTGCAAACCACGACCCCAGGAGAGAGAAACGTGGGAAAATGTGCAAGGGGTTCAACCATTGACCAAAATGCCATCAAAACAACATGGGTGCCCTGAAAAACCCATTCCCTGACATTTTTAACCATGCTGGGAGAGAATGCAAGCCATTCTTCATTAAAAACGGTGGTTGAAACGTCATTTCTGTCCATGACCACGTGCCAGAAGCATTTTTTGATTTTATCTCTTCAAACTCCACCAAAATGAAAAATTGACCCCATAATCTTGTAGATAATTTCACCAGCTTTCCATTGATATAAAGAATGTGAAAAACTAAGCTCTGGATCGAAAGATATGGCGATTTGAAGTTTTAGGGCAAAACAAGGCCAAATCGGGTCGGCGGGCAAAAATTTGAATTTTTGCACCTTTTTGGTCAATTGGAAAATTTTCCAAAATTTCCCCACGCTCCACCACTCTAGGTGCCACATGGTGGTATCTCATTAGCCGTGGGCCTTTCAGGGGAAAATTTTCCACAAAAACTCCGCCGAGCCACAACTTGAAAAATACATGGAGTTAGGAGGAAAACTTTACCTTTCTAGAAAGCTGAGAAAGAGCTCTATCCAATGGTGTCATTTCCAGAAGGTTTTGAGTGCCTGAAAATAAAAATATTATGACTGAGGCATAAGAGAGGAAAAAATGAGAGGAGTTAGCCACAAAAAATGAGCAGGGGCACATTTTGGATAACAGGATGGTAAGGTTAAATTGTGATCTAAGAAACCCAAGCCCGGTTCCTCCTTTAAAACCTCTTCTATAAATGAAAAGTATAAATGTTCTCCCAAATCAATTGTATTGAAAATTGCATCCAATGGTCACTTTGAATATGATCGAGTCTTTCCCTCAATATAAGTATACACATTTAGGGGATTCATATAGCACTATCTTTGAATAACTTCTTGTTGTTTTTATGATTAATATCTCACCCATTTGGCTCATTGATGAATCTTCTTCCAAAAAATCATTGTATAGAGACAATGTATACAAAAAATATCATCAATTCTAAAGTAATGACATTAAAAGGTGTTGTTTGTTTAGAAATTTCCTCTAAGAACTTATCGACCGAGGTGAACTAAAACTTGATAACCTGAACACACCTCCTAATAAAATCTTATATGTGTTTAAATAACTCCTTTTGAATCATCCCCAGCCAACAACCAACCTCATTCAAGCACCATAAAGTCTCATTATATCATCAACATTTTGTTAGTGGAATAATTTTTCATGTTACAAATTATTTATTTTTCACCAATAGTGTGGGGCTAATCCCCTTCTTTCATGTGTATAGGAAGGTTCCCATTATTGAATGTAAACTAATTTAATCAATCTATAAGTTGTGGGGTGGCCAATAGGCCAGGGATCACACAAGAGCACTCCACTAAAACTATTGAAAATGCTTCTACAAATTACAAGGAGGAATTTTTAGTGAAGATAGGTAAAGGGGAGTTGGGGAAATAAGGAGAGAGATGGTTACTCTTATGATTAGGCTTAAATAATTCACATACAATAACCAAAGTGAGTTCACATCTAATTAGAAGAAAAAAAAGAAACTTATGATTCGACATAACAAATCATAAATATAGAGTTCAATTGATTCATTTATCAAAGGTGCAAACACCTTTCTTGGTTTTACAATATTATCATATATGAAAAGTTGGAAAGAGAGGGTAGAGGAACATAAGACAAGAAATAGAAGAATTGCAACTTTTATTGGCTGATGTAGATTTGATAACCTCAACAACATACATTCAATCAACAATTTCCAACCCTTTGGAATGGATAATCCATTCTAATTTATAGCATTACAATTTGTCCTTTCATCTACCCCCATATGACCTTTCACATTTCCTCATCACTTATGACCTTTTATATACCTAGGAATTGAATCTTTTCTTATTATTTGAAAAGGAATCTTACAATTTTCTGATAAGGGTCACTTAAGTGAATAGGATGAAATAGAAAAAAATGTATTCTTAATGATAAATTAGAATATGGAGAGAGAATAAGGAAGAGAGAGAGTTGGAAGGGATTGACTGATCTAATGAAGATGAAAATTTTCTTATGAATAACTTGTTGATCTGAAGCATGATAATAATAATTTCCTCCCTTTGCAAAATTCACAAAAACTCTACACTACTGAATGAGTGGTTTGAAACTCTATTGTGAAGCATTACAATGTGAGCATGATATAACTATGTGCATCACTCATGATGGTTCCTTCTTGATCTCGCAGTGAGAGTGAGGATCATTTTATTTCTCCTTATGATTTCTCCAATGGCTCCAATGATCATGAGAGACAATTGATAATTCTCAAACCTCTTTATGTGTATCCCTCATTCACCAAAATATACCCTCACTTTTCAAATAGATAATTTCTTCCCATTTGAGATTCTTGAGAACCAAATCACCGGTTAGAATGGAATGAGATGATGAAAATGTCTCTCCTTCATGAGATATGATCATGCTATAATACCTTAGGTGAGTATTTAATAAAACTACCAGGTGGATGGTAACAAATGAAGTAAATATGATTTCCCATTATTAAACATGTAATGCTATGAATGAATATCATTACCTTCTTACCTTTCTTGGCTCTAAAATCTATTTATACACCTCATGTTCACATGTTTCCCATGGGAACTTTTCCACCACCAAGAGAGACACATTTGCATTATCTTAAATAGAAGGACAATGTGATGGATTCATCTTACAGGATTTAATATTATTTATGGTATTCACAATGAATCTTACCTTCTTATGAATCCTCCTAGAATATGGAACCATTGTGCACCCTCTTTTCATTATATTCCTTTTCAAAGATTCTTGTTCAATGGCTCTTAGTTGCACTTGAAATTTTTTATCCTTGGGGGAGTGACCACACTAATAGGTGTTTTATTGAGTGTTTAAGAACACTATGACATCAAATGAAATTGGGATGATTTCTTGTTCTTGCATTCATGATGTCACACATGAAGCTCACCTATTTATCCTTTGCTACTCTAGAGTACTTGAATGAAATTAGAATTGGGATGCTTGCATATTATCATTCTTAGATTCATCTAATGAGAAACAAGAATCCTTTTATTCTTCACATATGATGGCCTGAATACTTTCATGACTTGACTAGATCACTTCAACTTGCTTCTTGGAAGAAGGAAAATGGATTCAAAACTTGATGATTGCCATCTTTCATGAGGAGTTTTTATTCCAATTATTATCACTATGAGATAATTTTTTTAAATCATGTGTTCCAATGGGGCTCTTTAATCATTTCAAATTTTGTACCAACTACACAATGTTCTTGACTTGTACTTGCTACACCACTCGATATACTATGTCTTGCTCCTTGACACAATTGTGATTAGAATGATGTTTTAGGATCCTTATGAAATTTTAAATTTCTTATTTTATCTAGAAGACAACTTTACAACCATGTGAGGATGGAAAAATAAATTGAGATGAGTGAAAATGGAGCTAATAGAAACTTTGTTCATTGAAAATGAGAATTTTTATTTTTGGCAATTGGGACGAGGAGCTGCTATTTTGGGAATATTTTATTTTTTCTAAAATTTGTCTTATAAATATCATATCACAATTATAATTCCTCCATTTTATATGTTTTAAAAATTTTAGGAATTTTCTATTTTTAGTAAGTTGTTTTTTTTAACCTATTATTTTGGGAAAATTTATTGTTTTGCCTTGCTTGTTATTTTGCATTGTTTCTGGATGTTCTGAGTGATGGGAGCTTGATATTTTGAGAAAATTAATATTTTTAGTTATTCATGGAATAAATCATGTGCCATTTTTATAAATTGGTCATATTGGTGTTGGCTTGCAAATAAAACACCATTGTTGGATTCAAATTTGAGACTCATGATCATTGTTCCAAGTTCCGTTGTGATACTTCTACTAAACTCTTGCAACTCAAAAAATAAAATCTTAGAGGTAGGTTTTTAGGTTTGATGTTTTGTGATGGAATCAATTAATTTATTCTTGAATATTTAACAAAAAAAATTTGCCAAAGTTACTAACTATGTGAAAAAGTGAGCTCAATTTGTGTTCAACTTCACGAGAGGGGTCTTGTGCTTCAATTTTTGGATGGAGAGCCATGTGAAAAACTTAGTCTTCATGGATAGGAATAATTTATATCATATTTTGGATTTTTTTAGGCTTTAGAGCATCAAAAATGGTGGATATTCAAACTTGTGCAAAGGATTTAACTTAAAAGTGAGTTTACTTTTATTTAATGATAACTTGTTAATCTGCAGTTTTAACCTTGGGTGAATGAAGTTGAGTTAAAAATGGGTTTATATGTAGGCACCAATTTTTGTGTCATCCCCTTGGAAAAATGTATAATAGGTGGAAAAAAATTCACCTTTGAGAGATGGTGAAACTTGGCAAAGATCTGAGTAGTGTGCAAATGGAGGGGCTTGTTGGGTATATCCAAGGGGATATCACAATTTTTTCCCTCTATATCCTCTTGGATATAAAAAAATAGGTGTAAAAAATGGGTTTCCTAGTAGGATGGTGTCACTTGGTGAGATTTGGTTCATTGCACAAGAGTGGGAGATAGCCAAATAAGCCCCCTGGAGCTAGGAGGGTCATATGAGGAACCAAGAGAGGTGTTTGCAAGGGGGCACAATTTTTTGTCCCCTTTTCCCATTGGGAAAGGGACATGAGGGGAAAATTGGGTAAAAGAAGCAAAAATTTGACATGTGGCACTTGAACAAATGACTAAGTATGGGATCAACATACCTTGCACTAGAGGAAACTTGAAAACAACATTACCAACACTTAGAATGGTATTTTAGAGAGAAATTATATATTATTATGACTCAAAAAAATTAGAAGATCAATGGAATAGGTTTTATAACCTAATTCCTCCTAAAACACCAAAAAATGTCTCCTTTTTCTTTAGGATAGTAGGGTGTGCCTGCAAAGATTGAACTTCCTCAAGAAGCACTTAGGTATTGGAATAAATTTTATTATTTCACCATGTAGATAATTATCTTAGATTTAAATTTCCTATTTATTTTCCTCATAACTCCTTATAGAGCTCTTGGAGTCTTTCGATGAAGTTCAGGTTGATATCTAGACCATTCATTCCTTGCACCTGAAAACCCCGCTTTTGCATAGTCTCTCCCTAAACCACCAAATCTTACCTAAAAATTACTAAATAACTTTCAACACATTATTAGATATTCATTACCACATCTTAATTATTATGATCCTTTGGAATCTTCTTGGAGAATGCACACCTCCTTTCAAATCGCCAAAATTGGCCTTTCTAGGCCTGTTGGAGAACTAGTCTTCAATTGCGATTTACTAGATGAAATAATTAATCTTGTCACATCATTTTAAACACCTAAACATGATTTTTAAATATATTAGGATGCCCTGAAAGTTTTGGATGATCATGACATGGAAGGAAAATTAATCGGAGAGGGGCTTAAGATGATTTGGATCATGTTTTTCACATTTGGCTTAGTTGTCATGGCTCAAGTTTTGAATTTTTGGGCTTACAAAAATTCATGAAAATAGTTGGCTTTAACTCAGGGTCATTGGAATATAAAGGGAAATAGATAACCTCAATACTCTTAGGTGATCATACCAATTCTTTTTTTTTTAAATTGGGCAATAGAGTCAATGTATCATCACTAACACAAATAATGAGCACACACGAGGAAAAAACCAAAAAAACACACCAAAGGAAGGGAAACACACAAAAATATGGAAATAAAACACACAAAAGAAGGAAACTATGTTACAAGAAGGGAAATTCATTGAGGTGGGATAATAATACACACTTCTAGAAATGGGTTAGGAGAAGTACATACCATCATGGAACAACAGGCTAAATTCAAACCTCTGAAGCTCAAAGATAATTATCTAATCATGTCATGTTCTTTTGATTTCCTTTCATGGTTTGAGGAGGAGGAGAGACAGTATGATTTCATCTTCATACTAATATTACATAGAAAACACTCTTGTATCCAATGACCATTGTGTAATTTGATTGAAATATTTTCCTTTTATAGCCTCCACTTGATTTTGTGTTAATATGAGAAGTCATTCCTCCATGTTCTCAAATGTAGAATCTCTTATTTTATCTTGAAGAAATTAACCATAACTAGGCAAATATTGTAGCATGAAATCATTCCAACGATCAATGGGGCACTTAGAAGTAGTGAGAAGAAGTTGATTATCTTCTCGTTCAAAATCTTCCTCAAGCTTTTCACTTTTGTCCTGAAAAATTATCTTCTATACAAACCAGCTCAATATCAGATTTGATAGCATTCTCAATGATGGAGATGTTATCTTCACAACTGAAAACATCCATAATGGGTTTAATAATTTTCTTTACTTATCATTCAAAAAATTCTTCCATCCTCTCACTTTAATTCTCTAAACAACTTCTTTCTAAGCCAAAGGTATTGTCCTCATGAAAGAAGACAACAATAGGAGATCCAAGAGTTACTTCTCCTTTCCATTCCTCATGAATACAACCTACTTCATACAATGGGAAATAGGGAGATTCATTTTCACATTCATTCTCATCCACCAAGGCTTCAAATACAACATTTAGTTTACTTGTTCATTCCATCTTGTTATCAATTATTCATGTATAAAAAGGAGAATCAAAGCTAAACTCACACTTATCTTGTATTTTCATGGCATGTGTTAAGATCTCAAGACTTAGTTAAGGTTCTTCAACCTCTTCCTCAATCTTCAAGACTCCTTACATATATTTCTCTTTCAAATATTTCAGGTACTCACTTTCACATTCTTCACATTGAGCCTTAGGGAGAAGGATGGAAATATTATCTACACATGGCCATAACTCATTTTGAAAAATCCTCCTCCTAATCCAAATTTTTTTCATTTAGGGGTTACTTTCTTGCAAGATTGGGCATACTTGGTTTTCATCATTTTCAAACAGAGAGAAGATATGCATAATGTGTGGGAAGGGCACACCTTTTAATTCTAAATTCATCAAACCATCCTCATGACAGGGCGAAGAATACAACATTGGGGCTGCAAAATGAGGATAATATTTTACTCCATCTTGATCATCTCTTATAGAGTATTCTTCTTTGCAAGGAAAAGGAAATACTCCATACTTTTCATGGTGATCAGCATTACACTCTTTTAGTGAGGATGGTGAAATCATCTTCTCGGAGAGGTCATGTTCAATTTTCTCATCCTCCTTTGTCTCAAGAAATTAATTTTATTCTTCAATTTTCTACATTTCATCATTTAACATTTTTTCATCCATGATTGTATCAAGAAGGAAGTTGGTATCTTTTATTCTCTTCATTATATCATTAGGGATTTGTGCATCAAATTAAGAACTAGAATTAGAAAGGAATCCATCAATGATTACCTCAAAGTTATCTTCTTAAAGAACTTTATCCCCAAATGGATGATTGATTTCATGAATATATTCATGGTTAGTGTAGTCCTCAAAGAACACTAGATCATATGTCATAGAACAAGTATCTTCACCTCTTGTACACATGGTTTCTCCAAATGGTTGTGCCTTGAGCCAAAATGAATTGATGAATGGAGGTTCAAATTTTATTCTTTTTGCATCATCCTCCAAGGCGTTGATATGACTTTCATTGGAACATTCAATGCTAGAGAATTCGTCATAAATACATAAGATTCTATCAAGAATAAAAACCTCATAATATGGGAAATCATCAAAATATTCTTCCAAATGGTGAATATTTTCTTCCTCATGATGGAGTGTTTCAAGATGCCCATACCTTCTTTGCATATCCAAGGCATAATTCAGATTTTTTTGGTTGGTTTTGGGATCATAATTTTCTTCTTCAACACTCAAAATTCCTTGCATAAAATCTCCTTTCAAGGATTTCATTTCTTATTCTCTATATGTAATAAAATGATCCAATGGAAGATAGACAAAAGACAGGGATTTGAGTTTCTCGTTCATCCATATGAAGTTGAAAATATTACCTTTAGTAAATTCTTCACCATCATGCCCTTCATACAAAATTTCATATCTCTTATTTATCTTCCTCATCAATTTCTTGGATTCTTGATCATCAATAGATGTAGGTATCTTTTTTCCTCTAGTAGCATTCTGCTTGAATTGAAGCCACCAAGAATTTATGACAGGATCTTCACAAATAAAAAAATTCTCCATTCTAGACATTGTTTTCATGACTACTGTAGAAATGGTATTGACCTTCTTTCTGTTAGTTGATTACAAGTTTATATATGAATTATAAGACATTTTCATTGTGCTAGAAATCTTACCTTTGTAAAATTTGGTCCGTAATGATGGTTCGTAAAAAAATTGTAGCTCTTGGTAGTCTCTTCTTCTTTATAAATTTTTCACTCATTGTTGTTGAACATTGTATGCACCCAAAATTGCATAGTGCTACTTTGGCATAATGTTAAAAATCCCCTATGATGATAAATTTGATCTCCAAAGAAAATGATGATGTTTGAGGTCTCATTTCCTTGTTTTTAGTAGGCCTATGTGACTTATTCTTCTTTACTTCTCAATTCTCTAGCTTTACTTTCTTTTGCAAACACTTTTCATTGCTTGTCCTTAGCATTTTCCCTTTAAGTTACGTAACCTCCACAGTGGTTACATAACCACCACAGCGGTTGTGTAACCACTAGTCTACCTAGAGTGGTAGTTGTGTAACCTTCGGTCTACGTAAACCGGTGGTTTCGTGCACTTTAACTTGAGACTTAAAATTCTAATTCTATATGCGTGTTGCAAGCTTCTCGCTTCCTTTCTCGTGCATTTCTTGACCAATTCTTCTAATTTTGATCTTTTTAGATGCATATGAAATTCCTATTCCTTATTATTCTTATAATTTTGACTACCTCTTCTTGTGATGATTTAACACGTCTTGATTTCAAAGTGTGTTGGACCATTTCCATGCCATTTTCTATAAAAACAAATATTCTTACCAAAGCATTGGTTAGAGATTCTTAATTTTTATTGCATTGTTACTCCGATGAAATCCTACCAAAAATTACACAAACAACTTAAACTTTACTTTATTTCTCTTTTGTTTGCATTTCCTACTAGGTAACCTACAACCACCTAATCCAACACTCTTCTAGATATTTGATTTTATTCCATAACTAGCACAACTCCCTGGACCAATTGGACTCATCTCTAGAGAAGAAGCTGAGGGGATAAAGAAAAGAACAACTACATCTAGATATTTTCATAGCTATACATTTCTAGTTTGGGGGTGTAATTCAATTTCTTCAAAGCTTTATTTTAATCTATAATTTACATTTCTTGTTAAATCAAAAGTTGTTTTTAGAAGAATAATTTCCAAAGTATTCATTTCCTGTAAGTAGCTTCTGTTGATATTTCATTCTTAGCTTATCCCTGTGGATTTTCCTGGAAAAGGATTTGGAGTAAGTTCATGTGCACACTTTCTTCATTTAGTAGCACATGTGGATTCCATTTTAGTTATTGCTTGTATTTCAACATGCAAACAAATAAATATTCCATTAAAAACTTCCTCCCTTCTTATCCATGTGGATCTGCAAGGGAAAGAAGATTTAGTATTTGTTCCTCTTGTTGCATTTCTTCACAAGTTATTTTTTGTGTAGTCCACTGTTTCGCCAGGGAAGTCTCAAGGGAAGAAGAAATTTATTCTCGATAATCTTAATTTCTTCCCATGATTCTCGAGGTCGTGATTAGAAGAAATAGTAGAATCCACAATTATAAATTGGACAAGATTTGTGGTTAATTAGATTAGGTTTCACCTTCAAAGAATGTAGACGAATAGCCATATCCAGTTAGTCCCTATTTATTTTATTTTATAATAGGAGTAGATTTAATTTAATTTAGAAGTAATTTTATTTGTCTATAGGTTTCTTTTTTCCAGTAAACAAGAAAATCCAAAAACATAGTTTAGAAGTAGTTTAGATTTATTTCATTTGTCTGTATTCAAAAGATTGTTCAAAAATACCAAAACCAAATTAGTTGGTTTCTTTTTTATGTTTTTTTATTAAATAGATAGGATCATATTTAATTAAATTCAAGGAGAAATTAATCAACTTTATTTAATTTAGATTTTTTTTCTTTGTTTATTTAAAGATAGGAATTTAGATTAATTAGACTTAGAATGAACAAAACCCCTTGTTTCCATAGTGACCTAGGCTACCCGATTTTAGATTTAGCCCCCCTTTAGTTTCGTGTGTGATTATTTGTTTCCTTAGTTGTTTATTTTTTGCCCACATGACCATTCAGGGTCCACAATAACCAAGACATACAGTTTTTGATCTAACCATGCCACAACCAAACATAGATAAGATTGACTAAGAATTACGTTATCTTACCTTCCAAACTATCCCAATCCCACCTAGCATTATCCAATAGTTGATTGCTTTAAATGAAAAGGTAGACACTATCGAGTAGTTTTGGGAAAACCATCCTAGTAAATATTAGCCTTGTCCTTATCCCATTATTTGACATATATTCATGACCCTATTTAGAGAGGAATTCATAGATTTACGAGGATAGTTTTATCGTGTTCCAAAACCAAGTAAATTCTTATTCAAGCTTATACCGATATTGACCATGACTTGCATACGTTGATCATTCTTGATTGTAGCATTCACCTTGAGCAAGTAAGATGGGAATTCATCGCCCTCAATGAACAAATACCAATTTTTTCAGTTGATAATAGTAGATTGCCTTGATTTCTTGTTGTCATTTTCATCTATTCCGTCTACATCCATCATGGGTCCATCACTAATATATAGGTTAATATTTAATAATATGAAATATTTATATTTCTATTATTAAATATGCTAACCTAGGTATATATTTTAGGTTAAATATTTAATATCATGAAATGATTATATTTCTAATATTAAATATTATAAACCTAGGTGTATGTGTCAACCATTTTAGGTTGAAAAGGTGGGTCGGAGACATACACATCACCTTATATAAAAAAGACTTTAGGTCCTCATTTGATATATTCGGAAATATATCAAAGGTGTGCAAATCAAGTGATTTGGTTTTACCCTTGGTAAATAGGGTTTCAAAGGAGGAGGTGATCTTACTGGATGTAAAATAAGTTCTCTAAAGTAAAAGGTTATTTTCAAAGTGGTTTTTACCCTATTGGGGTTTTCCACTATAAATATTGTGTCACCTGTGTTATTTATTTCCTATAAGTATTTCTTTATTTACTTATGTTATGATGTAATATTTATTTAAATATTTATTATAACATTATATAATATGTAAGTTGATTAAATCCGTATTTATTAGAATCCTCAAATTCTAACATGGTAATAGAGCGAGGTAAATTAAATAAATTAAGATCAAATGTTTTGTATTTTATTTATTTAATTTGTATGGGTTTTTTCAACCAACCCGAAAGGGTATTTAAAAGTATCCGGTCCCCTTCTTTTTTTTCCCAATTTATTTTGGCACTACATTTGTGTAATTAAACTCTCGGTAAAATTTTAGGGGTTTTTCAATTTTAAATCCCTAATTTTTTTGGGGGGAGATGTAATATGATATGATTCTTACTTTCATTTACATTTTGTAAATTATATGGAATTAATGTTTGTTTGGAGATTGATGTGTGCACAAGTGAAAGGGGCTTCAAATATTTACCTGCGTGAAAATCACATACGAAAAGGAAAGGATTTATTACTATATGAAATAATTTTCATGTTTTCTATAATTTCAAATGTTTGTAGGTTAAATATTTTGGAAGGTAAATTCATACCCGTGTTCTTTGGACCCCTCTAAAAGAATTTGATTTGAAAAACTATAGTTTATAGTTAATCTATAACTATATTTTTTTAAAATTAAAAATATATAGAATAAGGTTTATATAATAACTTATATAAACATCGTATTAAAATTTATATAATTTGAAAACTATATATTTTATATAGTTCTTATACTATAGTTTATAACTACCCCATTCGTATGGGCTCCGTAAAAAAAAATGTTTTGAACATACCTAAACTATAAAACATTGTTTTAATCTTAATGCCCGACGTGGTGAATGGTGGGTAGTTGAAGGTTGGTGGCCTTAGTAATCAATATTACTAAGTTTAATCCTATACTTGTTCATTAAAAAAAAAAAAAAATGGACACCTAAACCGTAAAAACTACTTCAACTCTAAAGCGGCCCCATTCTTTTTTCTAAGTGAGATATAAAAAAATTAAACTTAAAACCTAAGTAGTTTTTTAAATCATATGGCATTTTCTTAGGTTTTTCACGTGGCATTGGTAAGTATGGCATGTTTAATTAAAAAAAAACTAATATCCTAACTTATGTTTCCAAATTATCATGCCATATTAATGTGGGCCGCCTTGGCATAGTTTATGTTTATAAAAACCTAAAATAATAATTACATACCAAGTGGCCGATGTTTTTTATTTGGTCATTGTGTTTTTTTATAAAAAAAATATACTATAGTTTATAATTTTTATGAACTATATGTTGTTTTTTATTTACATTCTATAAACTATATACCTCTTTTTTTTAAAAAAGTGTATATATTTTTATATTATAAATTATAATAGGCTATTATAATGTATTAAAATATAACCTCCCTAATATTATACAAAAGAAGAAATTCTAGAATTTCACATTCTAGAAAACACACAAGTTTTGGCTTCATTAAATTTGACGGTCAAATGACCGTCACGGTAGACCAAACATAAGACAATATGATGGTCATTTAGACGTCAAATTTAAGCTCGTAGGTTCCAAGAAACTTTCATTGTGTTAAAATTGACGGTCAAATGACCATCATGACAAACCAAAAAATAAGCCATTATGATGGTCATTTAGACGTCAAATTTAAGTTGGTCGGATCTTTGTCTACATTAATTTTTTTCAAAAATTTGAAGTTGTTATGCATTCTTAGGGGTCTCTTCTTCACTTCTATATGGTCGGAAATATTTTTATATAAATATGGGTATAAGGTAAAGCCCTTTATATTGCGGGTTATTATTTTGATCATGGGAGGTTAATTATAATGCATTGTAATGACATAATTAGTTATGATCAAATAGTTTCTTTAGATCTATAAAATTTAGATCTGATTCTATTAAAAGTGTTGTTTTTATTATCGATAAATATGTATCTAACTCTGTGGTACATTGTATATTATAATGGGGTGTGTTTTACAGTTTAGAAAACAATGGCATCCAACTATTTTTGTCTTGACAAAACCCAGATCCTAAATGAAACCAACTACAACATTTGGGTCAAAATATAATTTATGGCGAGGAAACTCTAGATGATTGTTTCTGGATCTGAGGTTGCTCCCACTCGGTCATCAAACAACTATAGATAACATGAATGCATTCTTACAACAAATGCGGAGGCTCTTTCTATGATTTTGTGCAATGTGAACGATGAGTACCTTCTACACATTGGTAATATCGAACATCCAAAAGAGGTATGGACACAACTAGAATCCATGCATGAAGGATACTTGGTATATCAAGGATAGTAATGAGAGTATAATAGCTGAAGGAATTCAAAGAAATGGTTTGTATATTTTTGATGATTTCTCTTCTACATCTTGTTTTATATCTCAAAGTTTGAATAATTCAAAACTATGGCATGAAAGGTTAGGACATGTTAATTATCAAAGCTTATATGAAATGTATAGATATAATCTAGTGAAAGGTTTACATGTGTTGTCTTCTTCTCTTGAAGTTACTTCATTAAATGCTTCTAAATGATGGTTTTGATTCTGATTTAGTAAATGGTCATGATGATGTTTTGATGCTATAGATGTTTCTAAAACTCTTATCTTCCTAGATAAGAAATTAAATTGGGCTCAATCTATGTTAGAAAGTTCAAATCCTATTAACCTTAGGAAAATGACCAAAAGCCATCATATGTACCATGCATTAATTACCTTGTATGAACCTGAGCCATGAAGTATTATAGGGTCTAGGTGGATATACAAAGTAAAGTATAATGTTGATGGTAGTATTAACAAACATAAAGCTAGACTTGTTGCTAGAGGTTTCAATCAAAAACCTGGTATTGATTATGTTGAGACATTTTCCCCTGTAGCTAAAATGAGTATTGTTAGGGCCTTATTTGTAATTTTTGCCACTCAATTTGGGTGGGAAATCCACCAAATGGATAAGAAAAATATTTTTTTGAATTGCGATTTAAAAGAAGAACTTTACATGTTTCAACCTAAAGGATTTGAAGAAACTAGTAAAGAAAACTATGTTTGTAAGTTGAGAAATCCTTGTATGGTTTAAAACAAGCTCTTAGAGCTTGGTATGTGAAAATTGTTTCCTTCTTTAAACTATTAGGTTTTGTTAATTGTTCTTCTAACAATGATATATTCATTAAGCAATAAGGCTCACATATTATCATTATATGTATATATGTTGATGATTTGCTTATGACTGGTGACAATTCTAATTTAATTCATAGGATTAAAGAGAAATTGAAGCAATACTTTGAAATGAATGAGTTAGGTCTCTCACATCATGTTCTTTGTATGATTGTATTTCATTCTATTGTTATTTTTCAAAACACAATATGCAACCATTGTATTGAAAAAGTTTTCTTATGATTGATTGTAAACCATTTTCTACTTCAATGGAAGTTGGAATAAATATTGACCCTAAATTTGCATATGAAAAAGGTTGATCCTATTTTATATACGATGTTAGTTGATAGTTTGATTTATCTAACTATAACTAGATCAGATATTTCCTATACAGTAGGAATTACTTCAAGGTTTATGCAGGAACATTTTTAGAGATCATTGGAATCTTGCAAAAATAATTTTTATATATTTAAAGAACAATCAATTATGGGTTACATTATACTAAGAATGAAAATGCTATCTTATATGGATTTTGTGATTCTAACCATACTGATGTTGTGTTATAAAATATATTAGATATGTGTTCAAGTTTTTTTGGTGTAGGAACCATTACTTGGAACAAAAAATGCAATCAACAATCTCCATTTCTTCTACTGAGGTAGAGAAGTACAATGGAAGAAGTAAAGAAGCCATGTGGTTACAAAGCGGTTATTGGTAGAGATACACATGGAAGTTAAAGGAAGTATTCCTCTTCTATGTGGTGGCCAGAGTTGTATTACTCTTGATTAAGAATCCAGTTCAACATCAGAGGATGAAGCACATTGAGATACATATACACTTCACCCATGAGAAGGTGCTAAGTGATGACATAAATCTCAAGTTCATGTTGATTGAAGAGCAGGTTGCTTGACATCTTCACAAAGTCCCTGAGTGCTGCAAAGTTTTGTCACTTTCGTGAAAAGCTTGGATTGTCGGAGTTTCCATTGAGGGGGAGTGTGCATGACAATGTCACCTCCTAATGGAACTTGGTTTTTGTAAAAATACCTTCGGGCATTTGTAAAATACCTTCGGGCAAGTGTAAAAAAAGACCTTTGGGAAAGTGTAAAAAGACCTTCGGGCATGTATACCTCCTCGACTTCTTTTTTAGAAAGAAGTGTAGAAAGATCTTAAAGGTGGTCTTCAGTAAACTCTTTAGTGTTATTGAGTTTACTGGTAAACATCCAGTACAAGCATATTGTTAAGGAGGTCCTTGGTTGTAAAAGGCTCCTATATGCTTGGGTTCAATAACCTTTTATGAGAACTGTGAGAACATGTAAAACTCACAAATCATACTTAGCCACTGATCATGGGATGATCTTTGGGATTCCAAATCCTTTTGTACCAAAAGGTAAATTGAGTATGATGAAGGTGTTATAATTCCTTCAACCGATATGCTAGCCTAAAACCTTTATGGTTTAAGGATTGTAAATCTGTAGTGTACCACGGTAGGTAATCTATTGGCATATGTTATGTTATCCCACTTAACATTAAGGGGGAGTGTTGGAACATAATGATTAAGTGGTCTGGCTAACCCTTAATGTATATGGGTCCATCACTAATATATAGGTTAATATTTAATAATATGAAATATTTATATTTCTATTATTAAATATGCTAACCTAGGTATATACTTTAGGTTAAATATTTAATATCATGAAATGATTATATTTATAATATTAAATATTATAAACCTAGGTGTATGTGTCAACCATTTTAGGTTGAAAAGGTGGGTCGGGAGACATACCCGATCACCTTATATAAAAAGGACTTTAGGTCCTCATTTGATATATTCGGAAATATATCAAAGGTGTGTAAATCAAGTGATTTGGTTTTACCCTTGGTAAATAGGGTTTCAAAGGAGGAGGTGATCTTATTAGATGTAAAATAAGTTCTTTGAAGTAAAAGGTTATTTTCAAAGTGGTTTTTACCCTATTGGGGTTTTCCACTATAAATATTGTGTCACATGTGTTATTTATTTCTGTAAGTATTTCTTTATTTACTTATGTTATGATGTAATCTTTATTTAAATATTTATTGTAACATTATATAATATGTAAGTTGATTAAATATGTATAACAATTTCCATCTTTGTTAGGTTGCATGAATAATTACTCAAAGAATTTTTTATCTTCTCACACACCCTCCTTAATGGTTTAACACAAACTTGAAAATTATGATTGAATAGATAGACCAACCTAACCACATCAAGCACAACCGTGAGTTCTCCAAATCCAATAACTTGACATTCACGAGAGAAAAGGGTTTCATCTACAGTCTTGTCCAGACCTTAGATTATCATGCAATATGATTCCTTCTATTCTTATCTACCACTAAATGATGAGCTTCTGATATGACTCGCTCAAAGTGGTGATCGTTTTAACGCCATAGATGAATCCTTATATAGGATGCAAGGATATACTAATGCTCTTCGTTAGAATAATACTTCCACCACTCATCTAAAAAAAAAAAACCTAAATAGGGGTGGCTACAAAAGACCAATTTATAACAAGGTATCATGTACCTTTGTAACCCAACAAGGATCAACACATGCCTAAGAAAAATGCGCAACCTTCACCTAATGATGTGATCTCAACATTAGTGGGTAGAATCAAGGAATTATAAATTGCTCAAATCACGCAACCTCACAAGTTTTAGGTTCAAAATAACTTCCCATCATATGTAAAAGCAAGGCTACATGCCTTCCACTAGTGTTTATCAAAAACCACCGTCTCAGGATTACTTGGGTACTCCTCACCCAAGATACATTATTATACGATCCGAAACACTAAGAATGACACCCCATCCTTCATTTATGTATTCAATGCAAGGGATGACTAGAAGTGCATTCTCAAATGTTTCTCCTTAAGGTAATGCACTGTTCCTTGGTTATGCACCCACAAGCCCATATCCTAATGTTATTTCTCCCTATGTGTACATGTATTCTAAATCTCCTCACATGGATATGTATTATTTCTCTTGACCTTACACTCGAAAAGAGGGGTTCCTTATGCCTCAGCCAATGCCTATGTTGTGTTGTATCAAACTTTAGTTCCACCTCCACCTCCCCATCAAGGATCATCAATGGTCGAGTCATATGCAATGGGAACATACTTTGAGTACCTAAAATAACCTCTATACTTCACTATACGAGGTTCATACTCCCACAACCATTACCAAACCTCCCCAAGTTTAAGGGGGATGGAGATCTAAATTCCCATATTAAGGCATATACCATTTCCATTAGAGATCTACTCCCTTGGGATGTGATCGTCACAAAAATATTTCCTAAGACTCTTGAGGGACTACTCTCGATTGGAACCATAAACTCTCGAAAGCCTCTATCCATTCCTTCAAGAAACTCGTATCCAAGTTCATTAAGGCTTTTGACATGAACAAGTTATTGAGAATAAGGATTAGGGAATTCTTGTATATCAAACAAGATCACAATGAATCCACTACCCATTTCATTCAGAGGTGGTAGAAAGTCCTCTATTCTTCTAATAGTGCTTCCAATATGTACCAAATAGAGTTTTGTGATTTGTTCCTTCATTATCTTAACTTTGAAACCAAGGAGGAAGTCTAAAAGTTTCCTCTTTGTAGTTACAAAGAAGTATTATAAGGTACCCTTCATATTGACTAAGTTGTAATAGACAATGAACGCAATACTTATTACCCAAATGAGAAGTTGGATACTCCCACTCAAAATAATTATAACTATAAAGATAGTTTGAACAATAGTCAAGGACCCAAGGTCCTCAATTGAAACCATGGTGTCACAAAAATGGCATGACCGATCATCCCAAGAAGCCCATTATTGCAAACACCAACAATGTAAATAACAACAACTCTAATGAAAATAACCAAAGGAACAATAAACTCACTCCTATTAATGTAGTTTAATTTATTCGTTCTCTTGTTTAGAAAGTGCAAGACCATGGCCTTAATTTGTACCCAAATCAATTCCCAAACCAATATCGACTTAGGGTCAAAGGCCTATGAACTAGAACTACAACCAGAATTAAAACAACAATAGGAATTATGGACTACAGTAAAATAAGAATGAAATATATAAGGATTATGATCCTAACTTGTATTGTGGATTCCATAGAGTTATAGGTCATGACACTCGGACTTGTAGGGACTGTAACAAGTTCATATAACATCTTTTAGAGGATCAGAGGAAACTCTTTATTGATATTTTCTTGGCCATCCCCATGGAAACCCCACAAAATACCCACATGGGACATGTTTCTCCATAGAATGCTACCCTTGGGATCTATAGGGATCCTTTCCCAAGGTACCCCAAAAATTAGAAATTTAATCCTCATGGCACAAAAAAGGGTATTCTTATAAGGACCAATGATCAAGAGGCGTCCACGTCTACTCGAACCAAAATTTTCTCCTCCATTAGACCAAAAAACTAGATTAATATTATAGGCATGGTTAAATTAGAGACTAAACCAGAAATCCAAACATCTACCCACACTTGCGACTACACATCGTAACCTCTCCCTATTTACCCTTCAGAGCAAGATGATGCACTAATAGTTCCTAAGCCATTAGGGGCTTACGATTTAATTACAAACCTCCAAAACCTTTTATTACATTTCCTTCTTAGATTTGTTAAATAAATCCCTAGTGCATTGATCGAATTCATTACAAGTGTTATGCCTTGGTCACTTACTTCACGTTACACCTCCTCTAGATGCCTAAATAAACCATATAGACTTTGACTTCCATCCTCTGGGCCAACAGATGAAAGAGACACTCAATTTTTTTTTTTATATTAGTAATATGCCCACAGATGTAGAGTTAGTGTGGAGATGTGATCCTACATTATACTTATAAGTATGGATCTATAAAAATTATGTCAAGAGAGATATGATCAAAGATAGAGATACGGTTAACTTTGTTCCCTTTTCTTTCTTACAAATATACACTATAGAGAAATGAATTTCTCTTCAACTCAAAACACGCTGAGAGGATATGATATCCTTAAGGATACTTCCATTGGGACCATAGTTCTCCCAGGTCACTCTAGGACCTAATACTATTTTGACTAAGTTTTATATTATAGATAGGGAAACCAACTATAATATGATCCTTGGTCAGCCATGGATTCATAGGATGAAGGCCATTCCCTCTACTTTTTTTAGGAAGTCAAATTCCTTCATCTAGGGAAGGTCTTTGTGGCTCAAGGGGATCCAAAACCTTTCAAAATTCACCTAGAAATCAATAAAAATAACTCTAGGGTCCATTCAAAATTTCAACTCCCAAAGAAACCAGCTTAAACAAGCCCCACCCTTCAAGAGAAGAAATTCCCACGACCAACCTTGTCCCAAAAATGAATTTGAATCCACCCAAGGAAATTTAAGGGGTTTATTTTAATGAGAAGAAGGCTTTCATAGTGGAGACTATTTCAGGAAAAAAAATATGGTAGAGATTTTGAAGCTCTTGGAGAATTATTTACCAATTATTCTCCCATTCGATTCTTTGGGCATAGTTCATGCTCTTGGGATATCCTCTCTTCTAGCAGAAGGCCTTCGAGAGGTTTGCATCATTGAGGTGTTTGAGGTTTAGGAAGAGGATTCAAAGAATGATGAAATATCCATCTTTCTTTGATAATAGTTGGTATCTTAACTACGATGGAGTGAAATGCCATTATGGTGTAAGGGCAGGGGTGATTCTCACTTCTCCAAAAGGGAGAGTTATGCCCTTTTCTTTTAAATTGAATTTTGAATGTATGAACAAAGGAGTAGAATATGAAGCTCTACTTCTTGGTCTCATTGTAGCCAAGAGGATGGGTTTTCACAATTTAAAATTCCTAGGTGACTCGTACCTTATTGCAAACCAGGTCTCAAAATTTTACGAGACTAGAGTAGAACACATCCAATTTTACAAGTCTGTTGGGCACAAACTAAGTAAAGATTAATTTTATTTCTATTGAAGCTATTTCTAGAGAGATAACCAACTCTTTGATTCTATGGAAACTTCTTCCTCTCATTTTTGTCCTAGTCATGGTTTAAAGGAAATGGAATTCACCATCTCCATCTGAGTCGAACCCTTTGTTCGTAATATACCTAACAATGCAATTTCGACATACATGGATAACGAAAATGAGTATGTTACACTACATTTTGTGGAGAATGATAAGGAAATCTTAGGATACCTCCATGCATATTCTAACCTTTATCCTGCGCATCATAAGAAAGGCTTTTCCCTTACCCCTAACCCTTATTGTTACTTTGGGGACATAACGATGGATCCTTCCTCATCAAAATATTTTTAAATCTATGAATTCAAGGAAGAAGAACTAGAGATAGCTCCAGATCATCATAAATTTTAAGAGGGTAATGCTTATTTAATTGAGGGAACCATAGATATTAACATTGAAATGGAAGAAGAACCTAGAATCTTGAAACTTAGTTCTTTATTATCACATGAAGAAGTATAAGTTCACACTAAAGTGCTTAAAGAGCATTCCAAATATTTTTCTTTTAGTTACAATGAGATGACAGGTGTTTCTCTCCGATGTGAAACTAGTGAAACTAGTTACTAAACTTGAGGCCCATAAAAAGAGGCCCATGAAGCCTAAGGTTGCTTTGATGGTCAAGGAGAAAGTAATGAAGCTCCTTCAAGTAGGGTTTATTAAACCGGTAGACTATTCCATGTGGTTGTCAAACATCATCCCAATCCTTAAAAATAATTGGAAGATATATATTTGCATCAACTTTAGGGACATCAACAAAGCCTTCCCTAAGGATATTTTTTTGTTTCCTTCTATTAACATCATTGTGGATACAACAGTTGGTTATGATTTGTTGTCTCTCATGGACAAATTTTCTGGATACAACCAAATAAGGATCTATGAGGAGGATCAAACTAAGACTACCTTCACTACTCCTTGGGGAACCTTTTGTTATGTCATCTTTTCTTTCGGTCTAAAAACCATTGGAGTCACATAATAATGGGCCATGACATATATCTTCCATGATCTCATCCATAAGATTATGTAAACATATTTTAATGATCTCCTAGAAAAGGTTGAGAAATGGGATGATCATCTCAAATTTCTTTATATTATATATCTAGAAAAGTGTGTTTTTGGAGTTACGGGTGGTAAATTATTAGGTTATATCATCTCATCTCAAGGCATCGATGTGGATCCTGCAAAGATTCAATAAATCTTAGTGATGATCCCATCGACAGATGAGTCAAGCATTAGATCCTTCTTAGGTAATCTACACTCATGCCACCCAAAGCTGACCATCCTCTAATTTTGTATTCTCAACCCATTTTCTCATGTCCCAACAACCTAAAGATGTATGTTGGCATATTAGGATGACAATTGTTACAAATGGTCAATCTATTTCATTAGCCACACTCTCCTTGATTACAAAATGAGGAATAATCAATAAAATAAAAAGTGTTTCAGCCATCATCTTTACAACTAATAGGTTAAGGCATTATATTCTTAACCAAAAATGTGGGTAATTGTTAAATCAGAGTAGTTGTGGATGTTCTTAACTTAAGAAGCCTCATCTAAAAAGGCTTTCAGATTAATTAGATTGATGGATGAGTTCGAACTCATTTTCATCAATCAAAATTCTTTTAAGGGACAAATCATCACTGATTGGTTGAAAGATAACCCTATAGAACTTGGATATCTAGTCAATCTAGATTTCCATGACGAGTGTGTTTTCTACATAGAAGAAAAACCTCCCATTGCTTTTTGTTTATGGTACACCAATATAGTAAATCACAATGTAGATTGTTCATACCCAAAGGGTTCAGTTCAAAAAAATATGGTGGTTACGTGTCATATCCATGAAGTATGTAATCATATAAGAATTGTTCTATCGTAGAGCCTTAGATGGCATGTTGCTAAGATCCATTGATGAAGAAGAAATGGAGAAAAATATATTTGAATCCCATAGTGGAGTATTTGGTGGCCAATTTGAAGGGAATTCAACCACTCTCAAGATCCACTAAATGGGCTATTTGTTTTCCAAATAAGAGCATGATTCAGTGGAATGCATGTGCAAACGCGAGAAATTTTGAGAGTTATTACATGTCATACATATCTCGGCACAAGCTCTATAATTGATTCTCACACCTTGACCCTTATCTACGTGGAGTATTGATTTGATAGGTAAATTATCTCCCATATTCATGGCCATAACTTTATTATCATGGCCACAAATTATTTTACAAAGTGGGTTAAGGTCATGCCTCTAACTATGGTACCCAGATTGGTTATTTTCGAATTCATCCTAAACCAAATTATTTACCAATATAATGTCCCATAGGTCATTATCTCATATAATGGCACCCCATTCAAGAATGAATAGGTGTGTGATTTGTGTGCATAGTTTAAGATATCTCATCACATAGCCTCTTTATACTACCCTCAAGCCAATGGACAGGATAAGGCTATGAATAAGACTTTGAAGTCCATCCTCCTTAAGACAATTAAGGAGAATAAGAAAGATTCACACTTAAATATGTTTATAGCATTGTGGTTTATAGAACCTCGGTGCAAACACCTATGGGGGAGACCCATTTTTCTCTATTTTTTTGTGAAAGCGGTCTTACCGCTCGAGGTAGAACTACCGAGTATTTGAGCGTCTCTACAAGGAATTCTCGATAAAAATGCATACGGAGAAGCGTGAATGACAAAATTGAAAACCCTGGATGAAAAATTTCTAAGATTCAAATAACATTATCAAGTCTATGTTGACATAATATGTCACTAGTATAATAAGAAAATCTATGAACAAGAAATCTAGGTAGGAGACCTTGTGGTAAAACTTGATAGCCAAATAAAAAAAAAAAAAGGTTAGCAAAGGAAGAAATTTTAGACCAAAATGGTTAGGCCCATACCAAGTAATGGAAGACTATAAGAATGGTGCATATCATCTATGTACTTTAGAGGGTGAGGATTTTGGTGAGTTTGTCAACTCACTTCACCTTAACACTTTTATATATAATCACTTACATCTCCACAATATACATTATTACATTCATACAAATTTTTCATTAGCATTGTTATCTTGTGAAATTGTAAACTAGAAACTTACTTTTCAAGTAACTTTTAAATCTTTCAAACATTGGAAAATATATCAAATCATATCTCTTCAATACTCATTTCACTTCTTCAAACTACTCAATATGTTTTATCATTTCATTTCATTAGCAAATATCTTGACAGTGATTCTGCAGGACTTGTATACTTAGTTCTCTTCATGGTTTCTTCTAATTCAGGTGTTTCTTGCCCATAGTTTCTCTAGAAGATTCTTGATGACAAATATTTCCCTAAAAATATCTCTCTATGACAAAAATAATCTAAACATTTCATCCTAAATATTTTTTTACCTATCTCAACCTTCAATGGTGAGCCCTCGTATCCTACTAGTTGTATGGGGTCAGGCCAAGGGAAAATGTTCCCTCTTAAAAGAACAATTCAAAATCAATTCAAAAATAATAAAAATAAATAATAAACACAAAATTCTTTCATTTACAAATAAAACTACACTTCTCGTCCCTACCAATCTTTGGTGATGATCCCATGCTTCTTACTAGTAGCATGATATTGGGAAAAGAGGGAAGTTCCCTTACTCACCTATGTTTTTTCCTCGGTGATGATCCCATGATTCTTACTAGTAGCATGGGGCAAGACATAGCAGGTCACAATCATAAATTACAAGTTGTAAATAAATAAACAAATAAAATTTCTTCTAAAAATTCCCATGAAAATGAACTAGATGTGTATGTTAAGAGAGAATTATTCCTCAAAACCAGATTTTTCAATCAATAGGCCATCCATGAATCTAATTCTAGATGAACTTGCAAGTAAATTCATTTCAAACTGGTAGTTTATCTTGATTAGGGTTGATTTACAAGTTTCTAGTGATGTCTTTGTCAAATTTTTGTCTCTTGATCATCATTCACATTCACATTCTTCAAGTCATATAACTCATGTCCTTCTTAACTCTCAATGATGATCCCTCACATCCTACTAGTTGTGTGGAGTTAAGAATGGAGTGAGTTCATATTTTCATCATACCACATTCAACACATTTTTCCAATGAAATAAAAATGATAAATATTACTTTAGAAACAAAGTATCTAAGTTATAATTCATTTTCATATGCATAATCATTAAAATAAATCATTTTTTTACCACATTATATTATCATCCATAACATACATTCTAAAACATAAAAACATCAGAAATTCCAAACCATCTAAGAGTACACATATGAGATAAACCATAACAAAGTCAACTCTTACAAGGAATTCCAAATTAAAAACATGTCCATATGTATATCAAGGTTTCTCATGTATAATGTCATCACACCATAATGTAAGTGTCTTCAAAATTCTCTCTAAAAGCTCAAAATATAAAAGAAAATAGGTATATGTGTCAAAATATGTCTCAAAGTAATAAAGACTCTAAGCATGTCCCTCCCTCCTAGATACCTATGAAGGGGAATGAAGAGAACTCTTACTGTGACTCCTATGATGAGAATGGCTCGGTGCAGATCCTTCATGTATAAATATGTGTGAATTTTTGTGAGAGGGTCCAGGTAAGCAACCAATAATGGTATCTCTGCTATATCAGTGTCCTCATTCTCACCTTTCTCTATCCGCATGGATAACGATCTCTTCCCTCAATCGATTCAGCTCCTCTGCAATATGTCAGGCTGGAGAAAACATGTCAATGTGCCAACTGGAAAGCATTGGATGTCCAGAGTTAGAAAGTAACACCTCTCAAGTCTTCCCCATAGGGATTGCAAGCATATCCAACTTTTCACGTAAATAAGGTCTCACCGTCCACCTATAGTAGTGAAAAGTGTAAATAATGGTGAGTTATAAAAATTTAAAAGATAAAAACAAAAAAATTAGGGTAGCTTACTAACATCTAGTCTAAGAAGTAAATGAAGGGAAAATAATGTTTCATTCACTCAGATCTCTAGGAATCCATCTCAGATTAATGACTAGTATTGGTGTTGGTACAGGAGTTGGTACATGTTCCTCCACTATGACCTTCTTCTCCTCACAATGTAAGTATATTCATGCCTCCTCCTCTTTATTCAAAGCCTCCTCTATATACATTGTCTCCTCCTCCACATGTGTCACATCTTTAGCTGTTGTTGAGGCCTTTCTAGGCCTACCACTTAGTATTTGTATCCTCTCCCAATCCTAAGTTGGTATCGGCATCATCCACCTCCTCTTCATTTTTCTTTGATCCTTCCTCAATATGGAACACCTACCTCATCCTAATTGCTACTCTAATAGTTGGATGTAATGTAGTCCAGGGTGTACAATGGGAATCCCAGTGTGGCAATTGTCCATTATAGATTTCCCTTTAGACAGATCTTGACTCCCATATCCCTCTATATACTATACGAACAGCTATAAGAGCATCTCATGTATATGGATGAAAAAATTGTTGAGGTACTAAGAGTACTAGGTGGGTCATACTCTACTAATCATATCAACTAATTGAGCTATCACGACATAAGCAATCACCGTAGTCATCTCCTCACCCCACCATCCTATCATATCCTGATAGGGATAAGATGTCATATCTGCTAATTTCAATGAAGAAAATAATTTTGGAGAGCCCCTAAGTGGAGCCATGTGCCCCCATCCTGAATATCCTAGTCGATATGGGATCTACTATCCCAATTTCCCTCTGGTAGGGAATCATCCTCTCATAAACTTGGGACATAACAAGCATGGGGTGGCTAATAGACTTAGCCCCCATCGACAACCTTTTAAAAATTGTGATAGGTGGTGCCCAAGATATCCACTCCACAAACATATAACTATCCATACATCTTGATACTTTGTACATTGGGAGCCTAGTAGTGTAAGAACATGTCCCTACCCTTAACTATAATCAAACACAAGGCCAAGATACCAATGATGTCCTTGCACAAAGTGGGGATAGGTGAAATGTCAATCTGAAACCAGCCTAACTCCCATCTTAGCACCATTATCATGTGCATTTGCATCCCCCAAGTAATTGGCCCAACTGTAGGACTCATTTGGCAAGCTAGTACTTTTCAATGCTAGCTTCCTACCGGTGACAAGAACTCCAAGTATCTGGTATACGTCCTCCAAGTGATATTCTACTCACCTCTAACTCAAGGAAGCTGGAAAGTGTTCCATTCTACATCTTAGTAGCTCAATAATTCATAAAGTAATCTACTCATAGGTGTAATGAGTCGTGTCTTCAAAATCATCCAAATATTAGCCCACCCCAATAAGTCCCTCTTTTCCAAGGTCAATCTCTCTAGGATCTATGGCAACCAATCCTACTCTCAGGCTCAACTCCACCTAAAATATTCTCCTTGCATCTATAAAAACAAGAAGAGAGTAACTTGAGACCTCATAAGTTTATAAAAAATTCACAAAAATAGTACAAACACAAGTAAAAACAAAACAATTCTATACTTAGTCAACTTTTAAAAATTGCCTTGATGGTTACGAAATCACCACTCATAAGAAAGTGGAATTTGAGAAACCTCTGTGACAAGTTGCACATTCATCATTTCCTAAGTGATAGTTGTGTAACCATTACGTTGGTTATGTAACTATAGCTTTGTGTAGAGAAATGGTTGCACAACCTCCACAACGGTTTCACCCACAAAAATCAGGTCATGCCCTAAAGCCTAAAACTTGAAAAAACCTCAAAAATGCATCAAATTTAACCAAATAAATTACATATTCTACATAGTGCATGCCTTATGGTCATTTTCACTATAAAATTATTAAAATCCCCCCCCTACACTATTTTTATTAGTTCCTACTTTTAAGGGAAAAAACCAATAAATGTTAATAAGATCATGATCTCATTGTCGATGTCATTGGTTGCACGTCCATCATCTCAAAGTGCTCATAAATTTGATTTTAATCTCACATTAAATGGTCACACTAGTAGTCCAAACCTCTAAAAATCACTAAGTGGGTAAGTATAAATGATTTCTATAAATAGCAAAAATTGATATATATATATATATATATATATATATATATATATATATATATAGTGTTTTCTAATGTCTCTTCGAGTGTGTGTTTGTAGGACGGGAGTGTTGGTGCAAGTATATCTCTTATCCCTAGGGATATAGTAAGTACTCTTATATTTTTTTATTTAAAATGATTTTTCAATTATGTTTTGTATCTGCACTTAATTCCTCTTCTCTATTGTAGGTGGCAGGAATCTTAGATTGGTGTTATTTCAACACATGAGTGAATGAGGTATCATTTCTAACTTTCCCATTTGGGAACATCATACTCAGACTTCATGTTTTACGTCCCTTCATGGCCAAAATGATTCTCCAATGGGGAAATATGTATTCACCCAAAATTACACAGAGCTATATTGGAAGAATGGTAAAAATCCCCTATGATGATAAATTTTGTCTCCAGAGAAAATGATGATGTCTAGGTTCCATTTCCTTGTTTTTAGCATGCTTATGTGACTTATTCTTCTTTACTTCTCAATTATCTAGCTTTACTTGCTTTTGCAAACACTTTTCACTTATTTTCCTTGGAATTTTCCCTTTAAGTTACATAATTGCCACAAGATTGCATAGCCTTTTGTCTTCTAGAGTAGCGATTCTGCACGCAACTACCACATCGGTTGTGTAACCACCAATTTGCACAAATTGGTGATTTTGTGCACTTTAACCCAAGACTTAAACTCCTAATTCATGTACGTATGTTACAAGCTTCTCGAGTTCCTTTCTCGTACGTTTCTTGACCAATTATCCTAATTATGAGCTTATTGGATGTGTATGAAATTCCTCTTCCTTATTATTCTTAGAATGTTGACTGCCCCTTCCTAGGATGATCTAGCACTTCTTGATTACCAAGTATGTTGGACCATTTCCCTACCATTTTCTATAAAAATCAAGATTTTTCTTGAAGCATTGGTTAGAAATTCTTGATTTTGATTGCATCGCTACTCTATAGAAATCCTTGCCGGAAAGTACACAAACAACTCAACCTTTGTTTTTTCTTACTCGCTTGCATTTGCTATCATTCATTCAGCTTCTACAACTAGTCTACTCTAGCACTCTTCTAGCTATTTTATTTTCTTCCATAAGTAGTATAGCTCCTTAGACCAATTGGAGTCATCTCTATAGAATAAATTGAGGTAATAAAGAAAAGCACAACTACATCTGGATATTTTCACAGCTCTACATTTCCAGGTTGGGGGTGTAATTCAATTTCTTCAAAGCTTTATTTTAATCTAGAATTTACATTTCTTGTTAAATCAATAGTTTTTTTAAGGAAGTAGAATTTATAAATTATTCATTTATTATAAGTATCTTCTATTGATATTTCCTTCTCATCTTATCCCTATAGATTTTCCTAGGAAAGGATTTGGAGGAAGTTCATGTCCAAATATTCTTCGTTTCATCGCTTCTTCATTTCTTCATTTAAAATCACTTGTAGCTTCCATTTTATTTATTGATTAGATTTAAACATGCACATGAACAAATATTTCATTGAAAACTTCCTCCCTTCTTATCCTTGTGGATCTGCAAGGGAAATAAGCTTGAGGAAGCTTCTGTGTCTATGCCTCTTGTTGTTTTTCTTCGAAGTTAGTTTTTGTGTAGTCCACTATTTCACCAATAGAGTCTCGAGGAAGAAGAAATTACTTCTAAGAAGCTTCATTTCTTCCCGTGATTCTAAGGTGAGGTATTAGAAGAAATAGTAGATTCCATAATTATAAATTGGAAAATATCTATGGTTTATTAGATTGATCTTCACCTTTAAGAACATAAGAATAGCCAAATCTGTCTATTCCCTCTTTATTTTATTTTAGCATAAGACTATATTTAATTTAATTTAGAAGTAATTTTATTTTTCTATAGGTTTCTTTATTTTATTTCCAGTAAACAATAAAATCCAAAAACATAGCTTAGAAGTAGTTTATATTTATTTCATTTGTCTTTATTTAAAATCTTCTTCAAAAATACCAAAAACAAATTAGTTAGTTTCTTTTCATGCTTCTTTGATTAAATAGATGCAATCATATTTAATTAAATTAAAAGGGAATCAATCAAATTTATTTAATTTATATTTGTTTGCTTTATTTATTTAAAGATAGGAATCTATATTAATTATACTTGGAATGAACAAAACCCCCTCATTTCCATAGTGGCCTAGGCTACCCAATCTTAGCTTTATCCCCCTTTTGTTTTGTACTTGATTGTTTATTTCCTTAGTTACTTGCTTTATGCCCACATGACCATTCAAGGTCCACGACAACCAAGACATAGATTTTTTGACCCAATCATGCCACAACCAAACATAGATACTTTCCTGATAGACATTGACCAAGGCTTATGTCAACTTAACTTTCGACAACCTCAATCCCATCTAACACTATCCAATAGTCACTTTCTTTGAATGATGAGGTAGACATTGCCAAGGAATTGTGGGAAAACCATCCTAGTAGAGATTAGAATTATCCTTATCTCTTTGTTCATCATATATTCAGGACCCTCTTTGGAGAGGAATTCATAGATGACGAGGATAGTTTCCCCATGTTCCATAACCAAGTAGAGTCTTATTCGGTTCCACTGATATGACAGTGAATTGCATACAGATGATCATTCTTGATTATAGCATCACCCTTGAGAAAGAAATATGAGCATTTATTTCCCTCAATGAAAAAATACCCATGTTTCAAGTTGAGAACATTAGGTTTCCTTGATTTCTTTTTTCATTTCCATCTATTCTACCTACATCCTATTTACCCATCCTACTACCATCACATCCCCTTCATTCTGGTTGTCCCGGAATGACCTTGGGAGGTCGTGTGCATCTAGGAGTCACATGTTGATTCTCGGGCATACAAACACAAATCTCAAAAAAATTTCATTATGATGCAGGAAATGAACATGACATGGATTCATTCATTGATAGAAATGCATTTAAAATCTTATTTTCTTTGAAATATTTTTTAGTTTTTGGAATATATGATTTTTTTGTATTTTCCATATATCTTTATGGGTGTATGAGGGTGGATCACTCCTAAAGTAGTTACCAATAATTTTTAGTGTTGTAAATTATTGAGTTTTTACAATTAATGTGGGGGCTAAGACCCTCCTTCTTGTGTATGGGGAGGTTCCCATTATTGAAGGTAAACTACTTTAATCTATCTAAAATTTTTGGGGTGGCCAATAGGTTTGGTATCACATAGTATAACTCCACAAAACCTATGGAAAATTCTTGTACAAATTACAAGTGAGGAATTTACAAAAAATATAGGTAAAGGGGAGTGGGTGAAATGAGGAGATAAAGGGTTAGTATTGTGAGTAGGCTTACAAAATTCACATACTATAATTAGAGTGATTTCACATCCAACTAGAAGAACATAACAATGCAAACCATGATAAGACGTAAAAAAATAATATACATAGAATTTCATTGATTCATTTATCAAATGCACAAACACCTTTCTTGGTTTTACAATATTATCATATATGCAAAGTTGGAAAGAGAGAGTAGAGGAACATAAGGCAAGAAATAGAAGAATTGCAACTTTTATTGGTTGATGTAAAAGTGCTAACCTTAACAACATATATTCAATCAACAATCGTTGACCCTTTGGAATGGAGAATCCATTCCAAATTATAACATTACAATATGTTCTTTCATCTAACCCTACATGACCTTTCACCCGTCCTCATCACTTGTGACATTTCATATTCCTAAGAACAGAGTCTTTTTCTTATTGTTTGAAAAAGGACTCTTACTATGTTTAGATAAGGGTCACTTAAGTGAATAGGATAAAATAGTAAAAAGTAAATTCTTAATGAGAAATTAGAACATGGAGAGAGGAGGAAGAGAGAGAGAGAGAGACAAAAAGGGCTTAATTGATCTGATGAATATAAAGCATTGTTGATGAAGAACTTACTGATTTGAAGTATGATAATCACAATTTCCTCCCTCTACAAAATGCATGAATACTTTGTACTAATGAATGAGTGTTTAAAAACACTATTCGAAAGTATTACAATGTGATCCACAGGTGACTAAAGAAATCACTCATGATGGTTCCTTCTTGATCTCATAGTGATAGTGAGGATCACTTTCTTTCTCCTTAGGCTTTCACAAATTACTGCAATGATCATGAGAGACAACTCCAAGAGGCTCAAACATCTTGATGTTAATGATTCATTTACCAGAATAGACCCTCATTTTGCGGATAGAGGTTTTATTCCCAAATGAGATTTTTGAGAAGTGACCACCGGTTGGAATGGAATGAGATGATGACAATGTCTCTCCTTCTTTAGATATACTCACACTACAATGCCTTAGGTGAGTGTTTAATAACACTACCAAGTGGGTGGAAATAAATGAAACAAATATTATTTCCCATTCTTGCACACACAATGCTCTAAATGAAGATCATTACCTTCTTACCTTTCTTATCTCCAAAATTTGTTTATAAACCTCATGTTCATATGTTTCCCATGGGAAGGTTTCCACCATCGAGAGAGATACATTTGGTTTCTCTTAAAGAGAATGAGGTTGTGATGGATCCATCTTACATGAGTCAATATGCTTTATGGTATTCATAATTAATCTTACCTTCTTATGAATCCTACTGGAATATGGAACCATTGTGCACTCTTTTTTCATTATCTTCCTTTTCAAAAATTCTTGTTTAATAGATCTTATTTGCACTTGAAATTTTTTATCCTTAGGAGAGTGGCCACACTAATAGGTTTTTGATTGAGTTTTTAAGAA
This sequence comes from Taxus wallichiana var. yunnanensis, assembly GCA_018340775.1. Classification (NCBI taxonomy): domain Eukaryota; kingdom Viridiplantae; phylum Streptophyta; class Pinopsida; order Cupressales; family Taxaceae; genus Taxus; species Taxus wallichiana. Next base: position 506,881,476 of record CM031235.1, read on the forward strand.
CACTATGACATCAAATGAAAATTTGATGATTTCTTGTTCTTGCATTCATGATGTCACACATAAAGCTCACCTATTTAGCCTTCGCTACTCCAAAGTACTTAAATGAAATAATAATTGGGATTCTTGCATAAATTTGTGCTCGAGATGATTACAATGATAAAGGAGGATCCTTGTATTCTTCACATATGATGACATGTATGTTTTCATGACTTGACTAGCTCACTTCAACTTACTTCTTTGAAGGACAATGGATTCAAAACATGAGGCTTCCCATATTACCCGATGAGTTTCTTATTCCAATTATGATAACTATGAAATAATTTTCATGAAACATGGTTTCTAATGGGTCTCTTAACTCTTTTCAAATTCTCCACCGACTGTGCAATGTTCCTGACTTGCACTTACTACAGTGTGTTATACTTTGTCTTGCTCCTTAACACAATTGTGATTAAAATGATGCTTAAGGATCCCTACAGAAGGTTAATTTTATTGTCTGATCTGCAATAAAAATTTACAAGCATGTGAGGATGGAAAAAATTAGCGAGATGAGTGAAAATGGGGCCAACAACAACTTTATTCACTAAAAACAGAGACTTTCTATTTTTGGTAGGTGGGACCAGGAGCTACTATTTTGGGGATTTTTCCTTTTTGCTAAAATTTTGTCTTTTGAAGCTCCTAACACACTTGGAATACCTCCATTGATGATTCTTTACCATTTTTAGGAAGTTTCTATTTTTGCAAGTCATTTTTCAAAACCTGCTATTTTGGGAAAATTGCATGTTTTACCTTACTTGTTGTTTTGCACCATTTCTGGATGCTCTGAGTGATGGGAGCTTGATGTTTTGAGAGAATTACTATTTTTATTAAGTTTCTACAAAAATCATGTGCCATTTTTAGGAACCAGTCATACTTTGGTGTTGGTGTGTAATGAAAACACCATTGTTGGATTCATCTCTGCACCGTGATCTCATTTTCCATGTTTTGTTGTGATCGTTTCACTAGAACTCTTGTAAATCAAAAAAGAAACTTTTGAGGTAGATTTTTAGGTTTACTATTGTGTGATGACATCCATTAATGGAGGCTTGAATATTTGATGATAAAAAATTCACCAAGGTGACCAACTATGTGAAAATAGTGAGCTCAACTTATGTTCAACTTCACGAAGGGATCTAGTGCTTCAATTTTTGAATGGAGACCCATGTGAAAAACTTAATATTCATGGCTAGGGAGCCTATCTATCATATTCTAGAGTTTTTTTAGGTTTTAGAGCATAAAAAATGGTGGATATGCATATTTATGAAAAGGAGTTAACTTAGAAGTGAGTTTGCTTGATTTAATGCTAACCTGTTAGTTGTGGTTTTTATAGACACAAAATCACGCACATATTATTATTCTATTGTACCCCCAAGTACATTATTTTATGTATGGATCTTGAGTAAGAAAATTATTCATTGGTGACACTCTTCCTAGTCCACCCTCCTTCTTTGATTATTTCTATTTGTCACTTCTACACCTAGTTATGGTCAGGTCACAAGGAACCTTCTCCGTCAATATTCTCACATTTTTCGGCAAGGTTGTCTTAGGACACTATATACCCATTACTAGAAATAAGCATAGTCACTCTTTTCCAACTTATGTTCTCTTGTTTTCTTTATTTTTTTCACATTTTTGACATTTTTGGTCAGCCTTTTTAGTTTTCTTACTCCTATCCCAAGGTCCTAGTCGTCATGTTGTGCCACTAGTTTCAAAATTCAAGTAAGAGGTCCATACGCACCCAAAATTGCATGTGCTACATTTTTGGGAAAATGGTTACAAAAGTCCCCAGTGATGATTCAAAATCCTTTCAAGAAGGTGTTTGAGCTCCAAAACCCACTTGCAGTATATATTTGTAGCCTAAATAGCCTTACATAGCTTCTCCTTGCATTTTTCTAGTTTTCCCCTTCATTCTGTGCTTGCTTTGGCCTTAAGTGTCAAAACCACTTTGCCCAGGTAGGGCGGCGGTCCTAATCAATTTTTCCAGAATCTTCACGTGAGAAATTACATGTGAAGATTCACTTAAGTTTATCTTTTGAATGCATTCGTGAGTCAAATTTGCTAAAAATAGATGTGTTTTCTTGGTTCTCCTTGCTCCTTCTATTTTAAAATAGATTTAATGAGTGGAACTCCCTCTTCATTTCCTTGTGCATGAAGTAATCTTCTATCTTCCATTCCTATATATTCCATGTTTGTATTCAAGAAAAGGCCTGAGAATTTTGTGTATCTTACATTGTTGTGCTGTAATAATCTTGCTAGGAATTACATAGCCAAGTTCAAATCTCTTGTGTTATCTTTCTTCTACCTGCATTACGCCCAGATTACTTCCAAGCTGCCATCGCTCAAGTGCCATCCTCTTGTTGTTGTTATTTTCATTCCCATCCTTTGACTCACATGAATGCTCAGAGAAAGAAAGGAAATAACTGAGGGGATAGATACTCATACTTCCGGATTTGCCAAATCTCTTTCTCTTCTAGGTTGGAGTTGTGTATTTGTTTTCTTTGTTTTTCAAATTACATATCAAATAGAGTAGAGAAACAATTCATTTCAATTAATCAAATAGTTACAAGTAGATCAAGTCAATAGGAAGTTTTATCTTCAATATTGCCAGGGAAATAGTGGGTGAATGATAGCTCTGTTAGAGTCATGATTTATTCTTCACTTTTGAGGTAGAGTTGGAGAGATTTCATTTGAATTAGAGTAGACCTTAGATTTAGATTCACACATATGCACGAGATAGCTAGCTACATCGGCTAGCTATTTGTTTTCTTTAAATTGTTGGTTAGATTAGATGCATTGTCTCGAAAAGCTAGAAAAGCACAAAAATATTTATTTCCATAGATTAGCTTGTTTATTATTTTGTTCTTATATATTGAGAAAATACCAAAAATATAGTTTAGATTTCATTTGATAGAAAGTTTATTCACTAAAAATGAATCAAATTCACTTTATATGACCATCAATGGTCCCACAGAAGCAGAAAATACCTATGGTTGTAATCCTCTGGTCCCACAACCCAACGAGCTAGAGTTAGTAATTGACATTGACACAAGTATGCACTTAACAATCTTACACACACCTACCACATACACAGAGAAGGTAAGACAATTAGAGACTTTAAACATAGCTGCTAATAAGGCATATGACTTTGGACTTCTCCTAGGAATAGGTTTTGATCGCATATATGACCATTCCAAAGCCTCAACCTCAACGAGTCTTTGGTTATGACCCATAGGTCCCGCAACCCAATGAACCTACTATTTAGTTAAATATCGAGACTAGCCTACACAAGCAAGTATTCATATCCTCACCACTTCCACCTAATATCATCACATAGCTTTCATTATTAAACATAGCAGCCGATTAGGCTAAGACTTTATAGATGAGACCAAAGAATCGCCCTTAGTTCCTGCACTTCACTACATCTCTTGTCTCAATTTCCATGACCTTATTTGGAAACCCATACGAGACACTGTAGGCTACTTTCCACATATTCCACAACCCACCGGTAGAATCTTAATCGAGCTGCTACACTCGATTGGAGTCTCCATGTAGCTATGACATCGACCCCAACATTACACCCCTTCAAGTTAGGAGAGAATTCTTTTCCTTAGATTCACAGATTCCATTATTGCGTGTCAAAGAAATAAGGTTTCCCAATTAGCTTGGTCATCGTCATCACTTTCACTCCCATTTCAAATTCCACACCGGCTGTCTCAGCATGACCTCGGGAGGTTGGGTGCGTAGAAGGTCACGTGTTGATTTTCTGTCATACAAATTGGTGAACCCAACGTGAAGAGATAGTCTCTAAATGTTTCCATTTTTGTCCATCCTTTATTCTACGAGTATTCTTATACCCTCGAATATGTCGGGATATGACGAGTACGGTCGACCCATCCCGGGTTTCAACTTGTACCAACACCATTCAAACATACCGCAATAGTCACCTTCACTTTTAATGTGGGCAGACAACCGCTCATCCACTCAAAATCCTCTGCTTCAAGGAACCAATGTTGGTTCTTCTGTGTGCATCAAAGAACTGGATTAGGTCACTCATACTTACCCCCTTGAACAATCAAGTTCAAATAACATGACATTTACTGGAGAAACTAGTTCATCTCCTCGGGTATTGTTTCAATAACCCATCACTGTGTAATCTGATCCACTCCCCCATGTTGATGAGGAGTATCTAGCACAATATGCTAGGAGTGAGTAGAAATATCAAGAAATGAACCAATCTTTTAATAGGTTGCAAGGGCAAGGTAGTGTCCCACTTCAAAACAATAACACTACCCCACCACCAAATGACAATACAACCAATGAGGGGTGGAAACATCGTGAACAATTCATAGCGGGACACCATATTCCTCAACAACCTTCAAGGGTTCAACCAAAGGAGTCTAAGTAGGGCACCACCCCGTCAATAGGTGATTTCTTTTCAGCTTTGGTCGATAAGGTCAGGGAGTTAGAGCTTTCCCATAATACATAGAATTCATACGTAGGGGCAAGCGTGGACTCCATCTTACCCACATAACCATGGGAAAATACCAATTACCCAGAACCCGCCAGTCTAAATGAATATTCCAAACCATGTAGACTTGTTAACTAGGACAGGTACCTTGGGTATGCCTCCTCAAGCCACATATGATCATCTACAATAGGTGCCACCCGGAAGTGCATTCTCAAACACTATACTAACTAGAAATGTGATGTTCCCTGGCTTTTTCCTTCAACTCCATATCAAGGAAGTTAACCTCCATATATACAAATGTATTCCAAATCTCCACATGGGGATATGTACACCTACCTGTGTCCATATGGATAAATGTAAGGGATGTCATACACCCCGCCAAATATTTATGTTGTCCCTTTTTAGTAGCCAACATAGCCCCCACCTCCCCAACAAGGGTCTTCAATGGTGGAAACATATGTAATGGGGACTTATTCTGAATATCTCAAAGAACCCCTAGATTTCTCCATTCGTAGTCATGCTCCCAAGACCCTTGCTTGATCTCCCAAAGTTCAAGGGGGAGGGTGATCCAAATGCTCACATCAAAGCTTATGCAACGGACATTCGAGAGTTACTCCCATGGGATGTAGTCATTGTAAAGATTTTCCCTAAAACACTTGAAGGTATTGCTCTTGATTAGTATTATAGGATACCGGAGGCTTCGATACACTCGTTCAAGCAACTAGTGTCAGATTTTATCAAAGCCTTTGATATGAACAAGCTTTTGCGAACAAGAATCAAAGAATTTCTTCATATCAAATAAGAACATAACGAGTCTACACTCACTTCATTCGAGAGGTGGTGAAATGTTCTCTACTCTTTTGCAAGTGCTCCAAACATGGACCAAATGAAACTTTGTGATTTTTTCCTCCGCTCCCTCAATAGAGAGACGAAGGAAGAGGTTCAAAAGTTCCCACTAAGGAGCTATGAAGAGGTGCTAGAGGGTGCTCTTTGGATCAACCAAGCGGCCATCGACAATGGTTGTAAGACCTACGGAGCAAATGGGAAGCTAGCTACCCCTACTCAAAACACTCCCACTACTCCAACAATACAAATAACAATCAAGGACAAAATATCCTTAACAAGAATCATGGAGTCATGACTGATGGTGTGGCGTACCTGCCCAAAAATCCTAATGTTGCCAGTCCCACCAAGTACATGTATAATAAATAACAACAACAATGGGAATAATAATGACAGTAATCAGAGGAGCAATAATTTCTCACCCTCAGTGAATGCTGTGGATTTTAATCATCCCCAACAACAGCAACAACCTCAACCACAAAGACAAATTCCAACCCCAAGCCCTAGTCAATACTCCAACCAATTCCAAAACCAGGGGAAAGGGTTCAAAAGTGTTTATTATAATAGTCAACAACCAAACAATAACCATGGTTTTGGACCACAACAAGGAACTAACCAAAGGCCTTGGGATTATGATCCTAACTTGTACTGTGGGTTCCATAGGGTCCGTGGGCATGACATAAGAACTTGCTGCAATTGTAACAAGTTTTTGCAATGTTTGCAAGAAGATGAAATATAGTTATTTTTGACATATTTCGCCAATCCAACCGTGCCTAATCAAAACACCTATATGGGACTAGTGTCTCCATAGAACATGCCATTGGGGATCTTCAATGATTCTCTCCCCACATGTTTAAAGGAATGAAGACTAGATCCTAATGGTTCTAATAAAGGCATTGTAATTTGGACTCATGATCATGAAGCCTCGGCTTCGTCAAACCTAGGTGGCACCTCCTTTGGATGGTTACCAAGAAACAAAGATTGTAGGTTTGGTTGAGTTAGACGCTAAACTCTAGATTAACACTACAATAAGAGCCGAGACTATTCATCACACCCAATCTGATTTACCCAATTATCTCGAATAATGCTCATTACACGCTAAGCAAGCCGGTAGGGACTTATGAATTAATTACCATGATCTAACCAAGACCTTTTCACACATTTCCTTCTTAGATCTCTCAAGAATTCTCCCACTCATCAAGCTACTCTCTTGGAAGCACTCGATCCCAACCATTTGGCTAACATTACCCCACCGCCGAAGTGTAGATAAACCATATAGAATTTGATGTTCTCCTCTCAAGACAGCCCGAAAGGGATATTAGGTTTGTATTTGACATAACCAAGATGCCTACAGATGTCGAAATAGCTCGTAGAGGTGATCCACCTTGTTTTTCAAGTCTAGATATATAACAACTATGTGAAGCATGCGATGATTGACAATGGGGCAATAGTAACATCGTCCCATTCTCTATTCTTTAGAATTTAGGATATGGGGATACTAATTGCTCCTCGACAAGAAACACATTAAGATGCTATGATAGTCTCAAGGTGACCTCGATCGGGACCATAGTATTACCAGTCACTCTTAGACCCAAGACAGTGTTTACTGAGTTTTAAATTATAGATCGGGAAACCAACTATAATATGATTCTTGGTCACCCTTGGATACACCGCACGAAAGCAATCTCATCCACCTGTTCCAAGAAGTTAGATTCCTACATTTAGGGAAAGTCTTTATCGCTCAAGGTGATCCAAAACCTTTGACATACACCAGCCAACTTGAAGAAAAGGCCGAGTCCACTCTAAATTCAAGCTTCCCACCAACTAGTTAAACAAACCGGTAAGCATGTTACCAGAAGAAAAGCTGGTTCCCATGATGGAATTAGAGGTTACAGGTTTGATTGAGGGTATTCCAGCCTTCAAGGATGAAAGTGTTGTTGTAGAGATAGTTTTGCTAGGAACTACAACAAATATTGTTGAACTGTTAGAAAAGGATTTGCCTATCCTTCTTCCCTTCAATTCCATGGGTATGGGACGTGCTTTGGGACTTGGTTCCCTTCCAGCAGATGAGGTTTTTATGGTAGATGTAACTAAAATAAAAGAAGAACTTACAAAGGATGACTCAACATCTATCTTTCCAAGTGATTGTTGGACTCTCCACTTTGATGGGGCCAAGTGTCACTTCGGTGTTAGGGTAGGTGCAATCCTTACCTCACCCGAAGGAAGGGTCTTACCTTTTGCTTTCAAATTGAATTTTGAATGCACAAACAATGGGGCTGAGTATGCAGCTCTTCTATTAGGTCTCATTATAGCCAAGAGAATGGGCATCCTCAATATTAGGGTGTTGGGTCATTCACATCTAGTTGCAAATCAGGTATCCGAGGTATATGAGACTAGGGCTTAACACTTACAACTCTATAAAACTACCGTGTTAGACCTAACCAAGGGATTTGATTTCATATCAATCGAGGTAGTTCCATGTGAACAAAACCTTCTGGAAGACTCTATAGTGACTCCCACATCACACTTCACCCCAAGTAATGATTTAGAGGACACCAACTTCACGGTTTCACTCCACGCTGAATCCTTGATTCGTAAAGCGCCATGATGGTGTCAATGTTGACATACATGGCAGGTGAGGGACGTGTTGACTCTTTATACCCTGTCGATGGGGATGAGTCAACCTTAACTTTTAAATGCTTTAGCAGAATTGCATCTTACTTGTCAAGAGGTAGACTTTTCCTTAATTTTGTGTTCCTCCTCTTATTTTGGGAATCCAATGGTTGAGTAATCTCAGGGAAGAGATCTTGAAATTTACGAGGTAGAAAAGGAAGGGGACTTGGAGTTTCCACCAGCCCCACCTAAGTTTGAGGAGGATATTACCTCCTTAAATGAGGGAACGATTTATGTAAACATTGGAATGGAGGAGGAACCAAAATCTTAAAACTAGGGTCCTCTTTAACCCCAGAGGAAGTAGATATTCATACCCAAGTCCTTAAGGAACATCGAAAGCCTTCACATTTAGTTATAAGAAAATGACGGGAATCACACCACACATCGCAATTCACAATCTTGTTACTAAGTCGTATGCCAAACCAATTAAGCGAAATCATGACCTATGAAGCCAAAGGTAGCCCTTATGGTGAAAGAAGAAGTAACAAAGCTTCTCCAAGTAGGATTTATCAAGCTAGATGATTATTCACAATGGGTATCTAACATTGTCCCCATTCTCAAAAAAATGGAAAGATCCATATTTGCATAGACTTTCGAGACATCAACAAGGCTTGTCCCAAGGATGATTTCCCGCTACCATCCATTGATGTTATCGTCGATGCAATAGCTAGATTTGAGTTATTATCCCTCATGGATGAGTTTTCAGGATACAATCAAATCAAAATCTCTGCCAAGGATCAAGATAAAACTATGTTTATAACTCCATGGGGAACTTATTGTTATTTTGTCATGCCATTTGGCCTCAAGAATGCTGGTGCTACGTACCAATGAGCAATGATGTACATATTCCATGATCTTATTCATAAGATTGTGGAATCCTATGTGGATGACCTATTGGCCAAGGCCAAGAATCGCTGCGACCACCTAGAGGTGCTTCATATCATTCTCTCGCGCTTGATTGAGTATGGAGTTACATTGAATCCAGAGAAATGTGTATTCGGTGTAACAGGCGGAAAGCTCCTAGGATACATTATATCTTTACGAGGAATTGATAATGACCGAGCCAAAATTTGGGCTATGTTAGAAATGGTTCTGCCATCGATGAGTCTCAGTATTAGATCTTTCCTTGGGAAAATCGATGTAATATGAAGGTTCATCCTCGACTTGACCTTTGTCATTCATCCAATTAAAAAGATTCAAAAAAAAATATTATAGCCTTGGATTGGACAGAGGAATGTAATGAGCCCTTTAAGGCGCTTAAGAGATTTTGTTATCCCTCCCCACACTAATGCCACCAAGGTCATATCACCATTTTATCTTATATTCATGGGCTACAGATGTTTTGCTAGCTTGTATGTTGGCACAAGAGGATGATGACAAATGAGAATGGGATGTTTATTTTATTAGTCAGACATTACTCGATTACGAGACACGCTACATGCGGGCAGAAAAGGAATGCCTTGCCATAGTTTTCACAACCAAGTGCTTAAGACATTACATGCTTAATCAAGAGACAAGGGTCATCGTCAAGTCAGACCACTTACGGACATTCCTCATGCAAGGATCCTTGTCTAAAAAGGTTGGGTGCTTCATTACATTAATGGGTGAGTTCGAGTTAATGTTTGTAAATCAAAAATCAGTTAAGGGTAAAATCATTATAGATTGGTTGGCTGATAATCCATTAGACGGGGTGATTTGGTAGATTTGGAATTTTTCGATGAGTGTGTATACTTCGTTGAAACTAGGACCCCTATCTCTATATGTCCTTAGTATACTGACATCATCAATTTCATCATGGACCACACATACCCAGAAGGGGAAACGTTGTAACAAGGAAGGTGGTTACACATAATTTCCACCAAGTACGTCATCCTGGAATAGGTGCTTTATCGCAAAGCCTTTGATGGAATGCTATTGAGATGTGTTGATTTTGAAGAGTCTAAAAAGATTCTTTATGAGTCACATAGCGGGATATGTGGTGGTCACTTCGACGGCCACGCTATCGCTCGAAAGATACATCGATGGTCTATTTTTGGCCCACCCTCGAACATGATGTAGTAGATTTTGTGAGTATATGCCACAAGTGTCAAGAGTTTTCCCATGAAATCCACATACAGAACAAGCTCTACAACTGATCACAACTCCATGGCCCTTCTCCACGTGGGGCCTATATCTGATAGGGAAATTATCTCCCTCATCAACAGATGGCCATGATTTCATAATTACATCCACGGAGTACTTTGCCAAGTGGGTAGAGGCCATGCCCCTTACCACTGTCCCTGGCTCTATAATCACTAAGTTCATCTTAAACTAGATCATTTGTAGGTGCAGGGTGCCACAGGTCATTATTTCTAATAATGGCATGTCTTTCAAAAATGACGAGGTGCATGAGTTATGTGCAAAGTTCAAAATAGATCATCACTTAGCGTCTCTCTATTACCCTCAGGCTAATGGACAAGCCAAGGCTACCAATAAGACTTTAAAGTCCATTCTTCTAAAAATCATTAAGGAGAATAAACAAGATTGGCATCTGAAGCATTTTTGGCCTTGTGGGCCTACTAAATGTTGGTTAGAACACCAATGGGAGTGATTCCCTTTTCTTTAGTGTTTGGTGTTGAGGCAGTTCTACCACTAGAGGTCGAACTACTATGGTTTCTATAGGGTCAGGGGGCATGACGCAAGAACTTACCGCGATTGTAATAAGTTTTTGCAACATTTTCCAGAAGACCAAAAAAAGTTGTTTGTTGACATGTTTCTGGCTAATCCAACTATGCCTAATCAAAACACCTATATGGGACCAGTGTCTCCATAGAACACACCATTAGGAATCTTCAATGATCCTCTCCCCACATGTCCAAAGGAAGGAATACTAGATCCTAATGGTTCTAATAAAGGCATTGTAATAGGGAATCATGATCATGAAGCCTCGGATTCATCAAACCCACAAGTGGCACCTCCTTTGGATGGTCGCCAGCAAATAAAGATCATAGGTTTGGTTGAGTTGGACATTGAACTCTAGATTAATGCTACAATAAGATCCAAAGACTATTCATCACAGCGATCCCGATTTACCCAGTTGTCTTGAATAATGCTCATGACACACTAAGCAAGACAGTAGGGGCTTATGACTTGATCAATGATCTAACCAAGACCTTTTCACACATTTCCTTCTTAGATCTACTAAAGAATTCTCCCACTCATCAAGCTACTCTCTTGGAAGCACTCGGTCTCAGCCATTTGGCTAACGTTATCCCACCACCAAAGGCGCAGATAAACCATATAGACTTTGATGTTTTCCCTCCAGGACAGCTCGAAAGGGATATTGGGTTTGTATTTGACATAACCAAGATGCCTACTGATGCCGAAATAGCTTATACGGTGATCCACCATGTTTTTACAAGTCTGGATCTATACCAACTATGTGAAACTTATGATGATCGATGATGGGGCAGTAGTTAACATCGTCCCCTTCTCTTTTCTTTAGAAGTTAGGATATGGGGAGACTAATTGCTCCTCGACAAGAAACACATTAAGAGGCTATGATAGTCTCAAGGTGACCTCAATCGGGACCATAGTATTATCGGTCACTCTTGGACCCAAAATTAACTTATCGAGTTTTATATTATAGATCGGGAAACCAACTATAATATAATTCTTGGTCGCCCTTGGATACACCACATGAAAGCAATCCCATCCACCCTATTCCAAGAAGTCGATTCGACATTTAGGGAAAGATTTTATCGCTTAGGAGATCCAAATCCTTTGACATACACCTAGCCAACTTGAAGAAAATGCCAGGGGTCCACTCTGAATTCGAGCTTCCCACCAACCAGTTAAACAAACCTGTAAGCATATTACCGTAAGAAAAGTTGGTTCCTATGATAGAATTAGAGGTTACGGGTTTGATAGAGGGTATTCCGGCCTTCAAGGATGAAATAATTGTTGTAGAGACAGGTTGTTAGTGTAAAAACACAGCACCCCTGGATGCAGATCAGGTTTCTAGGTTGATCACTTTGGCATCCAGTGTGATTGCATAACATTGAATCCTTTCTCCAAGTGTGGGACTTGAAAAAATGAGAAAGGATTCTCTAGAGAAGGCTGGTTCCTATTCCTCTGTTCAGATGCACATGAAATATGCAGAGGGTTTTCTCAAAACCTAATCTAATCTGCCAAGGAGACAAGGTAAGAAGATGCATAAAATAAATCTAAGCTAATAGAGGTGATGCACCGAGGAATGAAGAACACCTATTTTGCCAGTAAACACAGACCATTTGAATGTGATATAAGATCATGCACAGATGACAAAACCTGCAGTGAAAGACCAGGAGGATGCAAAAATGAACACAGAGAGGGCTGAGAATCATCCATAGACATGCATTACTTGCTCCAAAGATTGATACAATACACTACAGAATGCCATGAGGTAGAATAGTATTACAGTTCAAATGAGAGGTTCGAACTCCACAAATTCGCCTGAGGAGAAGAAGGGAGAGGCAAAACAAAAAATATTCGACCCTTGAAAAGAAGCTCCTCTTAACAATATATAGAAAGAATGAGAGAGGGAAGAGAGAGGGGAAAGCCAAATCTACCCCAACCACCTCCAGGTTGCATTCAATTCATCTCATTATGGCAGAAGCGGCGGATCCTGGCAAAACGGCGGGCTTTCTTACAGAAGCGGCGAACTGTTTGCTACATTAAAGTTGTTTGTTGAAGCATTACTTATGCTTGTTATTTTGCACCAGAGGTGTTTCTTGATTTTCTCTCTACAAACTGAACCAAAATACAATATTTACCCCTGAATCGTCAGAGAATTTCACCAACTTTCCATTGATATAAAGAACGTGAAAATCTGAGCTTTGGATCGAAAGTTATGGCGGTCTGAAGATTTAGGGCAAAAACAGGCCAAAACGGGTCGGCGGGAAAATATTTGAACTTTTTCCGCGCTCTGCCACTTGGATGACACGTGGCAGGCTCTGATTCGCTGAGCAATTCTCTCTCCTCCACCTTTCAGCGGGCTTTCTTTTGAAATTTCCTTGTGGGCCCCTTAAACTTGGACACGTGGCACTACTTCATTAGTTCGGGTCAGTGCTTGAAACTTCGCCCTTTGACTTTTGAACCTTTTCTCCTTGTGACACGTGTCATGATGTGGTTGGTCAGCGGGTCTGCCGGCTCTTTCGCGTCCATCTGTCCTGGATGTCCCAAACCCATGCGGGACAAAACTTCCGATCCACCCGAAATGGGCTTCCTCGTCCCTCATTGATTGGCTTTCTCCTTCGGCTATCGGCTCTGCGTCACTGCGTACTTTTGTCCCACATGTCCCGAAGAAGTTAGTGTGAAAGTTCTCCTTTTCGGCCGATCCGGGCGGTTCGCGTCCTTCGCGTACTCTTGTCCCGAACTGTCCCACTCAGCAGTTAGTCATTTTTCCTCCTTCGGCCGAACCGGCTTTCCGCGTCCGCCGCGTCCTTTTGTCCCGGATGTCCCAGTTGCATCCGGACTGCCTAGCGGCAAATCGGCCGATCCGCGTCTTCCGCGTACATTCGTTCCAACTGTCCCAAAGGAAACCTTGAGAAAGACTTAGCCAATTTTCATGATTTTTCCTGTTTCAATCTACTTGCTTGGAACTGCAAAACTCTGATGCATGTTATCGAAATTTACCCTAGGGGTGAAATTTTGACAACAGTTTTGACGACTCAGTGGGGTCACCTACCTGCTAGGTAGAAGATCAGTGGCCTTTTAGCGATCTATTGGGCATGGAGTCATAAGCAATAACCTGAAACGAGCCTGATATCTAATCCCGAGCCTGATACTGCAACTTCTTCTCCAACAACACTCTGAACTGTAGAAAACAACCTGAGAGCAGCAAAACCTGTGCCGAAGCACTTAGGAAAACTGAAACCTAACTACAACAGGACAATGTGCACAAGCACTTGGAGGAATGAAAATCTAATTAATATTTACAAGGTAGTGAACTTCCCTCTAGAGGCAACGCTTGAGATAGATTCCATTGACTGGAATCTGCAGTTCTTCACCATCCAATGAGGCCAATTGGAAAGCATTGCTGCTCTTGCGCTTCGTGACCATGTATGGGCCACTCCAAATGGCATCAAATTTGAAATGCCTTCCTGGTTTTTCCCGATCTGCATCCCATTTCAACACTAGATCTCCAACTTGAAAAGATCTATCCTTGGCCTTTCTGTCAAAGGTCTTCTTGATCAAAGCTTGATCCTTTTCCATTGCTTGGGATGCCTGATTTCTGATCTCTTGCAGCTCCATCAGCTCTGCATATCTCACCTCCATAGGCTCAAATTCAAGCAACTCCAGCTGCTTCATGAGTTCCAATGTTGGCAACTCAAGTGACATGGGCAAGATTGCCTCTCTTCCATAGACAAGCTTAAATGGAGAATTACCTGTGGATCTTTTGGGAGTGATCCTATCAGCCCATAAGGCTGATTTCAGTTTGGTATGCCAAGCCCTCTGATTCTCATCAAGAGTCCTCCTAATGATCCTCAGCAAGTTCTTGTTTGTAGACTCGGCCTGGCCATTACCTTGAGGGTAATAGTTTGATGAAGTGCTTAGGTAGATCCCGTTCTTGACAGCCCACTCAGTCACCTTAGATCCAATGAATGCCAATGCATTATCAGAGATTATTGTAGCAGGTACACCAAATCTGGTAGTTATCCCCTCGTAAAAGTCCAAGATGCTAGACTCATTCACCTCTTTGAGTGCTACTGCTTCTGTCCATCTGGTGAAGTAGTCTCGTGGCTGTCAAAATCCATTTGTGCCCTTGGCTTGAATTGGGATTGATGGCTCCAATGAAGTCTAAACCCCATTGCATGAATGGCTGGTCAACTGAGATTGGATGTAATGGAAGGGCAGCGAGTCTCTCTTTTCCTGTGAAGAATGCACAATTCTTACATCTCTTGATCCATGCATAGCAATCACTAAAGATTTTAGGCCAATAATAACCAGCCTTCATGATTTTTAGAGCTGTCACTCTTGGTGCAAAATGGCCACCAGCTGGTCCATCATGAAACTCTTTTAATACCCTTTGGATCTGACCTGTGTTAATGCATCTCAGCAGCACTCCATTCACATCCTTCTTGAACAAAACTCCATCAATGATGGTATATGGAACAGCCTGCAACCTGAAGTATCTCCTCTTCGCTTTGCTCATTTCTGGAGGGCATAGGCCTGTTTGTAGGAAGTGCATAATGCCTTGGGTCCAGCAAGGAGTCGGGGCAGCATTGTCTTCTTCTTGTCTGCCACTCGGCTCATGGCTGTCTTGAACTGTCAAAACAGCCTCTTCTTCGTTGCATACTTCTTTTGCTTCCCCAAAACCAGCTGCTCACACAATCCTTTCCCTCTTACCAGCTTGGTGATCTTGATCTCAATGTCATACTCCATGACACGGGTGATCCAACCTGCCCTTTTCTCATTCAAATCCTTGTTGAGGAGGAAGTCCTTAACCCCAGCATGTGAGACCAGCAACTGGACCTTGTTGTTTGAGACTAAATGCTTGAATTTCTTCAAGCTTCTGATTACTGCAAGCACATGCTTTTCAATAAAAGAGTACCTCACTTCGCAGTCATCTAGGCTCTGGCTGAAGAAGGCAATCGGCTGTTCATCATTATCTTTGTTCTGCTGTACCAGAATGGCAGAAATAGTGTCATCACCTCCAAATGCATAGAGGATGAAATCCTTGGAAAAGTCTGGGTTGATGAGAGTGGGTGCTTGGGAGATGGCTTCTTTGATTGCTTCAAAACTCTCCTTGCCTTCTGCCATCCACTTGAAAGCCATGCTTTTCCTTAACATTTTGGTGATGGGCTTGACAAGACAGGGCTGCAAAATGCAGGACAAACCTCTCGAACAAAGTTTATTTTTCCCAGGAAACTCTGAAGGGCTTTCTTGTGGCTTGGCAATGGTAGTGCTCTTATGGCTTCAACCCTCTCTGGATCAATTGCTAATCCTTCCTTGGAGACAATATGGCCAAGGAGCTTCCCTTCATGTGCAAGAAAGATGCACTTCTTAGGATTTAAGGACACTCCGAACTTTCTACACCTCTGAAACACTTGCCTGAGGTGAAAGAAATGGTCTGCTGCATTCTTTGAGAAGACAGTAATATCATCTAGGTATACCAGCACTATCTTGTTGATCAAGCCTTTGAATGCCATATCCATAGCTCGCTGGAATGTTGCTCCGGTGTTCGACAGTCCAAATGGCATCTTCTTGTAAGCATATGTGCCCCATTTGGTTGTGAAGGTTGTCTTGAACTGGTCTTCCTCCTTTACCATAATCTGATTGAAGCCTGAGTAACCATCAAGTAGTGAAAACCTTTCTGAACCAGCTACGACCTGCAATATTTGCTCCATGGAAGGGAGTGGATAATGTTCCTTGAGAGAGGCTCTATTCAAATCTCTGAAGTCAACACACGGCCTGATCTCTCCACTCTTCTTTCTTACTGGAACTAAGTTGGCAACCCAACTAGAATGCTTGATTGGGAATATGATTCTTGACTCAATCAGCTTGTCCAATTCTTTCCTCATGAGAGGCTCCATGTGTGGATTGACTGGTCTCTGTTTCTACCTGACAGGCTTAGTATTTGGATCCAATTCGATGGTATCTTTGAGCTAACTTGGGATTGAAACCTTTCAAGTCTTCATAGCTCTAATAAAACATGTCGGGAATTCTTGACATAGCTGTATGAACTCACACCTTTCTTGCTTAGTTGTCATCTTTCCAATTTGCAATGGCTTGTTCTCTTCTACCAAGATGGATACCGAATCTTCTCTCTTGACCTGAATGTTTGCTTTCTCCTTTCTAAACTGATCATTGGGGTTAAAAATGGACTCCAAAGTGATAAGTCCCTTGGGCAGCTTGTCAGTTCTTAGCTGTATCACTTGGTCACTATATTGTTGTTCCAACTTTTCTTGATTCTTAGCTGAGAACTCAGATTCTTCTTGCAAGAAATGGATGATTTGTTGGTCATTCTCAAATACTTGCCAACTGACATCGTTATCCGGCACTGAAGGCCTCACAATCACGTGGATGTTTGGTTGTACCTTGTCTTGTTGAATGTTTTCTATAATGTCAAAGGCTGCCCTTCTTTGCTGCAAGCGTGTCGTGCCAGCTTTGATTCTCTTTCCTAGGAATGGCTTTGATGCTTTGAAACCCTCAAAATCTTCCATGAGGTCCCACACCCTGTTCTTGTAGCACTGAGTAGATCATTTTTGGCAGCATGTTGTCCCTTGACCTGATTTACAATCAATTCACTGTCCCCAAAAACTTGCAAGTTCTTTATTTTTTTCTTGATTGCCCAATGCATCCCTTGCACCAAGGCTTCATATTCAGCAGTGTTATTGGAGCATGCAAATTGAAATCTAAAAGCTGAATAGTACTTTACTCCTTGAGGTGAAATAAGCACGGCTCCACCTCCTGCACCTTGTCTACTCCTTGATCCATCAAAAAACAGCTGCCATACCTCATTGTCATCCTTGTGGTTTGGCTTGGTGATGCTAGGAATAGGTTGACTTTCTTCGTGTATACAATAGACTCCTAGCTCAGATTCTTCTATTCCTTGATAAGGATCAAAAGCATGCACCTTGCTTGCCCATTCATCAAGAGTTAGATCCGGGATGTTTCCAACTTTAGTGTCAGTTTCATCACGTGCTTGGGTGATCTTCTTGATCAAATGCTGAGCAATTGGCATTAATCTGACTTGGAGTGTAGGGCTCAATATGGAAGTTTGCAATAGGTTCAGATCTGATTGTGGCCTTAGTTCCATATCTCATTCTGAATAGCATGTGTGACCAATCAGCGGACAAATATCCCCCAATCTTGGCAGTGAAGTCCCTTGACAAGCATAGGGCAAAGAGTGGTGGCAGGTCTATGACTGACACATCTTGTAACACTATTACGTTGGGACATGCGTGCAGTGTGAGGCTCAAACCTTTGATTACTCCAACCATTGTCACTGCTGTCCCGTCTAATTGTACTACACCCTTGGAGATGGTTTCATATTGGAGCCCTAGCTGATCAGCTATCTGTTTAGGCATTACTGAGCTACTTGCCCCGAGTCTATCATGTAATTATGTACCAACTTATCTCCTATGATCAATGAAACATAAAATGGAGGGGGCTTCAACATTTTACCTTGTTGTCCTCCATGATTTCCTTCAGGCTGGGCAGCATTTGTGAGTACCTTCTCTTGCATTTGGACTTGCTGATTCGAAGTTGGCCAATCCTTCATGGCAGCTTGCAGCAGATCTCTTTGGCCTGGGATGGATAGGGATTCCCACATAGATATATTGATGTTTGTCTTCTTCATCTGATCAATGATACTGAATGGTGATGAAGGATCTCTCTGTTGCCCCTTGGTTTGCACATTTACTCCTTGTATGTGGGCAGCAACAGCTAGCATTTGAGTTGGCCTAGGGGCTGTTCTTGGCTGCCCTTGTGCATTTGAAACGGGACTTTGCTTGCCAATCATTTGTGGAGCTGTGGAAGGTTGTGGATTGGCTGGGGCTAATGGCTGTTCTTCACCCAAATTTCTCCTTTTTGACCTTGTGTTTGCTGCAACACCTTGAGAAACTGCCTGGTTCATGCCACAAAAATCCTCTGCTTGCCAATTTACCAATGTGGTGTCATTTGGGGCTGATTGCTGTTGGAATGTTTCTTGTTGTTGGCTGTTTTCTTGACTGTTCTCACCCTCCACACCAGTAGTTGTTACCATTAAAGCTTGAGTCAAAGCACCATTGAAGCACATGGATTGATTATGAGGCTCATTACATGGAAAACACCAATCATACTCCTGGGCAATGTTGTTTTGTGCTGGTACTAATGCCTTAGAGGCAGATATGGCATTTGGATTATAGGGCTGGAATGGTCTATTGGCAGGAGGCCTTGCTTGATTCTGATTTGCAGCTGGATTGGGTGGCCTTTGAGGCTGATATAGCTGCCTATTAGGTTGAGCTTGAGGCTGATACGAAGGTCTAAAACCTTGAGCTTGCTGTCTCTTGAGTGTAACCAGCTCATTACCTAAATTTTGCAGTTGCTTCATGACCTCTTGAAGCTCATTTGGGGCACTTGGAGATGAAGTGGAAGCTTCATTTGAACTCTGATTTCTAGGAGTGGGAGAAGGAGCTAAGACAGGTGCTTGACTAGTACTTGGGCTCTCTAAACTTGGATATAATGGCATTGGAGGCCTAGGAGCTAGCTTGCCAGCTTGAATCAGACAATTTTCAGCTCTAATGGCAATACTATAAGCAGCAGGGATAGTTGTGCCTCCCATAGATTGAACCAACATAGAAATATCAGAATTTAAAGCTTTAAGGTAATATAGAAAAGCACCTTTTTGCTTTGGCTTTGATCACTCTGAATTCTATCCCAAGACCTTTGAAATCTGAAGTTGAAGTCAGTTAGCTGCTCATTGGAAGCTCTCTTGATGGTTGTCAGCTGCTCCAAAAGAGACAAGTTGTCTCCCTTCTCTCCAAATTGATCATGAAGTGCAATACACAGCTGATTCCAGTTTGTGATAGAGCC
The DNA here is from genome assembly GCA_018340775.1 of Taxus wallichiana var. yunnanensis. NCBI lineage: Eukaryota > Viridiplantae > Streptophyta > Pinopsida > Cupressales > Taxaceae > Taxus > Taxus wallichiana. Next base: position 506,901,034 of record CM031235.1, read on the forward strand.
AGCTCCAAGGCTCCTAAACCATTGCAATGCTTTCCCCTTGAATGAAGACGCCAGCAATTTGACAGCTACTTGCATCTCATTAATCTCATGGATTGCACAAATGTTAGCAATGTCCTTGACATGATCACCAGGAGTGGTCTGATTTTCTCCAGTGAAGTACGGAATGTTCTTCAATGCTGCAACTGGGATTGGATTTTGTGCATTGAGAGCAAGTGGGCTGCTGCCTGTGAAGTTGACATAGGGGTTCAGTGGTTGCGCCATTCTGATTGGTCGAAGAACTCTTGAATACTGAATGAAAGGCCGATCAGGTGGAGGAGTTGAGAGAGTTCTGTTTGGTGGAGATGGAGACCTTTGAATCCTTCTTCCTCTTTGCCTTCTTCTTGGAGATAATTGTAGGTATTCAAATAGCACTTCTTCTTCTCCAACTCTTGACCTTGTGATTCTTCTCATAAGCTTTCAGGCCTGCACTGCTGAAACCAGTTGATCTTCCTCTTGGAGTCGCCAGATATGCGAATAATAGCTCTTTTCAAGCAAGAAAATTGCAGCAGATGCATATCAACTTTGCTGCAATAAAAATGAGACCTCTAGGTCCCACCAAGGCGTGCAAAAACTGTTAGTACAAAAACACGCACCCCGGATGCGAGATCGGGTTTCTAGGTTGATCACTTTGGCATCCAGTGTGATTGCATAACATTGAATCCTTTCTCCAAGTGTGGGACTTGAAAAATGAGAAAGGATTCTCCAGAGAAGGCTGGTTCCTATTCCTCTGTTCAGATGCACACGAAATATGCAGAGGGTTTTCTCAAAACCTAATCTAATCTGCCAAGGAGACAAGGTAAGAAGATGCATAAAATAAATCTAAGCTAATAGAGGTGATGCATCGAGGAATGAAGAACACCTATTTTGCCAGTAAACACAGACCATTTGAATGTGATATAAGATCATGCACAGATGACAAAACCTGCAGTGAAAGACCAGGAGGATGTAAAAATGAACACAGAGAGGGCTGAGAATCATCCATAGACATGCATTACTTGCTCCAAAGATTGATACAATACACTACAGAATGCCATGAGGCAGAATAGTATTACAGTTCAAATGAGAGGTTCGAACTCCACAAATTCACCTGAGGAGAAGAAGGGAGAGGCAAAACAAAAAAATATTCGACCCTTGAAAAGAAGCTCCTCTTAACAATATATAGAAAGAATGAGAGAGGGAAGAGAGAGGGGAAAGCCAAATCTACCCCAACCACCTCCAGGTTGCATTTCAATTCATCTCATTATGGCAGAAGCGGCAGATCCTAGCAAAACGGCGGGCTTTCTTACAGAAGCGGCGAACTGTCTGCTGCATTAAAGTTGTTTGTTGAAGCATTACTTCTGCTTGTTATTTTGCACTGAGGCATTTCTTGATTTTCTCTCTCAAACTGAACCAAAATGCAATATTTACCCCGAATCGTCTAGAGAATTTCACCAACTTTCCATTGATATAAAGAACGTGAAAATCGAGCTTTGGATCGAAAGTTATGGCGGTCACGAAAGATTTAGGGCAGTGCTCGATTCGCTGAGCAATTCTCTCTCCTCCACCTTTTGGTGGGCTTTCTTTTGAAATTTCCTTGTGGGCCCCTTAAACTTGGACACGTGGCACTACTTCATTAGTTCAGGTCAGTGCTTGAAACTTCGCCCTTTGACTTTTGAACCTTTTCTCCTTGTGACACGTGTCATGATGTGGTTGGTCGGCCAGTGTCCGCCACTCTTTCGTGTCCATCTGTCCCGGATGTCCCAAACTGTCTGGGACAAAAACTTCCGATCTGCCCAAAATGGGCTTCCTCGTCCCTCATTTGGCCAATGACATGTGGCATGCATTGATTGGCTTTTGGCTCCTTCGGCTATCCGCATCTGCCGCGTACTTTTGTCCCACATGTCCCGAAGCAGTTAGTGTGAAAGTTCTCCTTTTCGGCCGATCCGGGCGGTTCGCGTCCTTCACGTACTCTTGTCCCGAACTGTCCCACTCAGCAGTTAGTCATTTTTCCTCCTTTGGCCGAACCGGCTTTCTGCGTCCGCCGTGTCCTTTTGTCCTGGATGTCCCAGTTGCATCCAGACTGCCTAACGGCAAATCAGCCGATCCGCGTCTTCCACGTACATTCGTTCCAACTGTCCCAAAGGAAACCTTGAGAAAGACTTAGCCAATTTTCACGATTTTTCCTGTTTCAATCTACTTGCTTGGAACTGCAAAACTCTGATGCATGTTATCGAAATTTACCCTGGGGGGGTGAAATTTTGACAACAACAGCTTTTCTAGGAACTACAGCAAAGATTGTTGAACTGTTAGAAAAGGATTTTCCTATCCTTCTTCCCTTCGATTCCATGGATATGGGACGTGCTTTGGGACTTGGTTCCCTTCCAAAGCATATGAGGTTTTCATGGTAGATGTAACCAAAATAAAAGAATAACTTACAAAGGTTGACTCAACATCTATCTTTCCAAGTGATTTCGGACTCTCCACTTTGATGGGGCCAAGTGTCACTTTGGTGCCGAGGCAAGCAGTGCAATCCTTACCTCACCTAAAGGAAGGGTCTTACCTTTTACTTTCAAATTGAATTTTGAATCACAAACAATGGGACCGAGTATGAATCTCTTCTATTAGGTCTCATTATAGCCAAGAGAATGGGCATCCTTAATATTATGGTGTTGGGTGATTCACACTAATCGCGAATCGTATACGAGACTAGGGCTGAACACTTACAGCTCTATAAAAATACCGTGTTGGACCTAACTAAGGGATTTGATTTCATATCAATTGAGGTAGTTCCATGTGAACAGAACCTTCTGGAAGACTCTATAGCAACTTCCACCTCATGCTTCACCCCAAGTAATGATTTAGAGGACACCAACTTCATGGTTTCACTCCGCATTGAATCCTTGATTTGCAAAGCGCCAGTGGCGTCAATGTTGACATACATGGAAGTTGAGGGCCGGTTCACTCTTCGGACCACATCCGATGAGGATGAGTCAACCTTAACTTATTTAAATGCTTTGGAAGAATTGCATCTTACTTGTCAAGAGGTAGACTTTTCCTTAATTCCACATTCCTCCTCTTATTTTGGGAATCCAATGGTTAAGTCATCTCCAGGAAGAGATCTTGAAATTTATGAGGTAGAAGAGGAAGGGGACTTGGAGGTCATGTGTTTATTTTCTGTCGTCTGAAGGTCCCTATATAAACACAACATACGTACCATTATAATGGTGGCTAATTTCTATCAAGGGCTATCTATTTACATATTAAAGGGATCGCATCTTGGGATTAATATTCTTCATACACACAACATAGAAAGGGGAAGTTCATTTTTCCATCCATACATTTGCATTCTATATAGATACATCCTACTATCTTAGAGTCATCGGCATAAGGGAATCCTAGGAGCACTCTATCACACACAAGCACATAGAACTACATGGATTCTAAGATGTAGTGTAACACTTGGTCGTAATCTCACTTTGTTGACAACCAAGGATAGTCGACTCCCCATTTTACATCTTTTCTTTTTAGGATTTGATGTAGTTTAGGGTTTTGCAGAGATCATTTATTTTGTATGTTTATATGTACCTCAATGATCCAAGTGTGACATATATGGGATCATCAATAATAAAGTTTAAAAACATAGTGATACTAAAGAAATCAGATTCGAGGTTTTCTCAGTAGGCTCTAGCACCCCACATAGGCCGCGAGTGCCCTAGGTGCCTGCACCCCTACCTATGCACTCATGTCCCAACCAGGTCTAAAGATTATAGAATTCATACCAAGCAGTTCCAATATTCTTCCCATCCTTTTCATTAGTTTTTTTGGTTCGGATATAGTTCAGGGATAAGTGAAATCAAGATAAGTTCCTTGCCTCTCTCATTTTTCTTTGATAATTACATCTATGAAAATTTATTAGCATCTTGTATCTTATTGTATATCATTGTAGCTATTTATGAAATTAGATTTTAGAATGTTTTAGATTTTATTAAATCATTTGGTGAACCCATATCTTAAAACTCCTTTCTCTAGGATCCATAAAACCCTAACAAACTAAAAGTAGATCTTCCTCTCCTAGGAAAGTTATGCATCATGTGAGTGTTAATCCTATCCTTGATGAGGTTGTTGAGGTTGAACTTAAGATTCTTTATCACAATCCTCAACTTGATGTTGACATTCAAAAACAACTTCTGGCTAATGAAAGTGCTATTCCTACTTATTTTCACAACTCTAGTTGTGCCATCATTTCATCTCCTATTAACTTCACTCCATGTTTTCCTTTTTCTTCCACTTGCACTCATTCTCGCTTCGCCACCTATTTCTATTTATACTAAAACTCTTAATGATGTTATTATCAATTATATGTTTGGTCTTGATTGTGATACTATCGAAAAAATCATGATGGAAATGTACATGTGCATGATGTTATTTCTCATACTAGTCATGATGATTGTAAAATTGTATCTCATACTTCTTCCATTTTTGAAAATGCTTCTAATGATTGTAAATATACATCTCATGATATTTCTTCTCCTACTTCATTATATGTTGATGATATGCTTGATGAAACACTTTCATGTGAGACTTTTTCGGATACTGATGATATTTTGAGCATGAACATGTTAGTAATAGCTCTACGCCTCTTTAGACTAGTGAATGTGAATTTTCCTTAAGATTCATTATCACAATCCTTGACTTTGTGTTGAAATTCAAAAACACCTTTTGGCTAATAAAAGTACTATTCCTACTTCTTTTCACAACTCTAGTTGTTCCATCGTTTCATCTCCTATTAACTTCATTTGGTGTTTTCCTTTCTCTTCCACTTACACTCATTCTCGCTTCGCCACCTATTTCTTTTTCTACTGAAAATCTTGATGATGCTATTATAGATTATATGTTTGTTCTTGATTGTGATACTATAGAAAAAATCATGATGGAAATGTACATGTGCATGATGTTATTTCTCATACTAGTCAAGATGATTGTAAAGTTGTATCTCATACTTCTTCCATTTCTGAAAAATGCTTCTAATGATTGTAAAGATACATCTCATGATAGTTCTTCTCCTACTTCATTATATGTTGATGATATGCTTGATGAAATACTTGCATGTGAAACTTTTTCTGATACTAATGATATTTCTGAGCATGAACATGTTAGTAACGATTCTACTTCACTTAAGACTATTGAATGTGAATTTTCCACTCTGCTTTCATCTACTTTTGAGGTTTTTTCTGATGACATTCATCATGATTATGCCATTCCTAATAACTTACCTCTTATAATTTCTTTGTATTCTACTGCTACTATTTCCACTAATAGTCCATGTTATTCTTTGCTTCTTTCCTCCTCTTCATCTTTCGATGATGTTCATGTTGGTTCTTCTCCAAGAATACCACTTCTCATTTCTTCTACATCTACTATGTCCATATCATCTCCATATTCCACTTCTTCTTCCCACATTCCTATGATCACTCATAATGGAAAGCTTCAACTACTCAATGTTCTTCTTACATCTTTTATGATTCCTTCATAGGACATCTTATCACTCATGACGTTATTATTAAGTTTCAATCTCAATTCAATGTCTCACTCTTGATCAATGTCTATTATGCTTCTATCAATAATAATTCTCTTTATGGCAATCCTATTCTAAATAAAATTCACAATTCAAAATTTCCTAAGGATTTCATCATGCCTACATTTTCATGCTCTAAAGACACTGGAAATCCATATATACATCTTAATAATTATTTTCTAGCTATGGCTTCTTATTTTAATGATCAATTATTGCTAAAATCCTTTTGTCATATTCTATTTGATTAAGAGATTATATTAGTAAATTTTGTGAAATGGAAGGTTCTTTTCTTAGACACTTTATGCTAAACAATGGTCCTAGAGTCACATATGATCATCTACCTAGATTTCATCAGGGAAAGAAAGAGAATATTCTTGATTACATTTTACGCTTAAATTATTGCATGCATTAATTAGTATTTTAGCCTATTGATATAGAAAATAAATTTATCTTTTTTTGTGGCTTCATTCCTACTTTAAAATAGCAATTACAATACGATACATGTGAATCATTTACACTCTTATGTTATAAGGGTATTGATCTAGAAAATATTTAATTTCTACACATGTTATAGATCCTCCTTCTACTTCTTATACTCCTAAGTATTCTACTTCTTCACCACTTCCATTTATTCAATGTCCTCCAAGGTCTCCACCTTGCAAGAATATATCACATCCTCTACCGCATAATCTTCATCCATCTCTTATACCACTTCACTCTTAACTTAAGTCTTTTCCATCTCCTACTCGAGAGCCACTACATTTCTTGCATTCTCCTAAGCCTCGTGATGTGTTATGGGATTTTCTTGATAAGCCCTTAATTCTCTTTTCTTCTAATAAGAATCATCCTCCACATCACTTGCATTTCCAACATGGTCATCCTTATTGCAATTATAATCACATTAATGGCCATTGTGACAATTATTATTACACCCTTCATGACAAACTACAACAACTAGAAGAAAAGGGTAAACCGATTATTACATCCAATGAGTAAACCAACTTGATCAAGAGGTGCAACACCTCTAATGGTCATTGATTAAATTCAAGATAGTATATAGTTAGAAGAAATATACTATTCAATTCATATCTCAGAAAGAAGAGAAAAGTGGACAGTTCTAGGAATTCCACTTAGAAATCAAAAATAGAAATGATCCCAGTGAAGTGGTCAAATTTGTTGATGAAAATTAGAACGACAAGCAATCAACCCCTTTTCCTAACAAAAAGGTCAAGATGGAATTATACCACTTTAATCGTAGTTGTACTTAAGAATTGGATTAATTGTGGTTAGTTTAACATAGGATAAATAATGATTCAACCTAAGATCTAGGAGTTTTGTATTTCTGAAAAAAATGAGAATATACATACATCAACAATAATACTAATGAAACACATTAAAATACACAAAAAGACCACACAATGAATAACGAGATTGATAAAGAGATTTCTCTTAGATTCAATGACTTCATATGTAAATAATCACTCATATATCAAATGATTTTCTATATATTATCATCCTTTATCTGATAGAGTGAAACCTATCAATTAGGTAACCTCTTGAAAAGGTGAAGACCATGAGTTATATATTATAATCTCTTCTTCGTAATAATTTATCAAATGATATTATGATCTTGAAGATAAAACATAACAACACACTCACAAGAAATAAAACCAAAGATATCAACATATAAACATATTTACATAACTAATAAGATGAAAAATAAAAGTAGACATGATGAAGAGAAATAGATTTTGCATTAATGAGAGATAGTACAATGATCGCTAAAACAACATCTTAACAAGGTCATGATTCAAAATCAAAGCCAACATGGCTACAATTTACATTTATTTTAAGATTGAAATGAAGATATCATCAAGGCTTGCTCTGGATATGACAGACAAAAATATGTAATCAGTTAGATAAAATGTAGAATAATCAAATCAAATAATCGAGAAATAATATTAAATTTGGATATACCTGTTGCATTAAAACTTCATACTCAAACCTTAAAAAAATGTCATCATAACACCTATAAGATCACTTTCCTTAGAAAAACATTAGACATAAGTTATTTAGAATGAAATAATTTTCAAAAATAGCTACAATACCTGATTTCTCATCCTTTGTAATTGAATCCTCCAAGTCCTTTTATAACATGCTCTTAGACAAAATCGGTTAAACCCGATTGAACCATTCAAATAATTTTAAATAAATGATTTCTAACTTTATAATAGCTTTCACTTATGACATAAGTGAACTTTATAATCAAACTAAGGACTCGGGTCAATTTATAAACTTTCACTTAGGCATTTGAATGAGGTATGAGTCATCTAAACATGGGCCCACTAAGTATTACACACATTATATAAATGCAAACACAACCATTTAAAGCATTCATCCTTTCAAAGGCTAACACATCACCATTATAAAACAAAAATCAAGTATCAACAGCCATCCTTTTTTATATATAAATATATCATACTTTTGTCATTATTATGTCAAATATGTCTCCAAAATATCGAAGTGTAATATCTCATAATATGAAGTATCTATAGAAGTGGCTAATATGTTTAACAATTTTATCAAATCTAAATAGTATAATCAATCATCCCCTATCAAATCAAGTAGTGGTGTGCCTTCCTTATTGACCATATCAACATACTCATATGCCTCCACAGAAGTATGGTGTGGGTGATGATACCGATTCCTCCTCTAATTCCAATTTAACTCTTTTCACCACACTTGTCACTTTAGGTATTGTGGAAGAGGACCTAACATGCTTAGAGGTTTGCGAGGAGTCATGAGAAGGCACAACTTGGTTTTATCCAAGTAAGAGTGGTGAAGTAGTAACATGTAAGGCATGATGTGGAGGCACATGAGAAGGAGCAGATTGAACAAACCTATTAGAAGAGGTTGGGTTATTATCAGCATGTGTGTGCTCAAGATTGTGCAAAGGAGGATTATTAATATTGCGGGAAGGTTGATTGTGTGGATAAGATTCAATTACTTGTAGTACTTTGTGAAGATATGGTTCATTAGCATGGAAATGGACAGACACATGTGTAGGGTGATGTTTAAAAAAATCTACCTCCTCGAAGCATACTATTTCCCCTTCAGCCACCCCTAGGTGAACCCTTTTGCCATTTTGATTTACCTCAGAAACTATTGTGTCCCCAAGAATGATGTGACCCATACCTTCTATAACCCCAACCATCCCATCCAAACATGATGAAGTGTTGAAAAAGTAATCACCAAGTTTTAGCATGCAATCCCATTTAACCTCCGAGAACAAAGTTACTAATCAAAATCACAAATGAAATTCAATGAAAAAAAGATAACATTTGATTTCTGGAAAGAAAAGCATGCTTCTATATTTTCTAGAGAACCATCTTATTCCAATTTATTGATGTCATTTTCCACAAATTTTATCAAACAGTCTAGTGAAAAATCAGAATACCATCACTGTATGAAACTAAACAAGTGTCTGCACCATTTTAAGTTCTCACAATATGAATCTTTGAAACAAGAAAACCCTCAAAATACATATGCACATGTGAGAAATCAACTGATTCAAAATTCTTTACCATTTCCATTTCATAATTGTCATCGAAGCATCATATACAAATATGGCCAACAAACTTATATCAAAAAACCTTATCACCATTTTGATCAAACGAATGCATGCATTAAAAATATTTGTCACAGACTACAAGGATTTCAAAAAAGCCTCATCAAAATCACTCAAAATGAAACTACAAAGATTTTAAGTTTTATTTTTATCAAGATCTTCTCATAAAATGACCACTAAGAACTACAACCAAAAATAACTGAAAACTCTTTCTTTTTAAATCAAAGAGAGAAAACTATTCTCACCCAAAAACAAAACTATTGATTTTCATTTCATATTGAACATTCTTCTGATAAAATCAATACCAAGTCAAATTCCATAATATAAGCAATGTAACTCGAAAAGAAACCCTTTTCATCACTTATGCATCGAAGGCCCAAAAATATTTCCATTGATGTTTCAATAATGCAAACAAAATTGTAAGTAAATGATTATTATTTTCAAAAAAATAGTGATACCTATCTTTCCATACACACCTCTAAAAATACAATTGAAGATGCAAATCCCAACTCGGGTGAGCTTGAAGATTTCATAGGCTAAAGACATAATAATTTGTATAGAAACCCAAAAATATTCACATGCATTTTTCAAAATACTATAAAAAAACTCGAATGAAACATTATTTTCAATATGCAAAGGATATCCACTCTATTGTATGCAGATTTCGAAAAGATAAACTGGGTATGTGAAGCATTTACTTGGGTAAGCTCAAAAATTGCAGGCAAAATACCCAATAAGTTTATGTCAATGTCGCTTCAATTTTTTATCCACATGCTAACTCAATTGAACACTACAACTATCAAATAAAAATAGCTCATACATGTTGTTAGTTGACACGTATGAAATCTCAAAGTTGAGACCACTTTGCACAAGACTAGAAACTCCAAGCTCAAAAATTTTACAATGCAAAATCAAAATGACCCCAAAAACCAACACCATCACCTTGTTTGATGATCATGTGAATGCATTGAATGCTATTAACTCACCACCATTACTCTTCCCACTATTTTCTTGCCAACTCACACCTTGAAACTCAATATTTACATATGGAGGCTTGACTAAGGTTTGAAAAAATCAAAACCATTAAATTTATTTAAATGCCAAAACTTTATACCATTTCCTTATGCCATTTGAGCCCACACAAACCTTATATGATCCAACACACATATGATGGTGATAAACTAAACAAGGTCATAAGATATGACTTTAGAAATGATGAAACCCATCTTACATTCCCACAATTTTATCATGTATAGCCAAGATATTCGAAATGGAATCATGCAACGAAAGACAATATACCAGTCAGTCTCAAAAACATCATATTCAACCATCACTCATTCATTGATCATTTCCAGAATGGAAAGACTAAAAAGATCAAAATGCGAGCTTGAAATCCAAATAGTGAAATTACAAAAAAAATAATCTCCATGCTAATCGTTCACCATTGATATGATAAAAAAAATTACACACACACACACACACACACACACACACACACACACACACACATATATATATATATCCAAATATATAATGATAGCCTACAATTTTAAAGAATGCCATGAAACCACTTGGTGTCAAACAATTAAAATAATGCATTAAATACCTAGTGGCCCCCAGAACTCTATATAAATGCAATGGAAAGTGAGTAGTAATATGAATATTTATGGTTATTTTTAAAGGGGGTGTTAAAATTTTAGCAATAACACTCTTTTTCCCCTTCTTCATCACACTTACACGTGATTACATACATTCTTATAATCATTTCAATTACATTTCTCTTTCACATTCTTCATTCCATATGTACATTTATTACCAGTTATCATATACAATCCAATTTTCATCACTTATCTATGTCCTAATCATCAACATTTGTCAATATACACATTTATGCTATACAAATCAAACTACCACATATGAACAACAATCATCACATCACATATCAAAACCATCAACACAACGCAATATTCCAATCATCGAACTATATATATATATATATATATATATATATGTATGTATGTATGTATGTATGTATGTATGTATGTATGTATGTATGTATCTATATGTGTGTGTGTGTGTGTGTATGTATATTTATATTTATATATATATATATATATGTGTGTGTGTGTGTGTGTGTGTGTGTGTATTTATATATGTATGTATGTATGTATGTATCAGCCCTTATGTGTTGCTACATTAGTATATGTCATACGTCATTATCACTATCACTATATACAATCAAGGGAGCTCTATAACATATTGAGCGGATAAGCATATAGTTATCGGCAAAAATCATAGTTATGAAAATACAATCATTGGGGGCAAGCCCTATGTATTGATACATTAGTATATGTCATAAATCATCATCACTATCACTATATAAAACTGTAGGAGCTCTATAACTATATACTTCTCCACTCAATATGCATTGGTGGTCACGGCCCATATATCTCTCCATTTTTCTACGTAATAATGCCTACTTGACCGACTCCGCAAACCAACCCGATAAATATACATAATTCTTGAACACATCCTACGTTAGGGCCCCTCCACCTATAGAATCCCTAGCTCATTGATTCTCCACTTGTACCTCATCACGCTCACTCAACAATACAATACATATCGTTATTTCTATCGCGATGGGCTTGAATAAGTGAGCATGTTCACCTACAATGGCATCTACATCTGCTACAACATCCCACCTCCCATAAGTACATCAGTCGATAAATTCCATGACAATGTGAAAATTGATGTATCAATAATCAATGACAAATAAGCATCCCATGTAACCATACAAACATAGAATTATTTACTATGCATGATACCCACAGTCAAACAACTAAGTAATAAACCACAACTATCCTATATTCATGCTATGTTATCGCTATTGTTATATCATCGACATCGGGGAAATTTTCTTCCCTTCTACTCATCCAATCAAGGTTCTTCCACTTTGCATTCACAACAACTTGAAAAATAGCACCCATTAGTGCACTACCCACCATACACTATATGCCTCAATACATCATGTGTCATCCACCTGTATCATCTCTATGGCCACATTTATCTCATCTCGCACTGGGGCAATAGTTGTAATCTTGTATGCCTTGGTCTTGCCCTAACCTTCTCAACACTCTCGTCACTCGCACCCATACATATGGCTTTAGGGGCACCTCCTAATAAATAATAAACTATCGTGATAAATGCTCTATCTGAAATAACTTAGTCACTCTAGAAACCAATCCTCCATTCATATAGTATATCAAATACATCATAACTCTACTCTATCCTCTAGCCACCCTCTATAGCTTCGATATGGCCTCTATATAATGGTTCCTAGCCCCATACAGTCCAACATAGATCTATAAGTAATATTATCTAGTCTCCTACTACATGTGTATGTCCACCTTGATGCAAATATCTTAGGCCTCACCCAATCATCTCGTGGCCCACTGAGTGGCCTCAATATCGCAATGTGCTCATAGGCCCACACATGTAACAATGTGGTGGCTCCAAGTCCACCCCCATGGTCCTCCTATGTGAACCTATATAAATCCCTATAAAAGTGCACTAGTACACATCATGCCCATGAATATCTAGTCCCATCCTCTTCTATACACTTACATATATCGTGGATCTTATATAAGATTCCTACACCTCCACGCTCCACCCTCCACTACCACTGATGAGCAATCACAACTACAATGAACTTCCACAATCACGAAATATCTGATCTCAATATGGCATCCAAGCTAATATGGGTCTCTTTCTGTACCCATGTCCCTGTAAAATACCACCTAGCTTCTCTGATCTACCTCTGAGCATCCTCTACTGCCATCACTTGGAATATCTCACCCATAATTGGTAGTCCCAATATCCGATATACACCCTCTAGACTCATAGTCATCTCCCCAGTAGGTAACAAAAAAGTAAAATTTTATAAACACCATATCTTGTATAATGTTGTGATCATTAGCATATTATGGGGTACCTCCCCAATCTCACTATATGTCGTAAGTGGCATAGTTTACTATATCCCACTTGGCATTGGATAATCCTAACCCCAACAATGCACTTAAGTATCAACCTCTATAAAACTCCTTAAAATGAATGTCCCTCTACACAACACACAAGACCAAAAACATGTGACATTCACACCTCATATACATGTAAAAAAATGACTATTCACATTACCAAAATGCATCAAATTTCACACTTATCATGTTCTGGGGTCAAAACAACTTCTTGGGTTGCCGGCTTCGAAAACAAGATGTGGGTGCTCATGATCAGTCACTGAAGGTTTCCTAGATCTGGCATTGACATCCCAAAATATGTTAGTGCCTTGGCTGCTCTTGCCCAGGTCAAAAATGTCCAGATACTCAAAAATCAAAATTTTACAGAAAATCACAAAAATGAGCTCATTTCACCACATTTTTTGAAAATAACCACACTTACCTACTTAACAATTGTTTGTGTTGCCACAACCGTTGCCACCATCTCAAATCTACTCGATATCACTACACTAATCTATAGGATCCTCACAAGCTCAAAGATCAAAATTACAAGTAAACAAGATTCAAATGAAGTCACTATTCACTTTTCAACATTACTATATATAGCACTCTTTTCTTGATACCTAATTTGTTATAGTCATTATTCATGCTCATTTTCCAGCTAATATACACTACGTGATTTTTCTCATTTCTTGATCTTTTCTACTTTTTTTTCTACCCCATCTATGTCATATCATTCAAAATTCCTCCTACTATCATATTATACACATCCTACAATGTTATATTCCAATCTAGCATATTTTCAACTCGATATACACGAACTTTACAACATTTACTACATTTCATTTTACTCATCACTACATCATTACACATCTACTTTGTCGGGTTATATTTTATTTTTTTACCTCTCTCCCTTTTTCCAAAATGGGGGCATACAATCAGGATTACCCTACAATCCCTCTCAGGATATATATGATCATTGCACATTTCTAATACATCATTATCCAGAATTTTCTCATAAAACATGCGACATTTCCTACTGCTTTCTATCAATTCCCCCTAATGGCCTAATCTAGGGAAATAAGTCAAAAATATCTCCATGAGTAATCTATCATATACATTCAATCTTAACACAATTCTCTACTATTGGGATCCAACCAATCAATTGGTAAAACATGTCGTAATTTACTACTCCTCCTAGATGACCTAACATGGGAGTGACATCACTACTTTCAAACATGACCTTGTTGGATCCCGGATATAAACCTCGGGGGTGAGAGAGGCATGGATGTACATGGAATGGGGTGTGAGGGTTATACCCACACAAATTACTATTATGTAGTCGGGGTCGGGGTCTTTCTCTACTCTCTCATCCACTCTCTCTAATGGAGGGTTGGGAGGAACCTTAACAAATGGTTTGGCTGATTTCCATACTACTTTTGATTCTTCCTAAGTCAGGGTGAAAGGACCCAAGATGAGGCCCGAAGGGTATAAGATAGGGAAGGGAATCAGGAGAATGTCTTGAGTCTTCCAGGGATGAACAATCGAGGGTTGGATGTAGTCACCGAATTCAGCGCTCACTTGAAAGAGTGGTCACAAAGTAATAAAATCACTTGAAAACTCGATACGAGGTTTCCATATGAAGGTTTTACATGATCCTTACATTAACCCCAAAGGATCTACATGATTCATTTCAGGATAATAATATTAAGGATTCTAAATAATGAGTGAAAACACTTAAGGTGTGTGCATTGGCAATGCATTTTCACAAGCATATTTGTATAAAATGAACAGGTGAGATGAGATCCACACGAACACCCATTCCATGTACATCCATGCCTAACAATCAAAGAGGAAGGACTAAAACATCAAAGGTAACTAGGAGGGTCAAGAAACATATCAACTATTTTATCAAAACTCCCTTTTCATTTCATAAATATAGGGTAAACACAAAATGGGATTCTCACAGAAATCATTCTCAAGGAACCTCTAAACATACAATCTTGATCCCTAATAATTTAGCTCAGTACCCCTAATATTAAATCACCATGTGTAAATGATCGTGAACATTCTGATGACAAGGGACCCCCCAAGATATTTAAACATATTGCCCATTTTTCTTGATCTATAAAGAACTTTACATGTCCCAAGGATGATATCCCAAAATACATCTAAAGGACGTAATTTCTTCATACCACCCTAACGAGACTAAACAAGAACATATTCTTTTTTTAAAGCCACAACCATAACCCATAAAAATATGAATGAAAAGTCATACGTTATTTTACCCCTAAAATCATTCCACAAGAAGAGCATAACCAAAATAATTACAGTAGGTTGTTTAGGATAAACCCATTAAACTTGGAAAGAATAAGGGAAACAAATATATATATATATATATGCTCTCAAAGTTTTTAATGATTGTACATGAGTAATCACATTAACTGAATTCAAGGCAAATGGAAAACAAAACAAGTACCTACATCACGAAATTGAAAATTTCCATGGTTGACTATGCATCTCAAAAGTCACATTACTCCTCAAAAGAGTCTTCTCCCTCCCAAAATAACCTTCTCTCATATTATACAACCTTATCCACTTTAGGGTTTTAGAGAATATCCATCCAGATTCTAACCGAATCGCACTCGTGCCACTCTTCGGGAAACCATGGAAATAACATAAAAAATACCCCAAAGATGACCTTCAACGTTAACCACCACCAACCTGTCACCATCATGTCATTATGACGAAGAAAAATATTTTCCATGTCACCTTTATTTAATATCAAATTTTCCACATGTGAGTAAATGTGACGTGGCCAAAAGATTTAACTTGACAAGACATTCCTTGGAGACGTGAACATTTACTCAATCTCTAGTGACATGCTTTAAATAAATAACCAGTCTCAATCTAACTCCCACTTCATGCCTACCGATCTAGGCTAGATATTACATTTATGGTGGCATGATTTCCCAGAAACTTCATCCAGGGGAATGTGCCTATTTAAACATGGCCCATATTTCTAATGGATCACAGTTAATTATTCAAGATCTATAGAATCATGACTACTTTCCTACAGTCGTTTCCTCTTGCCATGGCCCAACCAACCTTAAGAGCCAACCTTTTAGGTCATGAGTTCAAGAATTTGGGGGAGTTATTTAACTTGACAGGGCCGAATGAGGCCTTTGTTAATATTTTATTTAGTGTTCCAAATGTGTGTGCAAACACCCTTGATAGTTTATCCCAGAACACACTCATTATGTCCTTTCTTAATATATTTTCATAACTATGTGCATCCTTTCCCATTTATCAAACCCTTCATTATTACTTGCTCCTAGCTAATTACCACCTAGATACAGAGTGCCTAAAATTCCAATGGTCCCACCACCGTCCAAAGATATTTAATGGAAAATTGCACATGTATATTCCCTATTATAGCTCCCCCTTCAAACCACACATTGTCCACCCCAAGGGGGTAAACTTCCACTAAACCTACAGGTAGATGGTGTGTAAGAATGGCTTACTACACTAGAGGAAAATGTGGCTGACTTTCAAAGTACCATTGTACTGATTGGGGCTCCTTCCCAGAAAAATAAAAAACCTATCCCACAATATCCATCTCTTGATATTGCATGTGCTTCTAGAGTTGCGCACCATCAGGCCATGGTTCAGGGGCTCACTTGAAGGGGTCCTTCACCTCCACGATTGGATGAACTCACTTGAACAAAGGGAATAAATCCATTGGATTTTGAATGGGCCAAGGGTTAGGATACCAGAATTAATGGGGAAGGGAATGTTAAGGGGCTTAGCCATGGATATCTAGTTTTTTAAATGTGGCAACACATGATGAACATTTTTCACATGGACTATCTCCTAGTACGTCTCCAATTGCTTTTAGGGAGGTTATGAATGTAGAAGACTAACTACATGCTAGAATGCAATACTTCATTTTTATAGCTTTGTGTATATGTATCCAAGGGTTGGGGCCCATGAAATAGAACCTTATTTTGGTTGTAATATATTCAAATTTGTTTATCTTTCTCTTTTCACTGTATGAAATGTATTTTGTTTTCTATTTTGAAACCACATTATTCATTTCATACTCATTTACATGGCATTTATAAAAAAATTCACACATTTAATCCTTCACACGACTTCCACTACTAGCAAATTGTTTGGAACAACTATAATTATTTATCAAACATTAACTTAATTATGCAACCAGCTCCGAGTCCAAAATAGGAATTTTTAATATGTACTTAAATCACATGTGAGATGTAAATTTAACCTCAAGCCTCGAATCTACTGCCATATTACAATTCAACCAAACATACCATTTCAAACATCGAGGTCAAACCATGAATTTTCACATTTTTGGGCACAAAGAACACTCTGAAACCACCCTTCTTATCCATGAGCACATTACTTCATCATTTTTCTCTTTTAAATAACATGGGGCCGAACCCATACCATACCCCTGAATGAATGCTGAAAGAAAACATGGCATTTTTTAAAATTTGTATCGCGGTCTCTAAAATACTTCCCTATTTTTGGTACCATGGAAATCTATTACATTGCATGAAATTTTCATAATCTACATAAATGTCCCAAGGTCCCGATAATACATCAAAGAACCCACTTCCATATACCTCAAGTTCTATAAAAACCCAAAACCTTGATGAAAGCACATAACCAGGAGAATACTTAACTTTTCCATCGAGAAGAAGAGTTTACAAATAAATTTTTCTTTTGAAATGTTTGTACTTAGTGTGCATCCAAACTAGAAATAAGAATGCATCTATTAATATGACACTTAAATGGATCCTGACAATTACAAGTACCAACATCTACTCCAACTCAAGGATGGACTCCCCCAGTGAGTGTCCAAATAACACTAAAGCAATACCGGAGAAGAAGACCAGATGCCTATCTTTAGGGTAACCGATTCAAGCAAGTAATCACAATGTAACCCACCATAAAGGGAAAAATAATACCAATAACCAAAAACACAAACAGAAACAAACCAAAAACAAAAGAAGGAAGCAAGAAACTATATACTATACAAATGAATCACTAAGGCCCGAAGCACCCGAAAATATTCCACTAAAGACTTCTCGGTTCCCACACATTACGTATTATTTCAATCAAGAGGCATAACCAACAATCCAAAGCCCATGTGTGAAGCACTTTAACATTTTAAATAGAACACAAACCACTAAATGTCTTCCACTACCGACACACAACTCACCATGTAGCAAGAAGAATACATCGTCATTCAAATCAGCCAATAGACCTTGTGCACAAGACAACATATATCCATAAACATCTTCATCCTCACCACATACCCTAGAGTATAGGAACCCTAAGAAATTCAAGTGTCTTTCGAGATGCATAACAAATTCCTACTCTTTGATTTTAGTCAAATCTCCATCTGGCTAGTACCTTTTAATTTAAAAGTAAGCATTAATGAAATAGTCTATATACTCATTTTCACTTAGATTCACCACATCCATGTTTGAGGGGAATCCATATGTTATGTGTATACCATGTTTAACAAGTAAAGGGTAAACATTAACCCCTAAACACACTTTTGTCTCATATCTCAATGAAAAGGAATATATCTCCAACTCGAACACCACTACCAATATACAAAGAAACTTGTTGCATTCCTAGAGACTCGAGTGACAAATGATATTCAACCATTTTATAAGAAAAAAAGAACAAAAAACTCGGGATTAGTTTCATAGGTAATTCAACACACATATCTTCATAAAATAGAACAATACTGCCATCCAAGAAAACCTCTCTAGTATATAGGGCCACCAAATCAATCTTAGGATAAGATTGAGGAATCAAGTCACAATCATCCAGTGTAACAAGACACTCCATGTCCATCCATAAATGCCTTATTGCAGGTCTACTTGATGGCTTGCTCTACAATCTAAACTTATTCTCTTATTCCACCACTACATCAAGCAAAAGGAATTTGTCTTCCACTAAGGGAACACCCCCATCATATTTAGTAATCATTATATCCTTTAACTAGAAAAATTCATTACGAAGAGAACCACAAAGATAGGCCCAACCCCATTGTGTCACTTCCTTCCATAAGAGAGTGACACACTCCTGCGAGGATATCCAATAATTTATTTATTGTTTTGTAATGTAAAAGATAAATAGAATATATCCCATATCTATAGTCTATTTTTCCATGTAGTACACAATATTTTTCAGTTCCTAACTCCAATTTTTCACATTAATCACACCATCCAGACCATAGGGAGCATGAAGCATAAAGCATTTATTACACCATAAACTGGTATAACTAGCATAGTCTTTCCTCTTAATATTACTCTCAGTCAATGGCTCTATAACCAATACTTGTTCTATAGTCCTAATTTATTCATTCTTAAACCTAGTGATCTTCCTTTCTTCAACCAGGCCTATAGTATTTCTACCATACTTAGGAAGAAGAAAACTGAGATCATCACTTAACTTGTCTCTAAACATTACTACCATTTTATTCCATGAACGCAATGAACCTTGAGGTAAGGAATTAAACCAATCCCTAGAATATTCTTGCATTGTATGCATAAATAGATTCATGAAAACATCCTCGTATCTTACCTCATATTCATACATCACTTTCTCAAACAAACCATTGCCATATCCCTTAAAAATAGGCAATCTGAGCTTGATTCCATCGGGATCTAATGCGGATATCTGTGTACCCCCAAGACTATAGGCCTAAAATAATTTGATCTAAAAGGGAATTTAGGGGAAAACACACCATACCACTATCATAGATACCCATGGATAGGTTCACAAAAACCAATTCTTACAAATAAACACTTACCCCTTAAAACTTGAGGAACACAATGATATAACCTAAGTACAGACTCAAATATAACACAAAAATCAATTGCAACACATTAAATGAAGAATATTGGTCCACTACAACCAAAAGGATAATGGAGTCACCACTAGAGTCATGACCCTAGAAAATTAAATCACATGAAGCCCCAAAGGTAGACTATTCCAACACACGATTCCTAGATTACATAAATAGAAGAATAAGATCAAACAAAAACTCAAGTGATCAGGTTATTTCATTTTTCCCTGTCAATGATGCTAGATGGGTGTTGGCTCTTAGATCTACACCCTGGGAGAGACATGGAGGCATAGATTTATAGGGGAAAAGGTGAGAAGATGGACCCACATGAATTTTCATTATGTATCCGAGGATAAGATCTTCCTCCACTCACCCATCCACTCTCTCTCTAAGGGAGTGATGGGGAGGAACCTTAACAAAAGGTGTGACTGATTTCCCTACTAATTTTGACTCTACCTAAGTCAGGGTGAGAGGACCCAAGATGTATCCCAAAGGGTACAAGATAGGGGAGGGAATCGAGAGAATGTCTTGAGTCCGCCAGGACAAACAATCGAGGGTTTGATGTAGCCACCGAATGCATCACTCACTCAAAAGAGTAGTCACAAATCACTGTAAACACATGGGAACCCGGATGCAAGTTGCTAAAGTTATGTTTGACCTGATCCACACATTAACCCCCAAGGATCTACATGAGTCATTCAGGCTAATATTAAGGATTCTAAATAATGAGTGAAAACACTTAAGGTATGTGCATTGAAAATGTATTTTCACAAGAGGGTCTGTATAAAATGAACAAGTGAGATGAGATCCACATGAACACCTATGGTACTCAAATAAGTTAATGAAAATTTGTGAGGTGGAGACATGGTTGCAAAGAGGAAGAACTGAAATGTCAAAGGGAACTGGGAGGGTCAAGAAACATATCAACCATTTTGTCACAACGCCCTTGTCATTTCATGAAGATAGGGGAAATACAAAATGGGCTTCTCACAGGAAATCAATTGTAAGGAACCTCCAATAAAACATATAATCTCGATCCCTAATAATTTATCTCAAGTACCCCTAAGACTAAATCACCATGTGTAAATTATGTTGAATGTTCTGATGATAAAGGACCCCTAAGATAAATAAACATATTACCCATTTTTCTTGACCTATAAGGAACTTTATAGGTCCCAAGGATGATATCCCAAAATACATCTAAAGGACATCATTCCTTCACACCACCCTAACAGACTAAACAAGAACATAGTATTACCGTTTAAAGCTACAACCATAACCCACACAAGATTTGAATGAAAAGACACATGTTATTTTACCCCTAAAATCCTCCATAAGAATATCATAACCACAATAATTACAATAGGATGTTTAGGACAACCCCATTAAACTTGGAAAGAACAAGGGATATATATATATATATATGCTCTTAACGATTGTTAATGACTATACGTGAGAAATCACCTTAACATGAATTCTAGGTGAATGGGAAACACAACAGTGCCTACATCATGAAAGTGTAAATTTCCATGATCGACTATGCATTTGAAAAGTCCCATAAATCATTTGAAGATTCTTTCCCTCCTAAAAGAACCATCTTTCCTCTTACAAAACCTTATCCACTTTAAGGTTTTAGAGAATATCCATCCGATTCCAATTGACTCACGCTCGTGCCAATCTTTGGGAAACAATGGAAATAATAGAAAAGATTCCCAAATATGACCTTCAACTTTAACCACCACCACCATCATGTCATTATGACGAAGTAGATTCTTTTCTATGTCACCTTTATTTAATATCAAATTTTCCACATGCGAGTAAATGTGACATGACCAAAAGATTTAACTTGACAAGACATGCCTTGGAGATCTGCAGACATTTACTCAATATTTGGTGACATGCTTCAAGAATTTGGGGGAGTTTTTTAACTTGATAGGGCCAAATGAGGCCTTTTTAATATTTTATTTAGTGTTCCAAATGTGTGTGCAAACCCCTAATATTTCATCCCGAACACATTGGTCATGTCCTTTCTTAATGTATTGTCATAACTATGTGCATCCTTTCACATTTATCAAACCTTACATTATCACTTGATCTTGCCTGAATACCACCTAGATACAGAGTGCCTAAAATTTCAATGTTCCCACCACCGTCCAAATATATATAATGGAAAATGGCACATGTATATTCCCTATTATACCATTTCTCTTTTAGAAATAGCACTCCCCATTCAAACCACACATTGTCCACCCCAAGGGGATAAAATTCCCCTAAACCTGTGGGTAGATGGCATGGAAGAAAGGCTTGCTGAACTAGAGGAAACCATGGCCGAATTTCAAATTACCAAGTGGTGACCAGGGCTCCTTCCTAGAATAATCAAAAACCTATCCCACAATATCCAGCTCTTGATATTGCATGTGCTTCGTGGAGTTGTGCACCATCAAGTTGTGGTTCCAAGGCTCACTTAAATGGGGCCTTAACCTCTGTAAATGAGTCAACTCACTTGAATGGAGGGAATAACTTCATTATATTTTGAACTAGCTAAGGTTCGGATACCAATTAAAGGGGAAGGGAATGTCAAGGGGCTTAGCCATGGATATCCAGTTTGTTTTTAATGCGGCAGCACATGATGAATTCATGTTTCACAGGGACCACCTCCTACCACGTCTCCCATTTATTTCAAGGGAATTTATGAATTTAGAATATTAACTACTTATTAGAATGAAATCCTTTGTTTTTTGTAGCTTTACGTATCTTTATCCAAGGGCTTGGGCCCAAATAGAACCCCATTTTGGTTGCAATATATATTGTTCAAATATGTTTATCTTTATCTTTTCACCGCATAAAATTTCTTTTCTTTTCTATTGTAACACTACATTATTCATTTTATACTCACTTACATGGCATTTATAAACAAATTCATACATTTAATTTGTCTCTCAACTTCCACTACCACAAACTATTCGTAATCGACCACAAGCATTCATCGAAAATTAACTTAATTATGTAATCGTGCTCTCGGGACTGAAATAGGAATTTTTAATCCATACTTAAAGTATATGTGAGATGTAAAATTTAACCTTGAAGCTCTATCATACTACAAAATAACCAAACATACCATTTCGGACCTTGGGTTCAAACCATGACTTTGCACATTTCAAAGAATAAAGCACACTTTAACATTTCCCTTCCTTTTCCTAAGAACCTTACTTCATCCTTTTTTCCCTTTTTAACAACACGGGTTCGCGAACCCATCTCGTACCTTGAATAAGTGCCAAAAGAAAACATGACATTATTTTAAATTTATACTACATTCTCTAAAAACTTCCCTATTTCGGTACCGGGAAATTTATTACCTTGTGTGTAGTGTTCATAATTTTCATAAATGGCCCAAGGTCCCAATAATACCTCAAAGCACCCATTTTTCTATACCTCAAGTTCTAAAAAATGCCAAAACCTTGATGAAATCACATTACCATGTAAATACTTAACTTTTCTGCTAAGAAGGAGGGTTTACAAAGAATTTTTTCTTTTGAAATGTTGGCACCAAAGTGCACATCCAAAATAGAAACAAGAACACATATATTGATATGGCACTAAAATGGAGCATGATAATTAGGTGCACTAAGTCACCTAACATGGTAAATCACTTCACATTCTTTATCACTTCCGGATGACCTAACATGGAAGTTATCTAACATTACATATATTGCAAAAATCGTGGAGTGGGGGAAATGAGATGTAAGTTCCCTTCCTATACTACTCCTATATGGGTTATTCTCGTTAGATCAAAATGGAACAAAATTTGGTCATTGTTTATCTGCGAGTGGTTGGATCATCTTAGGATGTATTCATAGTTGGAGGGTAAAACTAGACCTCTCTCCTTAACACCCTTCCTCTAGTGGTAGAACACACAAATCCTTAAGTTTTTCACACATACAAAATTAGGTTGGGAACTGATCATTCCCTACTCACCCAAAAATCTCCATCAGCGATAATTTAAAATCTCCAAATAACTCAAAATAAAATCATAAATTTCTTGAATTTATCCTTACAATAGTTCACCATCTCTATTTACGCCACATGGATTGACACGCTTATCCATGGTTTTCCACACTATATGTTCTCATATTTTGCACATACTTCTATAACAAGGCTTCTCCAAACTTCTCATAGGTATGTTCCTTACTTCATTTACACTACTTTAATTTCATTCAAATAGTATAAATTATGCACATACTATTATTCTATTATACCACCAAGTATGTTGTTTTATGTATGGATCTTGAGTAAGAAAAGTATTCACTAGTGACACACTTCCTAGTCCATCCACTTTCTTTGATTGTTTCTATTGTTTTTATCTCTCACATATGTCACTTCTACACCCAATTCTGGTCAGGTCACAGGGATCCATATCTATCATTATTCTCACATTTTTCATTAGTTTTTTGAGGAAACTAGTGCCCAGTGCTGCTCTGCTCAACCTAGGTGCTCATGTCCTCTTTTTTTGTTCACAGTTTTGAAATTTTTGGTTGCCATTTTAAGTTTTCTTACTCCTATCTTGAGGTCCTAGTCAAGTATCCCTATATAAACACAACATACCTACCACTATAATGGAAAGAAATTTATATCAAGGGCTATTTATATAAATATCAAAGGGACTACATCTTGGGATTATTATTCTCGCATACACACTACATAGGAACAGGAGGCTCATTTTTACATCCACACATTTGCATTCTATCTAGCTACAAATCGTTATCTTGATGTCATCGGTGTGAGGGAAACCTAGGAGCACTCTAACACATAAAATCACATAAAACTACATAGATTCTTAGATGTAGAGTAGTGTTTGGTTGTAATTTCACATTTTAACAGTTGAGGAGAGTGCGACTCCCAATTTTACATTTTTTTAGGATTTGATGTATTTTATGGGTTTTGCAAGAGATCATTTGTGTTGTAGATTTATAAGTACCTCGATGATCCAAGTGTAACATACATGTGATCATTAGTCAACAAGTGTGAAACCCTAGTGATAATCTTGAAGAACTCGGTTCCGAGGTTTTCTGACTCCATTTCCCCACAGAGGTCTCGGGCACCCTAGGTTCCCTCACCCCTACCCCCATGCACTGTGTCCCAACCAATCTGAACATTCCATAATTCATATCGAGTAGCTCTAGCATTCTTCCTAACCTTTTCTTCAGGATAAGAGAAATTAAGATAAGTTCCCTATCTCTCTCATTTTTCTTTCATAGTTAGATCTATGAAAATCATTGAGCATTTTATTTTATTGTATATCATTGTAGCAATTTCTGAAATTATATTTTAGAATATTTCATATTTTATTAAATCAATTTTAACCTTGGGTGAATGAAGTTGAGTTAAATATGGGTTTACACATTGGTGCCCATTTATGTCCCTTTAATTCCCTTGTAAAAATGGACAAGAGCTATAAAAATGACACCTTGGAGAGATGGTTACACTTGGCGAAGATCTGAGTAGTGTGCAGATGGAGGGGTTTGCCAGGTAAGCCCCCAAGAGCTGAAACATTAGGCACATAGAGGACCATAAAGGGGGATTGCATGGGAATCCGTTATTTTCCCTCTATACCCTTGCAAATAGGTACAAGAGGTGAAAAACTATGCACCCTATGAGCACGGTGCCACTTGGCGAGATCTGGTTCAGTGCACAATCGTGGGAAATAGCCAAATAAGCCCCCATGGAGCCAGGAAGGGTTATTGAGGAACCAAAAGAGGTATGTGCAAGGGGGTTCCTTTTTTGTCCCCTTTGGAAAGTGATAAAAGAGATAAAAATGGGTGAAAGAAGAGAATATTTGACATGTAGAACTTGAAAAATAACTATGGGATCATCATACCTTGCACTAGAGGAAACTTGAAAACAACATTCATGGAGCTTGGAATGGTTTTTTTCAGGTAAAATTTTATATTATCATGAATATAAGGAACATTATAATATAAATGGAATAGGTTTTAGAACATAATTTTTCATGAAACTCTAAAAAGGGTCTCCTTTTTCTTTAGGACAACAAGGTGTGCCTGCAAAGATTTAACTACCTCAAGAAGTACTTAGGTCTTGGAACAAATTTTATGCTTCCACCATATATATAATGATCTAATATTCAGATTTTATTTCCTCATGATTCCTTATGGAGCTTCCGTAATTTTACGCGAAGTTCAAGTTGATATCTAGACCATTCATTCCTTACACCTGAAAAACCCGCTTTTGCACAATCTATCCCTAAACCACTAAATATTCACCAAACCTTAATAAATCACTTCCAAAACCTTATTATATTTTCAATACTACATCTAAATTATTATGATCCTTTGGAACCTTCCCGGAGGATGCACACTTGCCTTTAAATGGCCAAAATTGGCCTTTCTAGGCATGTCGAAGAACTAGTCTTTAGTTGTACTTTTCCGGATGAAAAGAATTGATCTTGTCACATCATTTCAAACACCTTAAAATGTTTTTTAAATGTATTAGGATAACCTACAAGGTTGGGATGATCATGAAACAAAAGACAAACTGACCAAGAGAAGGGATTTGGAGGATTTGGAGCATGTTTTCACATTTGGCTTAGTTGTCATGGCTCAAGTTTTGAATTTTTGGGCTTACAAAAATGCATGAAAACACTCTATCAATAAAATATCACCTACATACATAGTACCCAAAGGTTTCCATAACCAAAATTCTAACCAAATAATATGACTCTCTAGATATCCCCACTAGAGAGATCTCAAGTTCGTCCATATCAAAACATCCAAAATCCACCACATCTACTCCCATAAAACTTTACACCGAGTTAAAAATATTGGTAACCCAATACAAAAATCCACAAATCATCTATCTAAGAAGATAAAAATACCACCAGATCTTCACTGTGACAAATACACCACAAAACATAGTACACTTGCACTCTATTTTGAGACCAGATCACTCATCTAAAATTATAATCACAATCACATATTCTAAAATTATCCCTTGACCAGTACCTAAATGTGCAACACAAATCATGAATCAAGTGTCTCATAACTTTAAACCATCAAATGATGTTCAAAATCCTTCACCCTTATCTTCCTCTCGAGAAACCACATCAAGATATTATATTAAGATGTTGTAAAAACTTATATGATCATTAATCATAACATTACCACTTATTAGGCCCTCTCGATCCTCAAGGGTTGAAACCCTCCTGGTATAACTATGAGGAATTTTGTGCTTATCATCTAATGTTAGGACACTTCACCAAGGAATACAAAGCCCTCCATATTGTAATTTGAAGTCTCGCTAACAAAGGACTTTTGCCAATAGATAAAGACAATATACCTATCAATATCAACACGATCAAATCCAAAAAAAAAACCAAATCTACTTGTCAAATACCAAAACATAACTATTCTAAACCATCACTTGATATCACATCTAGTAAAAACAAGGCTTCTTCCAGTAAAGACCATCTCTTCTAGATTAATGTTGTATGTCTAACCATAAGAGCTCACACACGAGGATTTGAAATCCCATAACCAAAACAAGCCCTAAATATCTATCTCCATCGCACCCTTTAAATCATCTAACATATCACCCTCTAAAGCCAAGTTTTTCATCTTTTTGCACCTCATACTCAATCTACAACATCTATACAAAACATTGTCCTTAAATAGTTACACCAAGCTCCCATTAAAATTTCTCTTTACGAACTCATTCAAAGTTCACCTTAGCATCAACAAGTCATGATTAAATCCCTTTAGGCCATTTTAGTACCATCGAAAGACCCCCAAACATTTTTCAACCTTGTTATCTCCCTTAAAATGTATACTACCATAGTGTTTGAGGACTCTAAAGTTTATTTCTTACAACCTTAAGACCATGATCTTCCTATCTATGTCACTTCCTAGATCAACGATGATCTATTAAAAAGAGTTATGATAGACAATAATGCTAGCATCAACATAATATCGTCTCACACCTTTAAATAACTTTAGTTACTTGACATCATAGTCACTAAATCACTAGTTTTGCAACGTGCCTTTAATGAAATTGTCACCCCCACATTAGGCACAATCATTTTACCTATTAAAATAGGTATTAAAATCCTTCACAAACTCTTCTATCTTGTAGAAAGAGAGTTCTAATATAGCATACTACTAGGTCATCCCTAGATATGCGTTATGTTTTGTACCCCATCCACATTACACCGATTCTTAAAATATGAACATAATGGTAACAAATTTATAGCCTCCCCTAATCCAAATCCATTCAATTTTTTTAGATGACCTATCGACATAATGACATGTTTCTTCCTTTACAAATATCCATGTCTTTAAATAAAACTTCTACAATCTATTCCATCCCCACATCCAAGCTAACAAATTATTGTTCCATCAAATATCTCATGTAATTTCTTTCTCTAGGGGAGTATCACCTTCTAACTCTTATCACACTCTCTACGCCTAAAACATGACAAAGAAGCACTCTATGATCCTAACATATGATATATCATTTCCTTCGGACATCCAATCCTTTAAACATAGTT
This sequence comes from Taxus wallichiana var. yunnanensis, assembly GCA_018340775.1. Classification (NCBI taxonomy): domain Eukaryota; kingdom Viridiplantae; phylum Streptophyta; class Pinopsida; order Cupressales; family Taxaceae; genus Taxus; species Taxus wallichiana. The sequence goes on from CM031235.1 coordinate 506,929,717, forward strand.
AGTGTATAGAGGAATCAATTACCCTTCATCTCATTTTAGCAATCAACCACACACAAATCCCTTTTCCTCAAAATTTTAGGTCCCGAGATAATCCTTGGTTTCCTAAGACCTACCTCCACTATCGTGCGTGGAATGGTTTGGGTCTAGATTGATATGAGAAGGATCCACATGACTTACCCTTTGAAGACATATTAAAACCTTACCAAAATGATGGCCTCTTCTTAAAATCTTCTTGCTCTAATCCATCATCATCAATAGTAGAACCTCAAACACCACTATCACAATTCTCATACCCACCCTCTAACAATGATGACATAGTATCTATACCTCATGAATTTTTTTAATAAACACCATCACAATTGGACCACTGACTTTTCAAGATAATAGTAAGATCGAAACTCTTCCTCTCATATTACCTCACATGATATAGGAAGACTCCCCCACTATTGACGTTCTTTATTTCCATGACAACGACATTGTCCTAACTTACATGGGTGTTGAGGATCACTACTTTTTAAAATCCTTACCACCTGACACATATACACTCTTTAATGATTCAACCACTAACGTTAATATTGGCACATCACAAAAGTCACACATCGTCAAGATTGGCCAAGTCTTATACCCAAGTGAACTCCAAGAATTCACCACTTTCCTACCTAAACATAGTCAAGCCTTTGCATGGTCCTATAGTGACATGCCTTGTATAGACTATAAATCATAATCCATAACATCATTACCATCCCAGATGCTAATCCTATGAATCAAAAGCTTCATAGGATGCATATGCACATTACGCACAATTAGTCAAAGAAGAACTTCATAATATTTTTTCAACCAACTTCATACTACCATTTGATTATCCACAATGGATTTCAAACATCATTCTCATCACTAAAGCCACTGGGAAATTACAAATCAGTATATACTTTTGATACCTTAATGTCACTTTCCCTAAAGACGATTTTCCTCTACCCAACATCGATCAACTCATTGATCTAACAAAGAGGCCACGAGATTTGTCTCGTATGGATGGTTTCCATGGTTATAGTAAAATTCTTATCACACTAGAACATCAACATAGGACATTATTTATAACCCCATGGGGAACCTTCTACTATAAATAATTCCCTTTTATCCTAAAAATGTAGGAGTTACTTATCAGCGTGCCATGACCTACATCTTCCATGACCTCATCCAAAAAACTATAGAAGACTACATTGACAATATTAGTAAATCCAAACACAGAAGGGACCACCTAGTTGTTCTTGATGTGATATTTACACATCTACTATAGTTCTTCCTCTTCCTTAATCATGTGGCATGTGTATTTGGAATTCCATAGGAAAAATCCTTAGATTGATAGTGTTTATTAGGGGAATTAAAGTTAGCCCCACCAATATCAAATCCATTATTGAAATACATCCATCATCCAATCTTAAACATCTTTGTAGCCTTCAAGGAAAGATTTAATCTATCTAATGTTTCATTTCTCAATTATCATACCATTGTCAACATTTCCATTTATAAAATTTATTCACTTTAAGTGGGATGATAATTGTCAACATGACTTTGATGCCCTCAAATAGTACATATTATCTCCCCTAGTGCTTATACCTCCCACACAAGGGGGATACCTTCTATATTTATAAATTTGTAACTGACCATGCCTTGGGATCCATGTTGGTACATTTAGATGAACAAGGTAAAGAATAGGATATCTATTACATTAGCCACACCCTTCACGATTATAAGACTTGTTACTTTGAAGTAGATAAGTTGTGGTGTTCATTGTACTTTGTAAATTCCAAACTTCACTATTATCTCCTTGATTAAAAAAACTATGGCGTCACAAACTTTAATCCATTAAAATCCATGCATTCTAATCCATATCATAACGATCTTATAAATACATAGCTCATGCTTACGATGATTTTAACCTTGAGTTAATATCTTAGAAATACATTAAGGAGAAGGTCATTGTTTCTCATCTTTTTGAATCTCCCCTTCCTAATTATCAAATCCCTTATGAAAACTTCCTTGAAAAATATATCAACACTCTCAATCAAAATGATATCCCTCTCAAAATGACCTTGTTTTTCGAAGGGTCCAAATACAAGTGTGGATAATAGAATAGTCATAATACCCCTTGAGACAATCATATCCCCTTATAATTCAAATTAAATTTTAAAATCAATAATAACATGGTAAAATACAAGGCCCTCATCATGGGAATTCAAACCACCACCTTTTTTGGTGTACAAATCATTGACATATATGGGTACTTAGATATTTTCATCAATCAAATAAAAGGGACTTATCACTATAAAAATGAGGTCCTAAAAATACAAAACCAACTTTAAAGACTTACTAAAACTCTTTTACCATTACAAAATCTAAGCCACACTTCAATCATCTAAAAATTTTGTAAACACTAGCTTCTCTTACCTCCCTCATTCCTTTATCACGAGATGATTCCAAACTTTTCATCATCATACAAAAACTCAATCAACCATCCTACACCATAATTTATCTTCTAACCATTAATCATATCAAATATATTTCATCTAATACTTGGTATACACAAACATATGACTATCTTTCCACTAGAAAAGTACATCCAGGTATAAATATAAATGGAAAAATATCTTTTTAACAACATGCATCCCGTTATGTCATCATAAGGGGTATATTTAATAAAATAGGATTCAACGTCCTCCTTCCCCGATGTCTTAAAACTCAAGGCTTTTCTAGCTATACAAGAAGTCCATGACACCATATTTGGTGGATAATTAAATAGTTTAGCTGTTGTTAAATAGATCCTACGCATGTGCTAATATTTCCCTACACTTAATTAAGACTTTTTAATACATCAATAAGTGCATCAAATCTCAAAAATATTCCAGTCTCACAAACATCCTCAGTCACATTCTTTAACCCACTCAAAATCCCTTTGAATCTCTAACCCAACTTTTTGGTGTACAAATCATTGACATATATGGGGACTCATAACTTTTCATCAATAAAATCAAAGGGACTTATCAATGTAAAAATGACGTCCTAAAATATACAAAACAAAATTCAAATACTTACTAAAATTCTTTGACCATTACCAAATCCAAGCCATGCCTCAATCATCTAACAAGTTTGTAGACACTAGCTTCCCTTGCCTCCCTCATTCTTTTATCACCAGACAATTCCAAACTTTTTTCATCATACACAAACTCCATCAACCATCCTACACCATAATTTATCTTCTAACCATTAATCATATCAAATATAGTTAAATCGACACTTGGTATACGCAAACATGTGACTATCTTTCCACTAGAAAAGTACATATAGGTCTATTTATAAATAGAAAAAGAACTTTTTAACAATGTGCATCTTGTTATGTCATCATAGTGGTATCTTTAATAAAAGAGGATTTGACGACCTCCTTCTCTGGATGTCTTAAAACTCTAGAGGCTTGTCTAGCTATCCAAGAATTCCATGACAACATATATGGTGGACACTTCATAGTTTATTTGTTGCTAAATGGATCCTACGCATGGGCTACTATTGGCCTACACTTAATCAAGAATTTTGTGACTACATCAAAAAGTGCATCAAATTTCAACAACATTCCAATCTCATACACATCCTCGGTCACATTCTCCAACCCACTAAAGATATTTGGCCCTTTTCATATTGGGGGCTTGACCTTATCGGCCTTATCAACCCTCTCTCATCACAAATTGAATACTTTAGGAAATGGGTGGAAGGAATTCCCCTATCTCCACTAAAGTAGATAAAATCATCAACTTCATCCATCACCACATTATCTTTCACTTCATTATACCTCATAAAATCATCACAAATAATGTCAAATCCTTCAAAATAAGAAAGTTCAAAAAAATTGTGACACTTAAAACATCAAATTTAGTTTTTCTACACCTTACTATCCACAAAAAAATGGTCAAGCGAAGCATCTAACAAAAATATCAACAAAATCCTTACCAAATTTGTTGATCAAGCTAGTAGGGATTGAAATATTCAAATCCCATTTGTGTTATGGGCATATCGGACTAGCTTTCAAACCCACTGTGGGAGATTCTCCTTTATCCTTAGTTTACAAAGACCTTGAATTTGTTCTTCCTCTCAAATTTCAGATTCTATCACTCCACATCTCTCTTTGAGACTTCATCTCTGATGAGGATTATTTTCAAGAACATATATCACAAAAGGAATTGTTAGATGATTTTTTCTAACCACACTCAAACATATCAAAATCTATTAAGAACAAATCAAATGAGCATATAAAAACATCTTAGACAACTTGAATTTAACATTGGTGATCTTGTTCTAAAAAAATCAACATGTCACTAACATGAAAAAGAGTAAATGTGGGAATTTTTCTCCAAACTAGATTGGACCATATATTATCACTCATTAATATGGGTCTAGGGCTTATCATTTATCTTCTCTCAATGGTAAACCTTTGAAAAGGAGCCTCTTAATTCCCTGCATTTATGGTTATTCTACTATTAAAATAGTGAATCGTAATTCCTTAGTCATATTACGATATTCATCCATTAACCTGCATATCCTATCACTCTCATAATGATTTGGAATCATGTGGTCTTCCTTCAACATACCATCCATGACCTTGAATATAGGTACCTTGGATTTTCTTGTAACATGTTCCACGTGGACAAGTTCCATTTTCACAACTAGGGAACCCCACAAACTTTACTCTCGTTATCCCCTATCTATTCTATTGAATGACATTACAAGGACATATGTGTAGCATGTAAATTTACTTATCCATTATAAGTGGTTACTCAGGCTCACCCTCAGCTTAAAAAAATAAAATATCTATCAGATGATTATAATAAAAATATAGACTAATCCCTCGAATGATGGCTATAGAAAACAAATTATGTTAATTAAAGTTGTAAAACACTCCCTCAAAGTATTTCTACCATAAAATTAAAAATTCAATAAAATCATAGACCACTCCCTTAAAGGATGGCTACCAAATCAAAGTACAAAACAAAAAGGACTTCTCGAATTGATCAATCCTCATCTCAAAAAAAATGGGGATTCCCACATCGATCAGCCCTCTTATCAAAATAAAAAAAGTAATCATCCTAGGAAATATTCCCGCATTAATCATCTTTCCCATAAAACATAAGCTTCTAGTATCGATTAGCTTGTACCATATACAAAAGTGGGGAAAATTTTGAGATCTATAAAGAAGAACGTGTTTCCTCATGCTCATTAAATACAAACCTTTCCCATGTTAGAAAAGGATGGGTACAACTATCCCACTTCTATCTATAATCTTAGTATTACTAACCATTGTGGTTCATATGTTAACATTTATTACAAGGTTGTACTTGTAGTGTCATACATATAACAAATTTACCACCATATACTATATATGTTCATAATAGTAAGGAAAAAAACATCCCATATTATGCTCTTATCCATTACACAACATAATCAAAAACTAGACCATTAAACTCACATCATGCACCTCTAACCTAAAAACATACATCCATAATGCATCACATCAAAACAAGAATGGCGAAATCATCAACTAATTTTATACCCATCACATCGAGATCATTACAAAACTCAAAATTTAACACAACATCAAAATCATATATATATATATATATATATATATATATATACATACATACATACATATACATATGAAAATATCTATACATCAATAATGGCTTCAAAATAGCCTCATGTATCAAAATCCATCATACATCATTGTTTGGTCTCCAAACCTCATCAAATCATCATTTTAATCACCCCTCATTAAAATTGCATGTTTCAATATGTGCTTCATTTTTTCAGCCCCAAGACCCTTTTAAAATCCAAAATATTATTTATCTATAGCATATATTTATAAAATCCATTTAATATTCCACATCCTTTTAAAGAAACTTTTCTTGCCACCTCCATTAATTCATACGCCTATAGGTCTAGAACCCTTTGGTTCTCCTATCATTTTACTTCCTGGTCACATAAGCCCGCCTTGTGGAAACATAATTTATGTCAAGCATGTGTTTCTCAATACACCGTGGATAATATATCTTTCCAAGATCCCTTTCCTACTACTTCCTAATATTCATATGCCTATAGGTTGAGAACCCCTTGGTTCCTTTATCACTTGAATTTCTGGATGCACAAGTCCACCATTATGGAAATCTATTACATGCCTAGTCTCATGGAATCTTAATTTGAAACACAACAACATATAAGTTTGTTCATCTAGTAACTTATTCAACCAGTGACTATTGCACTTTATCACAATAACCCCTAATTTGAGGGTGGCCACCTATCCAACATAAATCAAATTTCACTTGTTTTTATCCACCAATTTGTCCATTACAAACCACACAATAAAAAGGGGTAAATATAGACACCCATTTTTTGGTGCATTATGTTTTCTATCCGTACCCTCACATTTTCATTTAAAACACTAAGCCTTATTCTATAATCATATAAATCGTATTTTATCCCCATAAAACCACACTTTACTTTTAGTAAATATATATTTTATTCATCCTAAGTAACCTAAATCTCCCAAACCACCAAGAAACCATCCTAATCCATTTTTGGCCTAATCCCTAATCACCCAACATCTTTAACACCTTTATACCCATCCCTACTTGCTTCTAAACCAAAAATAACCCATTTGGAAGTGGTTGAAACCACTTCCACTTTTTTGATCACTGTGATTCTAACCATGATTCTATAAAATCCCATCAACTTTCATGAATCCGGATCCCTGGAAATTGCAGCAAAACTCTAATACTTTGGCAACCTATACGACATCATTCTCAACATCTAAGCACCTCATGTATCAATATCACATCTTTAGAAATATCACAAATTATGTAATACTTATACATCATTTTTCTTGGCATTCCATGTCAAAGGTAAGTTCTTATCATTCACTTTGATTTCTTGTTTATCAATGCATTAATTCAAAAGTTAAATCAATCATTAAAACATTTATGTCACATTCAATCTATATTTTATTCAAGTTTAGTCCTCATAAACACCAATTTCTAGTGATTCCCTTAAATAGCTAGTGACCGCATTGAATCGCTAGTGATTCTTGTCTTTTAGTCATCTAATAATTTTTTCACATATTTTTATCAATATCTTAATCTATTTTTCCTCTAATTTGTTTGTTTCCAAGTTATCTCTAGTTGTATATGATTGTATCAGGGATAAGCACATCTAATTAAAAGTATCTACGCCTTCCTATCATCTCTCATCCATTTATCTAGGATAAATTTGACATTGCACATGAGTTGAGTCTCTCTATTCCATCACTTTGACAACAAATATCATTGACATTGAAGATCAACTTGAAGTCATATGAGAAGAACAATACATTTTTGAATAGGCATGGATCGAATACTTAAAGGAGTTTGAGATTTCCTTAACCATTTCCTGGGCCACTTATCATGCAAAGCAGGATCTTTCTATCCCTCCGGAAGCTTAAATCATCCTTTCTTTATCTATCTATCATCTTGTATCTATTATCATTTATCACTTGATTTTCAAAACAGATTAACACTCTTCAAAGGAAGCCCCTTGGTTCTTAGGATTGACCTTTTCCAAGCAACTCATCTCATTTTTATCTTACATCTATCTTGTCTAATTATCTCTTTTCATGTAGGTTTTCTCATTCGCTAGAAGGAGGAGTCTCTTGCATCCTTTTCATTCCTACATCTCGACATTATCAACACATGTATCGTTAAACCCTTATATTTTGAGTTTTTGGTGATTTTATCTTTATAAAAGTAAATGAACGGAAATCCACCCTAAACATTGTTATATGAAAATCTTGAGATGTCTTGGCCACATAGAAGATAATTTGGGAGCTAACGTTATAACTATTCATGGTTATGATAAAAGCGAATGACATTCTTATGGAACAATCCTCCTGTCTGTAAAAGTGGGTCCACAGATGTTAGAAACCCTTTTTCATGTCTTTGATGTTGATAATTTATACAATATCCTTTTAGGTCAGCCTTGGATATATGCATTGTATGTTTTTCCTTCCACTTTTTGCCAATTCATCACATTCCCCCATAATGGAAATGAGTTTACCTTGGTTGTAGATGTTAAACCCATTGAATATTATAAACTCTTGGAAGAAAGGTTTAACCATATAGTTTATTGTCCTCTACTATGGATATATTTGTTGTGCCTCATGTCATAATAGTTGTTGATAATCACATCGATCCTTACATATTTTTCCAACCCCAACCTTCAACATCCAATTCACAACCCAGCTACATCTAATTCACCACCTGAAATGAAAATAACTCATAAAGGTCTTGGTGAATATAATCTAGAAAATGCTTTTCATGTTGGTAATATTTTGTTATCCCCACGCAGCTATGGATGACCTAATGCCCTCATTTAAAAGAAGCTATCATTTACTACCTTGGAAAAAATATATCGAGACAATATAGATACTTATAGGATGAACACATGTATGGCTTTGATGGCTCTTGGTCATAAAAATATCTAATGGTGATTGTTATGAATCCATGGGATACAAAAATCTCATAAAATGATGAAAATAATGAAATGAAAATGTATATGACTTGTCCCACAAGAATAATGTTGTTTAAAACCTATATTATATGAGGAAATTTTATACTGTTATGGTCTAGGTTATGAAACTTTTGAAAAGAGGCCCATAATATTCAACATAATGACTAGTGAAGAGGACTCTGACTATGAAATTGAGATAGGTTCCACACATATCCTCTTTGAAGGCCTCCGGCTAAAACCACCCTCTTCCTTGAACACATATCCATCAAGTACTCTTGATATCATTAACCCATATCTTATTCATTGGGACCAAAAAAATCATATTTCCATGGACCTCTTTCAGAATGATGAGGCCATTGAAGAGTTTTTCAGACTTTATACCATATTCCCTTATCATGTCATAAGAAGGATTTTATATAAACCTTGATGCTTTCACTTATTTTGGTAAATAATTTGAGTTCTCTAGTCCACCAAAAATCAATAAAAATGAAAAAAAGAAAAAATAATAATACAATCTCTTAAAGTGAAAACCTCGTTGAGGCGTTATTCTAGAAACAAAAATAAAGAAAGAGAAAAACCAAAAAAATTAAAAGGACATATCTCTTAGTGAAAACATTTTTGAGGCATTAGAGAGAGGATTTCAACTCCGAATCAAATAGATTATTTTCATAAACCTACAACATCATTTCAAGTTATGATACATCCAAACTCACGGTAGAAGATACCATCACAATCAACATTGGAATAAGTGACAATCCTAAATTGTTACAACTCAAAGCACAATTTTATCGAAACAAAGATAGAAACATTCACAACACTCCTTACTAATTTTTAGGATGTCTTTGTATGGTCCTTCAAAGACATGTTAGGCCTAAATCCTTCTCTAGTTGTGCAAGATCTTATGGTTTGCCTAGATGTAAAACTAGTTAAATAGAAATTGAGAAAATTACATCCTAAAGTTGTATCACTAGTAAAGGTAGAACTTCATAAACTACTTAAATTTGGCTTCATCAGATCTATAGATTACTCTGAGTAGAAATCTAGCATGGTTCTTATTGTAAAGAAGACACTGGAATTTGGATTTGCACTGACTTCCAATATATAAATCAAGCTTGTCCTAAGGATGACTTTCCATTGCACAACATTGACATGATTTTTGGCTTCATAACAGGCACAAAATTTTATCTTTAAGGGATGGATTTTATGGTTACAACCAAATTCAAATTGTTGAAGAATATCAACATAAGACAACATTCACAACACCCTAGGGTAAATTTTGTTACAAGGTCATTCCTTTTGGCCCTAAAAATGTAGGGCAATATATCAGCGGAAAATGAGTGTCATTTTCTATGAATTCTTTCATGAAATCTATTGGAAATTATTTATATGGTGTTTTCATTGATGGAAAAGGAATTCTAAGTGTCATATTTATCTCCATGATGTGTCATTTATATTCAAACATGAAGGTTGATTGGAAGTTTCTTGTTTTGGCATGGTCTAGTATACATGTTCATAGTATGTGTACTCAAAAAAAATTCAAGTCTTCATGAGTTCAAACCTTTTCCATGAGATGTGTGAAAGGTTTCCTAGTGTCTGCAAGTGGTCATCATGGTCTGTTCATGAGCGAGAAGTCATGGTTGAATTAGGTCATTCTAAGTATATGCTTAGACCTAGTTCAAGCGAGATGGTGCATTAACATGAGATATAGAGTAGGTAATTTTGATATGGGCATGGTAGGTGCGTTGTGACATGTAATAACATATGTATAATGTGTTTCAAGTTAGTATTCATAGGTTTGATGATGTTTCATGGTTCATTGAAGAAAATTTCTTGAGAACAAAGCTAGAAAGATAAGGTAATTCTTAGTGTCTAGAGAATTTGAGATGTATTTGAGCATGGAAGATATTTGGCATTATTAAAGGGGTTCATCATGGTGCTTCAGTAAATTTTGTGAAGGAAGAGAAATAAAATGGATTTTTGGAAATAATTGAGCTATTAAGGAGAAAAAACCACCTTGATAGGTGAAATTTAGATGTTCACCCACACGTGTGGGTTTTACATGGACCTTGTGGCTTTTAGGAATTCTTTTTCATTGAGCTAAGAGTTTTTACAAAAATGATGAGTTTATTTGAATCTCCCATCTTTATAAACATTCGGTAATAAGCTAAGGTGGTTTGAAACCTTCGTTAAATCCTCATAACAGATTTATATGGAATATTTGCATGGTATGGTCTCCAAATGAGATGGAAAGGAAAACTTGATTACTCATGGCTATAGAGGATTCTCCAGGGTTCATTTTGGTTGTAGTTTCTTGATTTAGATGTTTCATAAAGGAATAGAAAAACCCTTATTTTATGAAAATTTGTAGTTTCAAGGCTGAGATGGAAACTTCATGATGAAAATTTAATTGTTTCAAAATCCTTCGGATATGTGTTATGTGTCCATTAAAATTTTTTTAGGTAGCTTCATTATATAAAATTAATAAACATGTCCTCAAATTAGCCCTACCACTTTTGTCCTCGAAGGGCTAAAACATAGTCTTTTATTTGAGGTGTGTTGAGTTGTTTTCCATGTTGTAGCATAATTTCACATTCATGAATAGATTTTTAACATCTCATATGATGTGTTATATTCCTTGGTATGATCTGAGTGATATTTTTAGTTGAATACCTAATGGCCTAGATAGCCCTATTAGGCCTATCAAGAAGGTGTCGTGGAATAGGTGTTCTTGGCTCATTTTCTCCAAATGGCATATGCTTTTTAGTACTTGAGAATGTTGGTAGAATATTCCTTCATGTGTTACAAGTTGTGGTTAATATTAGAAGTGGTTTTGAAGGTTTTTTTGCATATTTCTCTCAATATTGGTTCTTGATTCAAATGCATTCATGAAGTCTAATTGAATGAATTTTGTCAAGGAGGGATCTAATTCAATCAAGAAGATAAACATTGCTTAGAAGAAGGAAGACAAGTTAATAAAGCTCAAATAAGATCAAGGAGGTATGTTTGTTATGGTTTAAGAAACAAAAGTTAAGGAAAATTATATGTTTTTGACTGTAATCCATTCATATGTACGTGAGAAGTTGATAAATTTAGATATGATTTGGGATACATCAAAAGTGATAAGGTATGAACTCGATTATTCATGAAGTCTAAGTTTAGGATTCTTTGTAGTTTGTAATGTGTCTCACTCTAGATGCAAAGTATATTATGAGTTTTTTTCAAGAAAATTTTCTATGGTTAAGATCCTTCAGGGTATGCTTACTTCCATCATATTCTAAGAGTCATGTTTATATGGTATAAGCTATGAAGGGTATGTATTCAAGATATCTATAAAGTTGTGGTGTTACTAGGTCTCAAATATGATTCTTTACAAAATTTATAAGTGTGTGTACAAAGTAAAAGGTATTTGTATATTCTTGGAAGTTCTATGAGAATTTAAAGGTATGTTTATGTCTTACTTTACTTTGTATCATCCATAAAAGCATCTTTGTTGACATGATGTGTGAGTTTTAACAGATTGAGTTGGTCCTGGGTTTTAGAATGTATCATCTTGTCTTGAAGGTTGCATCAATTATATGAGTAGTGGGCATCAAGGAGGTATTATTTCATCATGTTTCATTGATGAAGAGTCATGTGTGTTATGGTTTATGTAGAATGGTTTAGAGATGAAAAGCAAAGATAGGTTCTCATATGGTCAAAGTATGAACATATTATGTTAATGACTCTTGAATATTTTTATCCTCTACAGTATATGTTGATCCAACAAGTGGTTGAGTTTTTTCTCATGGTTTCATTTTGCATCATTAAAATCGATTCTATTTTAAGATAGAGTTTTATTTTGAGTAAGCAAGAATAGTAAAACTTTGTCATTGACAAAGAAGTGTCAAGGTGTCTTGAATTTATGTGGAAATTTATGAAGATGCTTTGGATGATGATTGGATTGATCTATAAGGTATGAGAAGATCTTTCTCTATTTCTTAAAAGTATTATGTCCACTAAGTCGAACTTTGGTGATAGGCTCATGGAAAGATGGTATGCTTCATGTTTGTTAATTTTATCCCAAAGGAGAAGTCTAGGTGTATAAGTGGTAAAGAATGAAGTGCCTTGATGATGTCAAACGATGGTTATTAGTAGCCACAAGTAAGATGGGGTTCAATTAATATCTTGAAAATCTTGAAACTGTGTCATCTTGGTAAAGTATGTTGATGTATGTTTCTAAATCTTGAATTGTCACTTATGAAGACCATAAGAGTATTCATGATTACAGAGTCTCTGATTGACCTATGACTAAAGATAGTCGTCTCAAGAAGTTTTTCTTTGAGATGTGTATATAATTTTATCTCATGTCGTGTACATGTTGTTGATACTTGGTACTACTCATGATTACTTGCTTGGTTTGAGGGGTTTTGGAAGCACAATGGAATAATAGGGGGAGTGAATTAGTCCTTAAAAAACTTTAATCGATTTCAAATTTCCTTACTTAAACCATAAATCATTCAACTATTCATTAATGTGTGCATAACATTTAATCAAATCAACACAATCACGAAAGAGACACATGAACACAAGATATAAGTGGGAAACTCTCAAGGGGAAGAAAACCCACTAAAAATTTATTGATATTACACATAAAAAATACTCAAGTGAATATTACACATCACAAGAGATTTCTTTAGTGAGGCACAAACCCCTAAACCCTTGTTTATATTACTCACAAAAAGATACTTGCATGAATATGAATCATCACATAGTATTTTGATAATAATATCATTGTAGATGTTTTTAAACAACTCAGCTGATGGTGATCACAAGATTCAGCTCCAAACTCCTTCAAACACACTTCAAACCCTCACTCCTTCAATTCACTCAAACATGGACAAACTTGAATTGATATGATCTCAAACCCTTTCACACAATCTCTCTAACATTCCTCATAATTTTTAAAACTCTCTCAACTTTGAAACAATGCCTTCATACCTGATATACACTCTCACTTGGGTCACACTTTTTCCCTCTCTCTCAACTAGTTCAAATTTGAACTTAAACATTCACTTTATAGCCTTCTCTTATCATAACCATGAAACAATGTATTCTATCAACTTTAGTTCAACAAAAACATCTTTAAAACATCCCAACATATTTATAAAAGCATTCATAATAGACCCATGTAGGTCGTCCACGCTCCAAGTCACCAAACAAGCTCAAAATAAACTCAAAACCCCATCACCTGGATGGATAAAAACCACAAACACCCTAACCATGATTATTCAAGATCCCTAATTTATCAAACATGTCAAATATTACATAAAAACATCATCCATTTTGGTAATTATCTTTCAAGTAATCAAATTATTCATAACTCACTCTAGAAGGCACATATCCTTCACCAAACAGTTGTTTCCAAGAACCTGTCTTCACCTTTGGGCCTTAATATCACCCATGAAAACCTAAACTATGTAGTATAAACACATCCATTCTAGATATAACTCATGAAACATCCACAAATGCAAACCACACTAACTTTCCTCTTCACCAAACTGAGTTTCCCAAAAAGTGGTTTTAGAAACACAACAGTTTTCACTCTTGCTGCCACTTGCAAGACCTCCAAAGGCATTCACTAGGAAAAAAATCATCCCTCTTCACTCTCCAACTGATATAAATCATCAAATAATCCATTTCATGCAGAATATACCTCCATCTTCTAGCCGAGTAATGTTTTCCGAAAAACAACAAACCCTCTTCTTCACAAACTAAGCTAGATGACCCATTAAATATCATCATCACGAGACATGCCTTATTCTAACTCCAAAAATTATTATCTCCATGATTCATCATCCCTGAAAGGATCAGGGGCCCATGAAAAGGTTACATGTGTCATCCAAGAAAATATTTCCCATATCGAGTTGGAAAACAAGCTCTTAAGAACCTTATTTTGGTCTAAACCTTGTATCTTACAAAATCTTCATCATGAAAACTAGAAGCTTTTTCCAACATCATCACAATTCCATCTTATAACATCTTCAAACATCATATTATCTCAAATATATCTACATCTTCATGTCCCATCTCATTTGCATGACTAGGCCTTGGGGATTTGCATGTTCTAGGCTATAAGCAGATTGAACCAACACTGAAACTCATCATGAAACCTCTAAAAATTATCTCTACATGATAAAAAAAACCTAACATACCTTCATGAGTGATCTCAAGAGCTCACACATACTTGTAAGTGACTATCATGCCTAATTAGGCCTCCAAGCACTAGGATTAGACCTAGTTTACACCATGACAAAGTAGACCAACCACATAAATCTACTTCCAGGATCTTCTAAAGGACCTAACATATTTGATACAACATTTCGCATACATCTACATGCTTCTATTAGCTCATATACCTTTGTATCTCACTCTCATGCTCCATTTGGCCTTCAAGCACCTAGACTAGGTCTAAATGATCATCTGTAAATCATGCTCAAACTTGTACCTGCACTTATTCACTTCACTCTGCAACTTCTTGACCTTCACCATAAGTCACAATAGCATTATCAAAATCTTTGGACATACTCTGAAGCAATCATTTCAGACTCAAGCAAACAGCAGTTCATACTCCAAATTAAATAGAATGACTTCATACTAACTCCAAAGCATTCAAAAAAACCACAAGTAATCCATCAAAATCAAAAGTATTCTTTATTTCACCTTATAAACACTCATACACCTTTGAAACTCCATAATAACCATGATTGAATGACAACCTCTAATCAAATCAAACCGTTATCATGCCTATTAGACCATAATCTAAAACACTATAAAGAACTCACCAAACTTGGAAACTACCAATCAACCTTCATGTTTGACCTTTGACTAACACCTCATGGATACTCACATAACACCATGAAACCCTTTTCCATCAATGGACTTGATATCAATGAAAACAGTAAAACATAGTGGCCAATAATCTCCCCCTTTTTCATTGATGGAAACCATCTTCAAAAACATTTATGGCAACCATAAGACAAAGCACACCTACTTGACTATTTTCCATGTTTCTAACACTTCTTTCCCCTTTTACATATATGAAAAAGGATACAATGACAACTAGACATGGAGAAACCACAAGACTAGACACAATTGAAATAATGCATGAAACTAAACTTACTTACACAAGTGACTCCCCCTTGACTTTACTTGCACTTTTCTCGACCTCGAAAGCACCTAAATTGATCCAAGAATTTGATATGATTCTCAAAATCCCTGAACTGATATCATCTTTACTTTTTCTTCATCTTAGTTGAACATATCTCTCTAGGCCTCGAACCATGCTTGAGAGCACTAAATCTACTTTAATATTGTCATACTCTATTTTAACCTTCTTTTTAACAATAGAACACAGAACTCCCCTTGGGTATAGCAATTATACAAACCAAAAAACTTGATTTTGAGCTAAAAAATCATTCTTACCTTCTCTTTGATTTGTCTCAACCAATAAAGCTCATCCACTTGCTTATTTCTCACATAAAATGGTTAGACACCTCTTTTGGGATTAAGATCCATGAAACATACCTTCAGTGCATTTTGAACCAGCTTTACCTTGCTCTATAATTCCAATCACAACATGAACTAATCCCTTATATCTCCCCCTGGAACCATTACATCAATTTCTAACTAAAAACATAGAACAAAACCTCACACCTTTCATATATGTCATGAAAATTGGGTCAAGCACATCATCACTTCCTGAAGTAACATTTCAAAGATATCTTTAATCTTCTTTGCAAGACATTATACCTGTTTGAATAAAAATAAATCACTTGCCTTTGAATTATGCCTACAAACCATTATTTTCTCTACCTAAATAACCTTCTTTCCACTTAGAACACCTTATATACATATTTGAAGATTAATAACTAGTTCCCCCTGCCTTAATGGGCCTTCACAAACTTGTAGTTGTATTTGGGTTGTAATTGGACTAGTTTTTATCTATTTTTGGTTGATTTTTCCATCATGTGAACTTGAAATATTATTCTTAGATGTCTTAATCTGATATAGGTCATAACCAATTCTCCCTACTTCAACTATCTTCTTTCCTTTTGATGTATTGACTCATATTACTACCTTGGTAGACTTGTATAAACTAATTTGAGGTCTAGAACTCACTCTATCAACACCATCCTAGACTATTATACCATGACATTCTTGATGACATATTTTTACTCTATGACACACTTTTGATACAACTAGGACATGTTATGACCTTTCCACTATATGGGGTAAGATGAACCTTTATTAAAATACAAACAAGACTTCATACCTAAGCTAAGTTAAGAACCACTCACCTTATACTTCGAGACATATCTTGACAAGAAATTAAAGTTATGACTTTAAAACTTTAATAACCTCTTAAACATATCAATAATTTTTGCAACATTGACTACACACAATCAAATCATGACTTATACCTTTAAAGATCAATAACAAGACTATATGTACATCAACAATAGAAAGCAACACATACTTGACCAACATGATTATATAGACTTAAATGATTTTTGACAACAACCAAACATTTTTCACTATATGAGCAACCAAGAAATACCACAAATCATACTATGATACTATGACAAATTGAATACATACCTTGACATCATGACAAGGCCTCTACAGAAAAAAACTTCAATCACCTAGCTCCCCCTCTTCTCAAATATTCATATGGATGAGAATGTCTCTAAGAAGATTAGTAGAGACATGGTACTCTTTGATGAGTCTAGAAGAGTGACCTAAAGTGGTACCAAGCACTCTTAGATACCTACACCTCACCTTTTCCGTCATTTTTCTAATTAGTATTCTGAAACACACCTTGTCTTACATCCATATTAGCTCTTAATGAGACACCATTATCCACTCTAGGCTCCCATGACCTGTTTTTCCTTCTATCATGTATTCTTGGACCTTGAAATATCACTTTCCTTGTATGACGATGACAATTTCTATAAACATGTCCAATCTTGTTACAATTGAAACACACAACTCTACTCCTTCCCTTGTAGCCTTCATTACTCCAATTCTGACTTGATGGTTCATGCAAATAGTATTTAGCAACATGACCTCTCTCATGAAAATTATAGAAAACTACATTCTTTTCTTGCTCACTCCTATTATCTCTCCAAGGATGATCATCCTTGAAAAACCTCTTACATTCCTTAGATCTATGCCCAAAACCATTACATGTGAAACAATAGCCATTAAATGATATTTCATACCTTGAGGCATTAGGTTGTGTAACTGACTTTATCTTCAAATTTCCTTTGGTGAGGTTATTTTTATTTCCTTCCTTAGATCATTTTTCTACATTCTCCTTACCTTAAGCACCATCTTCTAGCATGATCTCTTTGTCTTTGAGATCAGCTTTAAACCCCAAACATGTTCTATCTCTTGCTGATTTATCTGTTGAGGAGATCATCAAATTCTTTGGTACTTTTCTCAAAATTTTGAAATAATCTTACCTTGATAACTGCATCGAGATAATTATTTCTTACAAAGAGTCACTTCTTATTCCTTATATTGTAGATTTAGAGTCATGGAACTCATTTGCATCTCTAGCCTTCTCACTGTCTCATCAAGCTTCTCTGTCACAACCCAATGTTTCTCTTCAAGCTCATGAATTTTTCTTTCATACTCTTTGATATGAGACCTCAACTTCATATTGCTTTTCTCATCATTGTTCAATTTAAACTGATAATCATCTTCTTCTTCTTCATTCTCAAATTTCAAGTTGGCACTAAACGTTGTCGAATTTTCAATCATATATCTCATAACATCTTTGGTGATGAATATATTTCATCATCAATGTTTCTATCCTTATATGAATAACACTCTTATTTTGTATATAGACTCTTCTTTCTCTTATTCTTATAGTCAAAATTCTTAAAACCCTTTATACCTTTATCAAACTCGTTATCCATCATTTTCTTCATTCTCATCCTTGTGCTTATGAAGAAATTTGTTTGCAAAATGGCCTACCTTACCACAATTAAAACATTCAAAAGGGAGATTTCCTTTATACTTACTTGATCCAAATTTCATTTTTCTAGAAATCATAGCAAACAACTCATCATCATCCATCTCATGAGTAGCATCATCATCCTTATTCATTTCTCCTTTGTCTTCTTCTCATCCTTGAAGGCTATATCCTTCTTGATAGGTTTATCACTTTGAATCCTTATCTCATATGTTGTTAGGGTTTCATGAAAATCATTCATTGTCAAGAGAATCAAATCCTTTGCCTCTTCAATAACAGATTTTTTGGAATCAAATATAGAAGTTAGAGACCTCAAAACCATTTGAACTACAACCTCTTCATTCACTTCTTCACTATATTTTTCATGGTGTTGACAACCTTGTCAACCCTAAGAAAGTATGCAGCAATAGGATCATCATCACTCATCTTAATCCCTTTAAACTGATTTTTAAAAGTTTAGAGCTGAGAAATCCTTTCCTTTAAGTCTTTCTCATATAGGACCTAAATTTTCTCCCACATTGCTTTTTTATTTGTAATGCATCACCTTCATAAGCTCAAATTCACCTAGACCACACATGATAGCATTCATATCCTTTGAATTATCACTACATAACTTCTTGTCTACATTACTAGTTGGTGGAGTAGCAAGAGCAATATAACCATCCTCCACAGATTGCCAAATATCAAACCCTAGGGACATGATGTGAGTCCTCATCCTCGACTCCAAAATCATAGTCCACTCTATCAAACAATGGTGCCTTACTAGTAGAAGAGCCACTCTACTAACTCACCATTTTTGTGTTTCAAGGATCTCCTTTCAAGTGATTAAAATTCTCTAACAGGAACCTTGTTGATACCAATTTTTGGAAGCACAATGGATTGACAGGGGGTTGAATCATTCCTTAGAAAATTTTAATCAATTTCATATTTTCTTACTTAAACCATAAACCATTCAACCATTTATTAATGTGTGCATTACATTCAATAAAATCAACACAACCATGAAAGAGACACAATATATAAGTACTAAACCCTAAAGGGGAATAAAACCCACTAAAAACTATTCTCATATTACACACAACAAATACTCAAGTGAATATTACACATCACAATATATTTCTTTAATGAGGCACAAACTCCACAAAGATTACCAACCCCTAAACCCTTGTTGATATTTCTCACAACAAGAGACTTGCATGAATATGACTCATCACAAAATATTTTTATAGTAAGATCATTGTATATATTATACAATATCTCATCTGATGTTGATCATAAGATTCAACTCCAAACTCCTTCAAACACACTTCAAACCCTTACTCCTTTAATTTGCTTAAACATGGACAAACATAACTTGATATGATCTCAAAATCCTTGCACACAATCTCTCTTACATTCCTTATAATTTTTCAAAATCTCTCATCTCTAAAAAAATTCCTTCATACCTATTATAAAATCTCACTTGGGTCACTCTTTTTCCATCCATCTCAACTAGTTCAAATTTGAACTCAAACATAGAATTTATACCCTTATCTTCTCATAACCATGAAAGAAGCTGGTCCAGTTCATTTATTTTGACAAATACATCTTAAAATCATCCCAAAATATTCATAAAAATATCATAATGGACCCATGTAGGTCATCCATGCTCCAAGTCACCAAATAAGCTTAAAATAAACTCAAAACCCCATCACCTAGATGGTTGAAAACCACAAACACCATAACCATGATTAGTCAAGATATATAATTTATCACACATTTAAAATACTACATAAAAATATCATCCATGTAATCATATTATTCATAGCTCACTCAACAAGGCTCATATCCTTCACCAAATAGCTACTTCCAAGAACTTGTCTTCACCTTTAGGCCTCATGATGAACCATGAACACCTCAACTATGGAATGTAATCACTAATTGGAATACCCCTGACCTTTATATCATATCCATGCTATATATAACTTGTGAAATATCCATACATGATAACCACACTAACTTTCCTCTTCACTAAATTGAGCTTCCTAGAAAGCAATTTTAGAAATAAAACTAGTTTTCACCCTTGCTACCACTTTCAAGACCTAAAAATTCATTAAATAGGAAAAAAATTCATCCCTCTTCACTCTCCAACTGATATAAATCATCAAATAATCCATTTCATGCAACGTCTATCTCCATCTTCTAGTTATAGCAATTTTTTCCCGAAAAACAACAAACCCTCTTCTTCACAAATTGAGATGGATGACCTATCAAATATCATCATCATGAGACAAACCTTATTCCAAATTTTAAACCTTATTATATCCATGCTTCATATTCCTTAAAAGGATCAAGTTCCCATGCAAAGGCTACATGTGTCATCCAAGTAAATGTTTCCAATATCAAGCTTGGAAAACATGCTCTTAAGAACCCTTTTTTTGGTTTAAACCTCATATCTTGCAAAATATTCATCATGGAAACCTAAAAATTTTCCCACAACATCAAAACACACTTTATTACATCTTTAATCATCATCTTATATCAAATATCTCTACATATTCATGTCCCATCTGATTTACATGACTAGGCCTTGGAGATTTCCATGTTTTAGGCTATAACGTAATAAATGAGCATTGAAAATCATCATGAAACATATTAAAACTATCTATACATTATGAAAAAACCTAACACACCTTCATTATTTATCTCAAGATCTCACACATACTTGCAAGTGACTATCATTCCTAATTAGGCCTCTAAGCACTAGGATTAGACCTATTTTGCACCATGACAAAGTAGACCAACCACAAATATCTTCTTCCAAGATATCATAAAGTAACTATCATACTTGATATGAACTTTCTCATACCTTTGCATACTTTTATGAGCTCATATACCTTTGCATCTCAATCTCATTATCCATTTGGCCTTCAAGCACCTAGACTAGGTCTAGATGATCATCTGCAAATCATGATCAAAAATGTACCTACACTTCTTCACTTCACTCTAAAAATACTTAAACTTCACCATAAGTCACAATAGTATTATCAAAATATTTGGTCATACTACGAAGAAATCATTTCAGACTCTGAAGTAAATAGAACAGACTTCGGACTAACTCTAAAGCATTTAAACAAACTCAGAATTAATCCATCAAACTCCAACACATTTTGTATTTCACCTTGTAAACACTCATACACTTTTGACACGCCATACTAACCATGATATACCTCATGAAAACCTCTACTCAACTCAAATTGTGATCATGCCTACTAGACCATTCTTTAAAACACTATAGCAACTCACCAGACTTGGACACTACCAATCAACCTTCATGTTTGACCTTTTACTAACACCTCATGGAGACTCACACAACACCATGACAACCTTTTCCATAAATAAAATTAAAATAATTTAAAAAAATAAGACACAAAGCCAACAAATGGGACTAAGTAATTTTAAGTTTGTGTTGAGCCATGCTTAAAAGAATATAAATGGAATTATTGTGTACCAGGAAGCGTTGCTAATTGATTGAAGATACACTAAACAGAGGCAGAGATTGATGAGTTTCATTGTACTCACACTTTAATTATATTATATTTGATATACCAAGGAGGTGTCCATGGTTATTTGTAATAAAGGGAACATTTGGAATCATTCTCAATACTTATCTAACAACAACATTAACTGAATATTATACTAGTTGAAATGAGGAAATGAAATGAATCAAAATAAAATACTTATTAAAGACAAAATGAAATGAACTAAAGATAATGCAATGCTAGAAATTTAAAGGAATGTTAAACAATAAAGGAAATAATATTAAATTATCCCTTCTCGTTGGGGAGGAGTGGCCCTTTCTCCTTCCCTTTGATCAGGTTCAATGTTACAAGTTACACAATAAAGTTTTACCATTAATCTGTAATTTTATTAAAATAATGGTTTTTACAATAATCAACTAACTCGACCCTCCCATGTCACCACTCTAGTGCTATTTACCTCTCTAAAGACAATAAAATCAAGAATAGATAGGGCTTCAAGAAATAACATCTTCTAGGCAGGTTGGATGTGATCAAGTTGTTGTTTTGTTGCTGATATTATGTTGTTTAGTTATAGTTTTATCCTTGTCTTGCTTTTTCTTAGTAGTTTCTCTTTTGACTATTGTATGGATTATTGTAATATCTGGATTCAGATCCTTTTTTCTACTTTATCATGTTTATCTAGTTGTTGAGCCTCTTTTGTAACAGGGTATAGTCCCTTCAAAACTATTTTCCATTAATAAAAAAAAGCGACTAAACCCAACTTTGAATTGTCATACATTAGCTCTTTTATACTAGATCATTCCTAGTCCCTCTAGGAGAGAACTAGCTTATTTGCAATTAATAATATCTACTTAACTAGACGCTGACTAAAACAATGACTAACTATTCTAAGAATTATAGTTGTGGAAGGAGTAATCTATGTAGTGTTGATTTGAACTGATCTTGTTAATCTGAGATGAAGGTCGTAATTGACTCCTTTGAGAGATTCAATTGGTGCTGGAAGATACAGCAGAGCTTGGATTGATTCTAGAGAATTGTGGTGATCATAAATCCATAAGTTTCCATCTACATCATGTTTCCAAGAAATTGGAGTTAAACTAGGAGTGACTAGACCTCATAATCCGCATGAAGGTAGGTTGAAGTAATGGCACATGTTTCATGCTCATGTCATTGTGTTAACTGATGTGTCAGTTGTATCAACTCATAATTTATCCATCCAAGAGATTCATATCCTTTGTTAAATTCCCTTCCTTCAAGGAATTATAAATTAATGAACTGGATGAGTCCCGCACTCCTCATATGGTCATGCGTTAATGCAAAGGTGAATCATGTGCCATAAGGAGATTCTTGTTCCAAAGTGTAGTAACGATTCATGTGCTAGTATGCGCTTAACTCGTGTCATGACTTCAACATATTGTTTTTCCAAATATCTTGTTAATACTCATAAAAGGATTCATTTAATCCATATTTTAAGGAGTAATAACAAGATTAAAATAATAATAAAATGCACAACATTTCCTTCCAAAACATAGTAAAATATTAACTATAGAATGTCAAAATTATACATTGTGTAAAATGATACCAAAATAACATAGGGTTTTACATGGGATAAACATGATAAAATAGGGGTTCATCACCCCCACACTTAATATTTAATAGGTCCTCCTACTACCTATTCACTTGTTCAAATATCCTTTAACAGTTATACTCATTGGCAAAGGCTTGTCATGTTTCATCCAATTTAGTATTACATAACCCAAAGAAATCAGTAACCGACTTCCTCCAAGTGTTATAACTTCCCTCTGGTTGATCAGCTATAGAATTCCATTGTGGTACTGGTGCAATGACTAATGGAGGCCTATACCTCATCCCAATCCAATTTTCCTACATCTCTAGAATGATTTTGCAGAGATCCTTAGCCCTTTTCAATGACCAATGGAGGTTAGTAGGTGAAATCACCTCCTTCTTATTGTAATGCTCTGCAAGCATCTCATACCATACTTGACATGCAAGGAAATTGACATTGAACATTGGGAGTACTTGCTCCCTAAAATTTCTCACACAAGTTCTCATAATATATTTGTATTGGTCCACCAATCGTAAACAATATACTTGAGACTTAAATTTGTTGAAGAACTGAATGGGGAAGGAAGATCATGCCTCATCAAGAGGCCTATATTATATTTTTATTGAAAAAATGTTCCCCTTTGTTCCCTCCATTTGGATTGGTTCCTTATAGTAGATATAAATTCCCTCAACTACACTTCACCCACATAGAAATTTATGGGGATCTCAATCTACTCAGGAAGAAGAAATTTGTGAACATAAAATTCATAGAGGAGATTCTTTTCAACATCACTTCCTGATGCATAAGCACCAACAAATTTCCTATCATCTTCAAACTCTATATCTTGCATATCATGGGCTCTAGAGATCTTCAATTTTAAAAATTGTTCCTTCAAGAATAGTGCATAAAAGATAGATGGAGGCCTACATGAAAGAACTTGATCATACAATTGACAAACAAGAAGAAAATTCTCTTTCATGTTTTTTTCTCCTCCTTTAAGGTCCTATTCTCATTAGCAACTTCCCTAATTCTATAACATTCCTCCATCTATTTAACCATACCTTTCAATACAATAATCTAGTCAAACATAAAATTTGTCTGAGTTGTTTACTCATTAGTGACTACAGGATTTATTTCATGCCTATATTCTTAGAAAAAATAAAGGGACGCATTGAGCTCATTTGTCTTATCCTGAAGGGAGTGGATTTGTTTTTCTTTTTCTTCTAAGGCTTACTGGAGTTAAAGAGTTGCCTCTTCTTGTTGCTCTATAGTTTTTGTAATTGTTGGATCTTCTAATTTCTCTTAACTTCCAACTAGGAGAAACTAGACTCCTTAGCTTCAAGTAGGAGCTGGAGGTATGTAATTCTCTCTTGAGCTAGTTGTAGTTTAAATTGGACCTTGACAGAGATAACACTTGTGGCAGAATTTTATCAGGATCTTGAGGAGAACTAGGTTCTCCTTCCATCATTGGTGTTTTACCTTTGTCCAAGACAAAAGGTTGAGCGGAAGTGGTAGGGGTTTGATCACATTATTTTTCTTTAACAGAACAAAGATTGACACATTGATGAGGAGACATAGATGGTGTCATGAGTAGGTTCTACATAATGTTTTTTTCTTCTTGTTCTTCTTGAGAAGGAATAGCTTTAGTTGGAGTATCATTGAGAGCTTGAGAATGCCTAGGGGTCCTAGGATGTTTCTTAGGTCACTCAGAAGTGGATGGCTCTTGCTCTAGGACCAATTTAGACTATAGGGCACACTTCTTCTAAAATTTCAACCATTTCTTAGGGCCATGCCTCTTCTTAACAAATTGATGTTTGAAAATTAAATGTATTAGTCCCTAGAATGTTTGGTAGGATGTAACCCAATGGAATTTCTCGGTGGCCGAGGAAACAAAATCATACAAAAAAATTAGGAAAAATTATTTTGTGTTATGGTTTAATTTGGTCAAGGTGAAGGTGTATTAAAATTCTCAACACATGTCCCAAAATGATCTCATATTGTCTTTCACATGTGAAATATTTGATTACCCATTTAGCAACTTCTGCCTAAGGCTCGAGTAGATAATTCATTTTTATACCTTTATATTTCTCTTTACTTTCCACTACCAATTCTAATTTTTCCTTTCTTCCAAATGAAAACCTTTTAATAATTTTAGAATATAATGTCCTATTATTGACTGATAGACCTTCCTCTAGTATCCCTAAAAGATGACTAATTATAGTGGGGTTGAATGGAATTTTCTTACCTTGTACAATAGAGCAACCTTCCTCAATGTTTTTGGATAATTCATCTGTCATTTTTGTGTTGAATTCATCCTATACAAACAAAAAAATCAAACCACCCCGCATTTTGAAAGATTTCTATTGACTCTGCATCGGCTAACAGTTTTGTTGAATTGGTTGTCTCATGCCTTAGTTTGGTTCCCATGACTTTGGTTTAAAGTGGGTAAGCTGAATATAACTAGAAAGATGGATTTTTATAGATAAGAATAGGCACAAGAATGAAATGAGTATTAGCGCAGAGTGTAAGGTTGGAATTTAAAAATTGACGTGGGGATGAATTGGGAAAGGTTTTATCAAATCCCAAGGTGATAATGATAGTTATTGGGTACGTGTGGTGATTATTATGGAGGTGGATGGCAGATTTTTTGGGGATATGTGAAGCATGGAAATGTATTGGAAATGGAGAAGGTAATCAATTTGCATGACTACCATAATGAACATTTCATAAATTAAATTTTTCAACATTTAAGAGGAGAATATTGTGCATACCTCGTTAAATTTTTCTAGTTTTTAGTCATCCCCTCGTGAATATTATGGACCACTATTTCTAGTTTTTAGTCATCCCCTCTTCATTTTTGGTGAACAATAGATCGGGTTCCGAGTTGAATTGGATTATCCAAACAATTCATAGATGAATCTTCTTGAAGCACCTTCTGAAATTCTTCTCTGGATGTTGGTTTATGGTGCAACCTCAATCTATGTCATATAGCTAACATCAGTTTCTTCTCACCATCAATTGGAATCATTTGAACTATTCCATTGTTGAATACATCTTCAATTTTATATGGGCCCATCCATCTTATCTACATCTTTCCCATGAAATCTTAATATTTTAAATCAAATAATAGATCCCGATCTCCTTTTTGTAACTTTCTTGGCTTAATGTTCTTGCAATCCCATACTTGCCTTTGATTTTGGATGATCTCTATTTGATTTAATTATTAAAGTCTCATCTCATCCAACTCATTTAATTAAACAATCATTTCTTGTTATACATGTGACAATTCAAATCATAACGCAACAGTTGTTCTCAAGGTTTGGATTTCAAATTCTATGAGAAGAATGGGTTTCTTCCCATAAACCAACTCATAGGCATTAAATCACGTGGTTATTTTCCAAATAGTATTGTAGGCCCAGGACTTCTTCAAGTAATTTTTGAACCCAATTTTTCCTTGAGATATCCATTGTTTTTGTCAGGATATTCTCTAACTCTCTATTAGTAATCTTGTCACTTACCTATTGGACTATTGATATGGTGATGACTTCTTATGTTTTAGATGGTATGTTTCTATAAAGGAACTGATTACACCCGACATGAACTGTGGTCCTTGATCAAAAACAATGGATCTTGATGCTCTGAATCTCTAGAAGATATAATCATATAATAAATCTACAACTTTTTCATCTCTCGGCATATTGTAGTTCTTGCACCTCAACCTATTTAGTGACATAATTTGTGCACACCAGAATGTATTCTTTACCTTGAGAAGTTTGGTCAATTGTTCTAATGAAATCCAATCCCCACTTCTCAATTGGTTCCAAGACAACTTGAGGTTAGAGTGGCATTTCTAATGTAAATGTTGGTTTCCTATCCTTTGGCATTGATCACGCATCCACGCATACTTCTTCACATATTTGAACAAGGAAGGCTAATAGTAACCAGCTCCTAAAACTTTGTTAATGGTCCTTTGAATTGAATAATGCCCTCCTGATGGTTCATCATCATGATATGCCATAAGTATGTAAAATACTTCATCTTTAGCTACACACCTGTGTAAAACATGGTCAAGTCCACATTTAAAAATAATTCCATTGAGCCATGTATACATCACACTTTTTTTAATCATGTAATTTTTTTATTTTGTGTGTAAAAGGTTAGGAAATTCCCTGTAGTCAAGTGATTAGCCATATCTGCATACCTAGGAGAGGTAGTAGAAACTACAAATAGATGTTCATCGGAAAATCATCATTGACTTTCTCTTTTTCTTATGAGGTGGTAAGTCTTGAAATAAAATCAGCTACCACGTTTGATTTTCCTAGCTTGTCAATGATTTTAATGTTAAATTCTTGCAATAATAACAACCACCTTACAATCCTACCATGCACCAAAGGTTTATTCATTAGATACTTAATAGCAGAGTGGTCAATGTGAAAAATCACTTCATAGCCTATGATATAATGGTGAAACTTATTGATTGCATATACAACTACAAGAAATTCCTTATCTATTTTGGTGTAGTTCCTTTCAACATGGGAGATATTTTTACTTATATAATAAATAGCGTACATAGGATCTCCTTCCTCTTGTTGTCCAAGAACAGCCCCTCTTTGCTTCGTTGGAATCATATATTTTTATGTGGAAGGGAAGCTTACAATTTAGGCATATCAACACTCGTTTGTTTATAAATTATTCTTTGATAACTTCAAAATCTTGGCATGCTTCTATCCATTTAAATTTAGAATCTTTAGTTCAGAGAGAAAATAATGGACAAGCCATTTTTCTAAATTTTGAAACAAATATTCTATGGTAACCAAAGATGGCTAAGAAAACTTCTTACATCTATTTGGTTTGTAGGATATGTGAGCTTTATAATGATAGTGACCTTATCAGGGTCCACTTTGATTCCTTCAATTGAGACATGATAGCCTAAAACTATCCCTTGTTCCATCATAAATAAACATTTTTCATGGTTTAAGGATAATTGGTGTTTTTCACACCTAGAAAGGAGTTTTTCTAGATTCTCAAGTTCCTCTTAGAATTTTTATCCATAAATAGTGAAATCATCCATGTAAATATCTACACAATTATGGGCTAGATCAAAAATATTGTCAACATGGCAGTTTGAAAAGTGGTAAGAGCATTACATAAACTAAAAGGTAACACCCTATAAGTAAATTTTCCCCATGGGCATGTAAAATTGGTTTTTCTTGGTCCTCATGTGCTATTGTTATTTGATTGTACTGTTGAACCCATCAAGGAACAAAAATTACCTTTTTCTAGATAGATAATCTAAGACTTGATCAATAGAAGGTAATGGAAAATAATCATGATGAGTTGTCTTGTTTAACTCTCTATAATCCACACAAATCCTCCACTTCCCATTATTTTTAGGAACTATAACTAATGGAGAAACCCACTGACTATCTGAGATTAGATAAATGAATCCCACCCTAAGAATTTTTTCAATCTCAATTTTTACAATGTCTCTTAAGGTAGGGTTTATCCTTCTTTGGGGTTTTTTGTGACTGTCCGCATCAATGGTGTAGATATGGTGTGTACAAATATTGGGATGAATACCCTTCATATCACTATATTCCCAAAAAAATCTTGAGGATGAGAGCATAAGATTTTAAATAGGGTATTCTCTTCTTGACTAGTCAACCAACTATTAATTATCAATATCTTCCCTGGGAAAATAGGTAGTTTTTAGTACCTGGATGAAGAGAATCTACAATAGGATACTCTCTCAATAATGCATTCAATGGACACATATGGGGAAGTAATCTATGAACAGCATTGATGTTTTGAAAGATGGACTTGGTTAGATCTATATTTCTTGCAAAAGGAAAAATGAAGGTAGGTTTTTTTGTCCATAAAGACATCTCTTGTTTCAATTAGTTGTAGCATAGGACTAGAAATAGCTCCAGCACAGGACTCAAGAATTGGACTTATACTTTTTCTAGAGAAGGACTCGTGGTCACCATTTTGGATTTGGTATGAGTGTTCTTTAATTACAAAAATGGCTAAAGAAGAGATGATGTCCTCTGAATCATTTGAATTATCCTTACACCAATGTTTATTGTTTGTAGAAAAAGGCTTTGCAAAAAGGTAAATTGATATTTTTTTGGAATCATGTCTATTTGTAATCACCATATTATCTGTTCTGTAGTTAATGAGGTTAGTAGAAATGTCCAACCAAGGGCGTCTTAGGATTAGAGGGTATTCAAGCTTCCTATACTTCATTTTTATGATCATTAAGTCTACCAAATAATCTTGTGATTTGATGGTGATGGTAACATCTTCTATAATTCCCTTTTGTTTGTTTACAAACTGGTCTATCATTTGTAAAACTATGGAGGTTGATTGTGGTTCAGGAAGTGATAGTGTGGACAAAGTATCTTTGTTCATCACATTGATGGTCACTCCGAGATCAACAAAGACATTTGGTATTTAGACATTCCCTATGTGAATTGTCACAATAGGACTTCTAGGGTCTCCATATTTAGGAGGGGCATATTCCTTTCTAGTATACTAGCAATTTTCCCATCAACATGGATGGTTTTAAGCTGATTCTTTATTCTTCCTAGATTTTTATAGCAAGATGGATTTTTATAGTTTTGTTTAACTCTGGGATTTACTTAATAGCTTGTAATGCAGGGGAATTCCAATACTTGATTTCCTCGGTCCTGAAATCAATTCTCGACTCTAGTTTTTAGGCACTGCAGTGTTGTGTTTTCCAAGAGTTTGGATAGAAAAGGAATATCAACACTTGGTTGAGGTGTTTCTTCAACATCAAGACTAGGCTATATTTCTTTTGGATTTTATGTATCTTTACGGATTTCTTCTATAACAGGATGAAGGTTTTGAGGTAACCTTCTCTGAACATAGTAAGATATTCCTACAATCCATAGAGTTTACTATGGGAATTTTATCTAATTCCACAGTGTATGTTGGGTTACCTTGCCTCACATTTTTGGGGTTTGCCAATGTTTGTATTGGTATCTATGTCTAGGCGGATTGTTCATATGGGGTAGTATTTGAAGTTCTAGTCAACAAATCTTGTTGACCTTGGGGTCTTATTTGATTATAATATTATTTCCCAGATCCTTGAGGTACATTCCATTGTTGTTGGTGTTGAGGATTAAACTATTGAAACGGTGGAATGTTTGGATGTGGAGCCCAAGGTTACTAATAGTAATTTTGTAGTGCATTCCACTATGGGCTCCACTCTGTGGGACTTGTTGAGTCCAAGGTTGGGGGTATGACCATGGTGCATTCCATTAATTTGGGACCCATTGTGATTTTGGCATGTAGGACTGATTTTGATTGGATTAGAAATTCCCTCCTTGCCTCGATCCATATAATTTAACCCATATTCATCTTGTGTGTTTTTTTAGATGGTTCTTCAACAAGGGAAGAAATCCACATTGGCCTTTGGCATGCTTTAATTCATAGAGGATAAAAATGTCTATCTTGTCTAAGGGGTAGTCCTTAATCCCATGTTTGTTCCTACATCTCGGGTAGTAGAGGAATAAAGGCTATGTATTCCTAGCTTTCTCCCTATCTATATTGGTGTTGAGTTGAACTAAGATTTATGTTATCAAATTTTTAATTTCTTCACTTTGGATATATCGCCACTGATCATTTTTCCTTTCGTCTATGAAAATTTGGGGTGAGTTCGGTAGTAATTCCTATATCGGTCAATAATTTCTATAAATAAGAGTTTATTCATGTCTCCCTTTCCCATAAGACTAAAGGATCATGTGTGTTTTTATCCAATCCTTTGAGGAATAAGGTTTTGAGCATATTAATATCCAAACTAGTACCACACCTCCTATGAAGGAAGAGGAATTGATCCAGATAATCTTCCACACTCTCATCCTCCTTTTGTTGAATTCTAAAAAGTTCTTCCTATCCCAAACTCTACAGTAGTCTTGGTATTTATCTAATAAAATTGTCTCCATATCCTCCCAACCATGGACGAGTTAGGGATTAAGCGCATAAACCATCTCATAGTTGTTTCTTTTAAAGTGGAGGAAAATAACTTGAGTTTCTGTGAATTGGAAGTGTAATCATAGGTTTGGCACAACACTTTGAATTCAAAAAGAAACTGGTTAGGATCTTCTAAGACTAACCCCCAAAAAGTTGGTAAAATTGAAGGGGATATGTTTTTCATAGGATCCTGGTCATTAGGATCCAATTCAATGGGGTAGGTAAAAAATTTCCAACGATGGTTTCCATTTTCTACACCATTGGGGTTATCTACTTCTTCAGCTATCCTTCCTTGGTCAATAAGTTATTCCACAAGTTGGTGTTGAGGGGAGTTTTAAAATTTTAATCTAATGAATCTACCTCTATGGTCTCTAGTTCTAAACATAAAATCCTATCATACTGAGGACAGTTTCCTAACTATCAACACTTAACTTGATTATTTTTGTTCCACATACTCAAAAGCATAGAGGATTCTTGTTGTCACTACAAGGTATTCTTTCTTCAAAAGAGTTATGGAAATAAAATTTCCACATGGAAACTTACCAAACAACCAGAAGTACTTCTAGATCACACCTTAACCTTTTATAACACTCTAAATTCCTGAAACGGTGCAGAAATTGATGAGCATTATTGTACTCACACTTTAATTATATATATATATATATATCAGTCCAGGGTGGTGTCCATGGTTGTTTGCAAAAAGGGGGATAGTCATAATCATTATTAGTACTTATCTAACAAAAACATTAACTAACTATTTGTAATGAGGAAATTAAATGGATCAAAAGACAATACTTATTAAAGACAAAATGAAATGAATTAAAGATAATGCAATGCTGGAAATTTAAAGGAATGATTAAAAAAAGGAAATAACAATAAAATCTCCCTTCTCATTAGGTAGGAGTGGCCCTTTCTCCTTCCCTTTGATCAAGTTCAACACTATAATTTACACAATAAATATTTACCCCGAAACTACAATTTTATTGAAATAATTACTTTTACAATAATCAACGAGACTAAACCCAAATTTGAATCGTCATACATTATCTCTTTTATACTATAGTAGTCCTAGTCCCTCTAGGAGAGAACTAATTTATTTGCAATTAATAATATCTACTTAACTGGATGCTAACTAAAACAATGACTAACTATCCTAAGAATTACAATTATGGAAGGAGTAATCTATGTATTGTTCAATTCGAATTGATCTTGTTAATTGCAGATCAAGGACATAATCGAATCATTTGATAGAGTTAATTGGTGTTAGAAGATACTACATATCCTATATTGATTCCATATAATAGTGGTGATCATAAATCCATAAGTTCTTGTATGTATCACATTTTTAGGCAACTAGAGTTAAACTGGGAGTGACTAGGCCTCATAATTCACATGAAGGGAGGTTAATGTAATGACACACATTTCATTCCCATGTCATTGTGTTAACTAAAGTACTAGATGTATCGACTTGTATTTCAGCCATCTGAGTGATTCATCTCCTTTTTGCAAGTCTATTCCTTCAAGAAAGTCTGAATTAATGAACTGGATGAGTCTTGCGCTCCTCGATGATTCTTGTGCTAATAAAAAGGTGATTCTTATGCCATAAAGCGAGTCCTACACCAATGCGCCAATGAGTCTTGCACTATTTTTTAATTTACTCATGCGATGACTTCAACCTATGTTTTTCCAAATATCTTGTTAATACTCATAGAACGATTCATTTGAGCCATATTTAAAGAAGTAATAACAAAATTAAAACAACAATAATATGCACAACATTTCCTTCCAAAACATAGTAAAGTATTAACTATAAACATCAAAATTATACATCGTACAAAATGATACCAAAACAACATATGGTTTTACATGGGATAAACATAACAAAATAGGGGTTCATCGAGATCACTTAAAATTTACTTCAAGATTGTGATGTTTATAAAGACACTTCTCCATAGTTATTGTTCAAGGTGTGAGCCATTATGTTTGCTTTGACAGTTAGCATGTGATGGTTTGATGACATGGGGAGTACTTATAAGGTCTTTCAAATTCTTAGTATGATCCTATTGCAAACAAAAATTGGTAAATTTTTGTTTGAATAAGAGGTTTAGGGATCTTGGTCCTAAAAATTGTAACACTAGTGATTCAAGGAATATTTTGTATACTTTTGCATTATTCTCAGTGGCATTAACTTATAATGTGATATAAAAGTACATGAAGAGGTTAATTTGATATTTTAAGGATACTTCATAAACTTTTGGGGCTATAAGGTCTTGTTATAGGGGATGAACTGTCACGTTGCGGAGAGTACGGTTTCACAAACTTGAAAAGTTTGATGTAGTTTAGCTTCAAATAGAGATTGAATTCATCATATCATGAGGATTTATGCATGATTCTTTCATCCAAGTTGAATATCAGTTGATTGAGATTTTTCTTGCAAACTCATATTGGGTCTATAGATCTCATTTCCTATTGTTAAGGTCAAGAAATAAGAGTACGATCTAAGGGGGAGCTAGTGAAGTAAGTAAGTTTGATTCTATGCATTATTTACACTATTTATAGTTATTGTTTTCATGTTGATTTGTAATTGTACCTTTTTCATAGATTTCAAAGGGAAAGAGTAGGCTCGAAATCATGAAAAAGGGAATCTTATAGGTGTTTGGTCTTGTGGTTGCCACCAATTTTTTTGAATGTGGTTGTCATCAATGAAAAAAAGGGGGAGATTGTTGGCCATTGTGTCTATAGTGTTGTAATTGATTTCAAATTTCATTTATGTAAAAGGGAGTCTAAGTGTCATAAGTTTCTCCATGAGTTGTCATGCATAGTAAACATGAAGGTTGATTGGTAGTGTCTTGTTTTGGTGAAGTTGTTATCATGTTTTGGCATGGTCTAAAATGCATGGTCATAATATTTATACTCCAAAGTTGGTTGAATATCTTCATGAGGTAAAACATGTTCCATGAGATGTGTGAGAGGTGTCCAAGTGTCTGGAAGTGGTCATCATGGTCTATTCATGAGAATTCACAGTTGAGTTAGGTCATTTTAGGCCTATTCCTATACCTATTCAAAGCATTATGGTGGAGTAGCATGATATATGAAGCATGGAAGTCTATTATGGGAATGGTAGGTGTGTTTTTACATGGCATAACATGTGTATGAGTTTTTTTAGGTCAGTATTTAGAGGTTTGATGATGTTTCAAGGTTCATTGAAGCAAGTCTCTTGAGAACAACGCTATAAAGGAAAGTTAAGTCTTAGTGTCTGGAGAGTTTGAGATGAATTTTGAGTATGAAAAATATTTGGGACTATTAGAGGAGATACTCATGGTTTTTTATGTCAAATTTTAGGTCAAGGTTGTGAAGGAAGAGCAAGAAAATGGAATTTCAGCAAAATTGTACTCTTAAGGAGAAAAAACAGCTTGATAGGTGAACTTTAGATGCTCACCCACACATGTGGGTTATTCATGGGACCTTTTATCTTTTAGGGATGATTTTTCATTGAGTTAAGAGTTTTATACAAAATAATTAGTTTATTTGATTGTTCCATATTTATGAATAATAGTTAACAAGCTAATGTGGTTTGAAACCCTAGTTAAACCCTCATAATAGAGTGATATGAAAAATATACTTGGTGTTATCTTCAAATGAGGTATAAATGAAAATTTTATGACTCTGTGTTGTAGAGGATTCTCCAGGGATCATTTTGGTGGTGGTTTCATGATTCATTTATTTCAGGAATCATATAAAAAACATAGTTTTGTGGACATTTGTAGTTTCAGGCTAAAATGAAAGCTTTATGATGAAAAGTGAATTTTTCCATAATTTTTGGGAGATGTGCTAGGTTTCCATGAAACTTTTCAGGTAGATTCACTATAGAAAATGGAAGATACATGTCCTCAAATTATCCCTACCGCTTTTGGCCTAATAGGGCTAAAACCTAGTCTTTTGATTTGAGGTGTGTTGAGTTGTTTTACATGTTATAGTAGCATTTCATGGTCATGAATATATTTTTGGCATCTCATATTATTTTTAGAGTCCTAGGTATGATTTGGAGTGAATTTTTTTATTTGAATACCTAATGGCCTAGATAGCCCTATTATTCATATCAAGAAGGTGTCATGAAACATGTGTGCTTGGTTGATTTTCCCAAAATGGCATATGTTTTATAGTTATTGAGCATCTCGGTAAAATTTTCTCGATGTGTTACAGGGGTTGTCTAAGCTTGGAAGTGGTTTTGAAGGTTTTTTTGCATATTTCTCTCAAGACCGGGTTGTTGAGTCCATATTGGCGCTTTGACTGTTTTAGAGATTGGTTTAGCTGGAGGCCTTGTGCTATGTTTTGATGAATAAAATGAGTTATTCCAAAATTTATATTTAGAGATAAATCCATTGATAAGATAATTGAGCCTTGATGATAAGTTGTTTATTTTCTCAGATCGTATTCTAGGTGCTTGAAGACCTAGTTTGATTTTCTTGCTTTTGGAGAGTTTCATGACAAAGATAGCATTTATAAATATTCTTATGCTTGTTGGTGATGATGAGAGATTGTCCCCAACTTTAATGGAGCTTCTTGAGTCTTGACATATTTTGATTTTTCCCTTTATATTCATGATGCATTCATTGGAACTTTGAAATCTTGTTTTGGCCTATTTGAGATGTCTTAGAGCTTGGCCTTATTGGTGTGACCCTTGTTAACCTATATGGGTCTTTTGGTTTGTTTAATATGAGGATTTAGATGTGTTTTATGTTTTTCATAACTGACCTTAAGGGTATTATCCAACTTGTGGTCACTTATGGGGTATGTCAAGTATAAAAGTTCATTATGTGTTCTTATTTGAGTCGGTTTAGATGATGAGGAGATGAACGAGCTATAGGAGGTGGAGGAAGAGTGTAGAAGGGTTAATGAAAAATATGAGAAGAGGTGTGAAAGGATTATTAATATTGAAGATCAGGAGTACAAGGTCATTAGACCTAATCAACAAATGAAAGGGAATATTTGTGTGAGTTAGGAGAGTGCTTGTTTAGAGAGGGTTTGAGGAGTAAGGATCTGAATTAGAGATCACAATAAGTTTTGGGAGAAACATATCTTCAGTTATCAACCATTTTTGGTGTCTAGGTGGGTGCTTAGTCATCCATGGGTTTATATCCTT
Organism: Taxus wallichiana var. yunnanensis; assembly: GCA_018340775.1. Classification (NCBI taxonomy): domain Eukaryota; kingdom Viridiplantae; phylum Streptophyta; class Pinopsida; order Cupressales; family Taxaceae; genus Taxus; species Taxus wallichiana. The sequence goes on from CM031235.1 coordinate 506,966,544, forward strand.
CTTATAGGGTGGTTTCCTACTAAACTAGGGGTGGGGGATCCTTATGGGATTGGTCTCTCACTAAACAAATCTTGTTTGATGTGTAATATTATTGTAAGACCTTTGTTATGAGTAATATTAGAAGAGGTTTTAGTTGGTTTTCTTACCCTTAAGGTTTTTCCATTTATATCTAGTGTCTTTTGTTCTCTCTCTTATTTCATGCACTTATTAAGCTCACATTGTTTATGGATGTTGAATGGATGATTTATATGATGAAAGTATGTAATGAAAAACGAAGTAAAGTTTTTGTATGACTGATTCACCCCTCTCTCATTATATTTTCTTGTAACAACATCATGGAGGATTGTTTTGATGACATTCTTCCTAAGTCCAAGACCAAAGTAGATCATCCGGTCATTTGTGGAATATATTTGAGCGATTGAGAGAATATAAGGTGTACCTTAATCCAAAGAAATGTGTTTTTGGTATTAATTAAGGGAATCTCCTATGATTCATTGTCTCGCTGAGGGGAATTAAATTTGACATTGCTAAGGTAAAATCAATTATAGAGATTCATCCACTGCGAGAACCTCATTTAGTTATGAGGTCTCCACGAAAGATCCAAATCTATCCAATGTTTATCTCATCTTGCAATTAAGTATCATAATTTTAACTAACTTCTTAGAAAGCATGTCTAGTTCAAATGTACACATGAATACCAAGATTCTATCATTATTCATGATAATCCTATGCTACTATATACATCAGCTATAGGACATGCCATCGGGGCATTGCTTATGCAACACAATGAAAAAGAGTAGGAACAAGAAGTCTACTATTTTAGTAGAAATCTTGTATTCCGAGAATTCCATTATTCTTAGGTTGAAAATTTATGTTTTGCAGTAGCGTTCACCTTTCACAAGTTACGAGACTACATGTTCAAGCACACAACAAATATTATTGCCAAGGAAGATCCTTTAAAATATCTATTATCAAGACAGATCTTTACAAGTCGAATGTCTAGTTGGGTCATGCTCTAAGTGATTTCAATGTCAAATTTTTCATTCAAAAATATATTGAATGGAAATCTCTAGTAGATCAATTGGTCATAGTGTCACTACTAGGCTCTGAACTCCTTCATTTTGAATTCCCGATGAAGATTTATTATACGTATATGCAGTCCCTTCCTTAAATTTGTTTTTCAATTGGTATTGTAGCATTCATGGATTAGCGGCATGCACTATGTTATGCATGCAGACAACAATTTTTTACCCAAGGCATATTGCATTGGTTTCCAATGCGAATAATAATATCACATAGTACAAGGCCCTAATAGAAGGTTTGGGATTTGCAACATCTTTGTGACTCAAAGAGATACTAGTTTTTGGAGATTCTCTTTTGATAATAAAACAAGTAAATAGATAATATCATGTAAAATATATGTTCCTTATAGTGAATTGTCTATAGTCTCAAATATTACTTTCGGCTTATTACATTTAAACAAACTCCTCATACATAGAATAAAGCAAAGGATTTCATGACAACTATAACTTCCCTTCTTGAATTCAATATAAATTAAACACACATTGAGTTTCTTGTTGAACATATTTTTAGTGCCTACACGTGATCTCCCAAAGTCCACCATGGTGTGTGAAATTGTTGGTCCTAACAATCCCTAGTATCAAGAGATTTATATCTTCATTCAAGCCAAAACTTCTCCTTCACACATGAATTCCCATACTACACGAGCCTTAGAACAATGTGCTTCAACTATCTGTCATTACCAAAACCTTGTACAAAAGAGGCTATGATAGAAATCTCTGAAGATGTCTCAATTAGGTTGAAGCTAATTAAAATTTAGTCAAATTTCATGCAAGAATTTGTAGTGCACATATGAGTGAAATGGTCTTGGCTAAAAAAATTTACACGTAGGTTACTGATTGTCCCACTATGGAATCAAGCGCATGTACCTTTGTCAAGAAATTCTAGGCATGTAAATGGAAGGGTAATATAATTCATGTGCCCTCACAATCCCTCTAACCTACCACTTCACCCTGGCCTTTTTCTAGATGGGGGCTTGACTTAGTCAACAAAATAAATCCCACATATTCTGATGGTCACACCTTCATAATCACTGCCACCGAATATTTCACCAAGTAGATAGAGATCATGCCTCTCACCTATGTCACAAGGTCAAATATTACCAAGTTCACCTTTAACCACATCATTTTATACTTTGGGATCCCTACCTTTCTTCTTACAGATAATGGTACATATTTTAAAAACAAAAATGTAAAATGTTAGATAAAAATCCATATCTTCCAATAATGTGCTACTCCATATTACACGTAGTGTAATGGCCAATTTGAAGCTTCCAATAAAATGATAAAATCAAAATTAGAAAATCTTGGTTATAATCTTGGTTGAAATTGGCACACATAGCAGTATCTTGCCCTTTGGACCTATCATGCCTCATTTCACACTCTAACCGGAGCTAGTACATTTTCCCTCGTATATGGTTTTGAATCCCTATTACCCATAAAATTCAAGTTCCCTTCTCTTCATGTATCCCTCTCGATACCTAGTGCATGATGAAGATTACCACCAGGTGTGTCTTACAGAAATAGAGATCTTAGATGAGAGGCATGTTCATACCTTGGACCACCTGAAATAATATCGGAACCACTTCATTACATCTATAATAAATAGGTTAAACTAGAACAGCTTTGAGATTGGTGACCTTTTCCTTAAATAAAATAAGAAGAATACTACAAAATAAAGCATAGCAAATAAGTCAAGTTTGAATCTAATTGGTTGCGACCCTACATTGTAATTGTTAATTTTAGATCTAAAGCATATAAACTATCTAATGAATATGGAAAAGAGCTAAAAGAGCCCATGAATGTGGTTCATATAATGAATTTATACTCCTAAATCTTCTAGTTTTTAGATTATCCCTAGTGTTGGGGATATCAACACAAACTATTTGTTCCATACCCTCACCTTTTCCTATTCATTACATCTTTCTACACCACCTTTTGTCACATGTTCCTCCTAGTTAAGATGTGAATCTCATGTTGTGCCAAATATGTTCACCCACTTCCAACGTATTTCATCCCTCGGTTTCATAGGAATTATTTATTTGTACCATTATTGATACAATTTAGGGACACCTTTCCTTTTTCGTTGACGCATGTATAAAAAAAAAAAAATTAAAAATCATATAAAATTTTCCAAAAAAATCTAAAATCCCCAAAAATAGTATCAAACTTTCAAAATTGATTTAACAAAAATAGAAATGTTAAACCCTAATTATATAATGTAACTGATAAAAACAATGAAGTACAGATTCTAAATAAACTATGACACAAGCAATAACCTAACAAAATATGAAACCCTAACTGCAAGAGAGGGAAAGAATTACTTGGCTAATTTTTGTTCTTCCCGAACTGATATAGATTGGAAAACTGGTAGATAAAGAGGAAGGCCATCACAACTATACACTATAAAGTATGGAGCTGTCCAATAAATTTGTACCAAACTAGGTTAGGGTTTCCTAGGTGCCATAGTCTATTGTTGTGTGCACATGACTATAGAAATACTTAGATATATATTTTTTCTATGTCGCTCAAGTGTCGTTGATAGTCGTTGTTAGTGACCTATATGTCACACCTTGATTGATGAATGTCGTTGTAACCTACAAATAGATGTTCACCTCCAAAACCTTCACAATACATCAAATCCTACAAAATAAAGATGTAATATGGGGATTCAAACTGACCCTGAAATCACCCGACCGAGTGAACTTACGACCGAGCTCTACACTAGATATCAAACTCAATGTAGTTCTTGTGAGTGTGTGAAAGAATGGTACCCTAGGATGATCTTGTGCAAGTGCACTTGATATAAGGCTAACTAGATGTAGCAATGTAGATAGAATGTGTGGATGGAAAAATGAAATTTCCCTTCCTATGAAGTGTATGCATAAAATACAGTCCCTTGTCCCTTGAATGGATACTAGATGGATTCCTTTAATTCTCTTAGATGCCTATGTATGCAAGCTTAGGTGATGATAATAGATGCTTACATATTGGTCCTTTATTCTAGTCACATATATTTGTATTTATATGATTCCCTTGTTTTAATTTCATAGTTGACAACTGGAAGCTCACCCATAAGAATATAATATGCCCAAAATATTAAATAGACCCAAAATAATTGAGTAACATATAACAACGTCATGGGCTCCCAGAGGGGATGAAGGCACTTGGGCGCCGGCATTCTAGTTGGGCGCCGGTGTCTCAAGTCATAAGAAATAAAAAAATTAAAGTACCGACTGGGATGTATGGTGTAAAATACCATAAAGAAGACAAGAAACAAATAAAAGATGCCAAAGATAGTTGTCAATTACTAGTTTTCTTGCTTAGGAATCATATGAATGCAAGTATGTTTTTAGGACCTAGAAATGTACCCAAGTGTGTGATTTTGTGTCTACATTTGCACCCCACTTTATATTTTTGAGTGGATACTTGATAACATAAAGTAGATGAGAGATGCATACCTAATAACTATTTAGAGTGTGATGGTGATAACATGCCAAAGAGACAAGAGAAAACATGAAGTGATAAAAATGAAGTTGGGAAGCTAAGAAAGAGGAAGTGACCCTAGGGGTGAAGCATATGGTGTTATGCCATGTTGTACAAGTTTTTTTCCTCAATTTAGGGCTGCTCCTTGTTGTGTATTAAGGACGAACCTACAAAAGAAGAGTGAAAGAGTAATTAAATTCATGTATGATGAGAACTCTTATAAAACTATATAAAATCATGTAAATGTGTAAAAGTAGTAAAAGTAGTAAAAGGAAAGTGTGCACCTAATGAACATGAGCATAAAATGATAGAAAGATGTCCTTATAATGCTATAGAAGATATTTTTTTAGGTGATCTCATGCCAATAATGAGGTTTTTGGGTAGTCTCATAACAAGTGTGAATTTTTAGGGTGATCTCATGCCACAACATAAAAGATTTAGGGAGAGAGGTCTAGTATTACTCTTCTTCCATGAATGATTCCCAATTATACGTCATTATAGATGGTGAGATCTTATTTTGTTCTAAGTTGTACAGTATTAGCTTTGTATTTTTCTGAGTTGAAATGGAGAAAGAATGTATTATGCTTGTTGGAGGATTGTGTTTGTACTTATGAAAGTTGATCGTGAACTAATATCAATTGTGTTGATATGAGAAAGTAATCGCTTTTTTCCTCCTAGACATAGGTTCTCGAGAAGATGTTAGGAGTTTCTAAGCGCTATTTTCTATGTCCAGGCACTAGATTCCTTACTAAACTAAGGAACCAAGATATATTTTGGTCCATTTTTGTAACTATATTATGTTTTGTTCTTGTATTATGCATACTTTTATTGTTGCTCTTAGATTTTGTATGGGGTGAATGATTCACCCAATTTATACCCCCTTCATTTAGGGTGCATCCAATGTTGCTAAGAGAATATAGTCCAAAGGAGAGGACCCAAAACTAATCTAAATTGGATAACCTACAAGCGGAGGGGATGTGTGTGGTAGAAACCAAGGCACATGTAAACAAAGTAGCTAAATAGATATGTTGGTGCAATGAAAGATAATATCCAAGTAGAAGACAATATACTAAACAAGTAATAAGACAAGATAGACCAAAAAAGTAGGTTTCATATATGGACATCACTCACAATGTCACAAGGCAATCAAGGACAATTTGACCAAAATCATACAATTAGTGCATACAATACAAAGGGTATAGCCTACAAACAATGGCATACAATGACAAACAATAGCAAGCAAGATAAATCAAACAACCATGGTGGAAAATGGTCTTGAAAATTAAATTCTACACATGAAACACTCATTAGCATGTTAGAAAGATAAAAATTATGTCAAGATGTGTATGTATCAATGTAAAGTGATGTGCTAGTAAGAATAGGATGTAGAATATAATGGAATAATAGCACCTGTGATGTGTGAGAAGTTTTATGCCCTCATGAGCCTTAGTGTGAGTAGTAAAAGGTATTATATCAAGCATCATTGATATGTGTAGAGAGTTATAGAAGATATACATTCAATCAAAAAGACCAAGTGAATGCACATGTGTATATAGAAAATATAATGACATCCTAATTATCCTTCTAGCATGAAAAACAAAGTGTACATATAAGTATAAGAAAGCAAGAGTAAGTGTAACCAAGATATGCAATATGTTGTGAATGATTGTAATGGAATGAAATACAATGTGTGAATATGATAGGAGCAATGTGCCCCCAATGGATGTGTATGAGTATGAGATGAGGTTCATTTATAAAATACCCTTGATGATCGAGAATGAACCATAGAACAAGAGTACGTCATTAGGAAATTATTTGAAAATTATGCATTAGAAGCATAAGTGAATAGTAAAAGAGGTGATGATCATTTCATAGTTATACACTCAGCAGTCAAGTATGAACTATGAAACTAGAGTGCGTCTGGGGTAGAGGTGTGAAAAAGATATGTTAGAAATATGGATTGTGAAGAATGAATGAGGTGAGGTTCATTTCAGATTTAGCAAACCCTCGGTAGTCAAGTATGAACATGGAAATAGATTTCATCGTATGGTAATGATGATATAATGCATGTATCAATGTGTGTAAGTTCTTTGAAATATTAAGACATGAAGCACGAGTGTAAATTGTAATAGTAGACATTAGAGACAATTGATAGTGATGTAAGGGTGAGAAAAAGTATGATGCCCCCAAGTGTGAAAGAGATGGAGATCTATGTGACAATGCATGAGAGAAATTGTGATGGTGAAAGAGTTTGAAATGTATCATAGAAAGCATAGTGTTATCATAATGGTAGGTAGGAGCAAGAGTAGGATCAGGGTGGGATTTTGGGTTGAAAGGAGGAAGCCGAAAGACATCATCTAGAGTTTTTGGTCTTGTTTATCGAGTGGTTTCTTTGTTTGGGTGTATTAATCATAGAAGACTTGAGAGGAGGAGGGTTTAGACTTATTTTAAGAGGAATTTTCTTAGTTTTACTTGGTAATTTTGTAAATGACTTAGTAGGAGAAGGGGTGGACCGATTTTGAGAGTAATTTTCTCGGGAGGCTATGGAATTACATTAGTAATAATGGATGATGCTCATGAGACATAAATGAATTAGATTTAGGAACCCAGTGGGATGCAACAATTGAAGATGAACCTATAGCATTATTTTGTGTAGAAAATGAAATGAGACCATAGTGCTTAAGGTGGCCAATTTTTCTTTTTAGAGTATAGTAATCATTATCATTATGTCTATTAATTTGATGATAATTGTGTTATGGATGACCTTGATATTTTGTAACTTGATAAGGAGGATAGAAATGAGTAGATATCAAGTTGATCAATTGATGAGTGAGGATCTAAGGAAGAATAAAATGTTTCTTATCATTGTGATCAAACTTGAGAGGTGTGGGGAGTGGTAAGTCTTAAAGTTCACTGATATAAGCACATGTGGAAGACATAGAATTAGGAAGAGGTTAATGAGATGAAGAAAGAAAGCTTACACAAGCTTGAGAAACATCCTTGAGATATTGGATTTCAGATTTAAGATATGTAATCATTATTTCCATACCTTGAATCTTGTCTTGAAATAAACAATGCAAAGCTTGAATTGACTCCAAGACAGGTTTATTGAATGGATGATCATGAAGGCTAGGGTCATCAAAGAGATAATTGAAAATGCCACTTACTTGCGCAAGTGGTGTATTGCAAGGAAAATACATAGTGTCTAGGGAATTTTGAAGAACATCTTTGCAAGGTGGGTGCAGTTGAAGTAAATCATGCAAATAAATTTGAGGAATTTCAGGAGCCATGAGAGAAGAAAAATGAGGATCCAAGAGTATTCAAATGTGTTTTCACCAAATGATTTAACAAAAATAGAAATGTTAAACCCTAATTATAGATTAACTGATAGAAACAATGAATTACATCTACTAGATGCATTATGAACCAAGCAATAAGCTAACAAAATATGAAACCCTAAGTGTAAGAGAGGGAAAGAATTAATTAGCCGATTTACACTCTTCTAGAACTGATCTTGATTGAAAAAATGATGAATATAGTAGACCATTGCAGCTATGCACCTTGTAAAATATGGAGCTTTTGGATAAATTTGGAGCAAGGCGCTAGATCGGGTCAAGGGCACCTAGGTACCCATGATCATGAAATACTCATAACTTAATTTTTCTTATGTTACACAAGTTTTGTTGTTGGTCACCTGTATATCTCACCTTGATTGTTGAATATCATTCTAACTTGTAAAGAGACGTTCACCTATAAAACCCTAAAACTACATCAAATCCTAAAAGAGAAAGATTTAATATGGGGAGTCAGACTAACACTAGTGGTCACCCTAGAGATCACCCAACTGAGTGAACTTATGACCGAGCGCTACACTACATCTCATACTCCATGTAATTCTTGTGAGTGTGTGAAAGTATCATACTCTAGGATTCCCTTATGCAAGTGCACTTAATAGTGGGATAACTAGATGTGGAAATGTAGATAGAATGTGTGGATGGTAAAATGAACTTCCCTTCCTATGAAGTGTATATAGAAAATTCAGTCCCTTGTCCCTTGAATGGATTCTAGATGGATGTATTTAGTGCTCTTAGATGCTTTTGGATGCAATATTAAGTGATTATAATATATGCTTAGAGCTTTTGATTTATTTTGGTCACATATCTTTGTATTTATATGATTCCCTTGGTTTAAGGTCATAATTGACAACTAAAAAATCAACCCATAAGAAAATAAGATGCCCAAAAGATAAAAGTGACCAAAATAAATGAGAAATATAGAAGAGGGTTAGGGGCATCTACAGGGATGAGGGTGCCAGGAATTTGTGTCCTAGCCGGGAGTTGGTGTTTGAAGTTATAAAAGATTAAAAAAATAAAGTACCAATCAAGGGCTATAGGGTGTAAAAGACCATAAAAAGACAATAAAAAAAGCAAAGAGGCCAAAGATAGCTATCAATTATTAGTTTTCTCACTTAAGAATCATATGAATACAATTATGCTTTTAAGACATATAAATGTACTTTGTTATCCAAAATGGTGCCCCAACTTGTTTTTTGTGGCTAACTCCTTGTGTTCTTGCCTCTCTTGTGCCTCAATCTACATTTTTGATTTTTAGGCACTCAATGCTTTCTAGAAATGGCACCATCAGATAGAGCTCTCTCTCAGATTTCCAGAAAGGTAAAGTTTGCCTCCTAACTCCTTATATTTTTCAAGTTATGGCTCGGCGGAGTTTTTGTGGAAAATTTTCCCATTTGAGGCCCGCAGCCAATAGAAAGCTGCCATGTGGCGGCGAGGAGTTTGGGGTCGGAGGCAAATATGAAATTTTTCCGAAAGAGTATAAAAAGGTCGATTTTCAAAGGAAAACCCACGAAAAAGAGAAGGAGAGATAATTCTAGAGTGAATCAGAGCTTGCCATGTGGCATCCAACCAGTGGAGCGTGGGGAATTTTTGAAAAAATTTCCAAAGACAAAAAAAGGTAAAATTTGAAAAAATTTCCCACCTATCCGTTTTTGGGCCGTTTTGCCCTAAATCTTCAAACGATCATATCTTTTGATCCAAAGCTCAGATTTGTAAGGTCCTCCATGTTGTTTTAATGCATTTTCCATCAATGAGGATGGCTCCCATGCGTTTTCATGTTTTCTCTCTCCCGGCTCGACCCATGTACCGTAAAAACCAGATTTGGCTCATTTCTTCATGGTTGAACACTTTTTGCATTGCAAACTTCTTCTTTCACCTCCAAAGAAGTGATAGTTGTAAGAATCAAACCTTTTTCACAATTTGTAACAGCTTTTATACCTCTTTGATGGTGGAGTGCAAGATATTTTTTTACATGGAATTGACAAAGGCAAACTCGTGAATGCTTTCATCCTCTGTTTGTATTGTTTTACTTCATTTTAAGACCTCTAATTACATATATCAGCTTGTGTATGTTTTCCCTTGTTGCATTTCATGAATTTGTGTCTATTTACATGGCAAAAAATGTTTCACCACTCCTTTTGGTGCATCACCATCTTTAGTTTAGTTTCATTTTTGCATTTTTATCCCTGTCTCCTTGTAATTTAGAGTAGGATTAGGATTAGAACCTCTGTAGTTGTGCAAAATATAGATCTAAATCAGAGGAGTTTGAGGAACCAGCCTCTATTCTAGATATTCCTCTCTCATTTTCACAAGTCCCACACTTGGAGAGAGGTTTCCATGTTGTGCAATCACACTGGATGCTTTAAACATCATTTAGAACCTTGATTTGCATCCGGTGGTGATCTTGATTTGCACCAATAGTTTTGGCACGCTCGGTGGAACCTTAGAGGTCTCATTTTTATTGCGAAAAGTTGATGTGCATCTACTCCAATTTTCGTGCTTCAAAAGAGCTATAAATTGCACATTTGGTGACTCCAAGGAGAAGAATCAACTGGTTTCAGCAGTGCAGGCCTGAAAACTCATGAGAAGAATCACCACAAGGTCAAGAGCTGGAGAAGAAGAGGTGTTGTTTGAATATCTGTAGTTATCTCCAAGAGTAAGGTAAAGTGGGAGGAGAATCCAAAGGTCTCCATCTCCACCAAACAGAACTCTCTCAACTCCTCCACCTGGTAGGCCTTTCATTCAATCAACAAGGGTTCTAAGACCAATTAGAATGGCGCAACCACCGAATCCGTATGTCAATTTCACAGGCAGAAGCCCACTTTCCCTCAATGCACAACATCCAATTCCAATTGCAGCCTTGAAGAACATTCCATACTTCACTGGAGAGAATCAGACTACTCCAGGTGATCATGTTAAAGACATTGCCAACCTTTGTGTAATTCATGAAATCAATGAGATGCAAGTGGCTATCAAATTGCTGGCATCTTCATTCAAGGGGAAAGCATTGCAATGGTTTAGAAGTCTTGCCTCAGGTTCTATTCAAAATTGGAATCAGCTATGTATAGCCCTCCATGAGCAGTTTGGGGAAAAGGGAGACAACTTGTCCCTTTTGGAGCAGCTGACAACTATCAAAAGAGCTCCCAATGAGCAGCTGACTGATTTTAATTTCAGATTTCAAAGGACTTGGGAGAGAATTCCAGTGGCAGTCAGGCCAACAACAGAAGGTGCTTTTCTTTACTATCTCAAAGCTCTAAATTCTGATATTTCTATGTTGATTCAATCCATGGGAGGCATAACTATCCCTATGGCTTATAGCATTGCCATTAGGGCTGAAAATTGTTTGATCCAAGCTGGAAAACTAGCCCCTAGACCTCCCATGCCATTGTTTCCAAGTTTAGAGAGCCCAAACACTAATCAAGCACCTAATTTGGCTCCTTCTCCCACTCCTAGAAATCAGAGTTCAAATGAAGCTTCTACTTCATCTCCAAGTGCCCCAAATGAGCTTTAAGAAGTCATGAAGCAATTGCAAAATTTAGGTAATGAGCTGGTTACTCTCAAGAAGTAACAAGCCCAAAGTTTTAGACCTTCCTTCTAGCCTCAACCTCAGCCTAACAGCAGCCATATCAACCTCATAGACCACCTAATCTAGCTGCAAATCTAAATCAAGCAAGGCCTCCTGCCAATAGACCATTTCAGCCCTATAATCCAAATGCTATATCTGCCTCTAAGGCATTGGTGCCAACACAAAACAATGTTGCTCAGGAGTATGATTGGTGTTTTCCATGCAATGAACCTCACAACCAATCTATGTGCTTCAACGGTGCCTTGAATCAAGCATTAATGGTGACAACTACTGGTGTGGAGGGTGAGGGCAGTCAAGGAAACAACCAACAACAAGAAACATTCCAACAGCAATCAGCCCCAAATGACACCACATTGGTAAACTGGCAAGCAGAAGATTTTTGTGGCATGAATCAAGTAGTTTCTCAAGGTGTTGCAGCCAACACAAGGTCAAAAAGAAGGAATTTGGGTGAAGAGCAGCCATTAGCTCCAACCAATCTCCAACCTTCTATGGCTCCACAAATGGTTGGCAAGCAAAATCCAATTTCAAATGCACAAGGGCAGCCAAGAACAGCTCCTAGACCAACTCAAATACCAGTTGTTGCTGCCCACATGCAAGGAGTGAATGTGCCAACCAAGGGATAGCAAAGAGATCCTCCATCACCATTCAGTATCATTGATCAGATGAAGAAGACAAATGTAAATATATCAATGTGGGAATCCCTATCTATCCCAGACAAAGATATTTTCTACAAGCTGCCATGAAGGACTGGCCAACTTTGAATCAACAAGTTCAGATGCAAGAGAAAGTGCTCACAAATGCTGCCCAGCCTGAAGGGAATCATGGAGGACAGCAAGGTAAAATGTTGAAGCCCCCTCCTTTCTATGTTTCATTAATCATTGGAAATCAGTTAGCGCACAATTGCATGATAGATTCTGGGGCAAGTAGCTCGGTGATGCCTAAACAAATAGCCGATCACTAGGGCTCCAGATTAAACCATATCCAAAGGGGTAGTGCGGTGGATGGGACAGCGAATAGAATAACAGATTGGAGTGATTAGAAACTTAAGTCTTACCTTTCATGCATGTCCAAATGTTTTTGTTTTACAAGATGTATCAGTTATAGACCTTCCACCACTCTTTGCCCTATGCTTGTCAAGGGACTTCACAGCCAAGATTGGAGGATATTTGTCTGCTGATTGGTCACACATGCTGTTCAGAACAAGGTATGGAACCAAAGCTACAATCAGGTCTGAACCTATTGCAAACTTCCACATTGAGCCCTACACTCCAAGTCAGATCAATGCCAACTATTCGGCATTTGATCAAGAAGATCACCCAAGCACTGATGAAGCTGACACCAAGGTTGGAAGCATCCTAGATCTAACTCTTGATGAATGGGAAAACAAGGTGCATGCTTTTGATCCTTATCAAGAAGTAGAAGAATCTGAGCTAGGGGTCTATTGCATACATCAAGAAGATCAGCCCATTCCTAGCATCACCAAGCCAAACCACAAGGATGACAATGAGGTATGGCAGCTGTTTTTTTATGGATCAAGGAGTAGACAAGGTGCAGGAGGTGGAGCCATGCTTGTTTCACCTCAAGGAGTAAAGTACTATTCATCTTTTAGATTTCAGTTTGCATGCTCCAATAACACTGCTGAATATGAAGCCTTGGTGCAAGGGATGCATTGGGCAATAAAGAGAGGAATAAAGAACTTGCAAGTCTTTGGTGACAGTGAATTGATTGTAAATTAGGTCAAGGGACAGCATGCTGCCAAGAATGATCTACTTAAGTGCTACAAGAATAGGGTGTGGGACCTCATTGAAGATTTTGAGGGTTTTGGCATCAAATCCATTCCTAGGAAAGAGAACCAAGCTGCTGACAGGCTTGCAGCAGTAGGGGCAGCCTTTGACATTGTGGAAAGCATTCAACAAGACAAGGTACAACCAAACATCCATGTGATTGTGAGGCCTTCAGTGCCGGATAACAATGTCAGTTGGCAAGTGTTTGAAAATGACTAGTAAATCATCCATTTCTTGCAAGAAGAAGCTGAGTTCTCAGCTAAAAATCAGGAAAAATTGGAACAGCAGTATGGTGACGAAGTATTACAGCTGAGAACTAACAAGCTGCCCAAGGGACTTATCACTTTGGAGTCCATTTTTAATCCCAATGATCAGTTTAGAAAGGAGAAAGCAAACATTCAGGTCAAGAGAGAGGATTCATTATCCATCTTGGTAGAAGAGAACAAACCATTGCAAATTGGAAAGATGACAACTGAACAAGAAAGGTATGAGTTCATGCAGCTATGTCAAGAGTTCCCTGATTTGTTTGCTTGGAGCTACGAAGATTTGAAAGGTTTCAATCCCAAGTTAGCTCAGCACACCATTGAGTTGGATCCAAATACTAAGCCCATCAGGCAAAAACAAAGGCCAGTCAATCCACACATGGAACCTCTCATGAGGAAGGAATTGAACAAGTTGATTGAGTCAAGAATCATATTCCCAATCAAGCATTCTAGTTGGGTTTCCAACTTGGTTCTAGTCAGAAAGAAGAGTGGAGAGATCAGATTGTGTGTTGACTTCAGAGACTTGAATAGAGCATCTCTCAAGGACCATTACCCACTCCCTTCCATGGAGCAAATCTTGCAAGTTGTGGCTGGCTCTGAGAGGTTTTCACTACTTGATGGCTACTTAGGCTACAATCAGATTATGGTGAAGGAAGAAGACTAGTTCAAGACAACCTTCACAACCAAATGGGGAACTTATGCATACAGGAAAATGCCATTTGGGCTATCCAACGCTGGTGCTACTTTCCAAAGAGCAATGGACATGGCGTTCAAAGGTTTGATTAACAACGTGGTGCTGATTTACCTTGATGATATCACTATTTTTTCCAAGAATGCAGCAGACCACCTCTCTCATTTGAGACAAGTCTTCACGAGGTGCAGGAGATTTGGAGTGTCTTTGAATCCTAAGAAGTGTATCTTTCTTGCACATGAAGGAAAGCTCCTTGGCCATATTGTCTCCAAAGAAGGATTAGCAATTGATCTAGAGAGGGTTGAAGCCATAAGAGCACTACCATTTCCAAGCCACAAGAAAGCCCTTCAGAGTTTCTTAGGGAGGATAAACTTTGTTTGGAGGTTTGTCCCAGATTTTGCAGCCCTTGTCAAGCCCATCACCAAAATGTTAAAGAAGAGCATGGCTTTCAAGTGGATAGCAGAAGGCAAGGAGAGTTTTGAAGTAATCAAAGAAGCCATTTCTTAAGCACCAACTCTCATCAACCTGGACTTCTCCAAGGATTTCATCCTCTATGCATTTGGAGGTAATGACACTATTTCTGCCATTTTGGTACAGCAGAACAAGGATAATGATGAGCATCCAATTGCCTTCTTCAGCTAGAGCCTAGATGACTATGAGGTGAAGTACTCTTTTATTGAGAAGCATGTACTTGTAGTAATCAGAAGCTTGAATAAATTCAAGCATTTAGTCTCAAACAACAAGGTCCAGTTGCTGGTCTCACATGTTGGGGTTAAGGACTTCCTCCTCAACAAGGATTTGAATGAGAAAAGGGCAGGTTGGATCACCCGTGTCATGGAGTATGACATTGAGATCAAGATCACCAAGCTGGTAAGAGGGAAAGGATTGTGTGAGCAGCTGGTTTTGGGGAAGCAAAAAGAAGTATGCAATGAAGAAGAGGCTGTTTTGACAGTCCAGGACAGCCATGAGCCAAGTGGCAATCAAGAAGAAGACAATGTTGCCCCCACTCCTTGCTGGACCCAAGGTATAATGCACTTCCTAAGCACAAGCCTATGCCCTCCGAGAGATGAACAAGACCCAAAGAAGACACTTCAGATTGCAGGCTATCCCATATGCCATTGTTGATGGAGTTTTGTTCAAGAAAGATGTGAATGGAGTGCTACTGAGATGCATTAGCACAAATCAGATTCATAGGGTATTGGAAGAGTTCCATGGTGGACCAGCTGGTGGTCATTTTGCACCAAGAGTGACAGCTCTAAAAATCATGAAGGCTGGTTATTATTGGCCTAAAATTTTCAGTGATTGCTATGCATGGATCAAGAGGTGTAAGAATTGTGTATTCTTCATAGGAAAAGAGAGACTTGTTGCCCTTCCATTGCATCCAATCTCAGTTGACTAGCCATTCATGCAATGGAGTTTGGACTTCATTGGAGTCATTAATCCCAATTTAATTCAAGGGCACAAATGGATTTTGATAGCCACGGACTACTTCACCAAATGGATCAAGCAGTAGCACTCAAAGAAGCAAATGAGTCCAGATCTTAGACTTTTATGAGGGGATAGCAACTAGATTTGGTATACCTACTACAATAATCTCAGATAATGCATTGGCATTCATTGGATCCAAGGTGACTGAGTGGGCTATCAAGAACGAGATCTACCTAAGCACTTCATCAAACTATTACCCTCAAGGTAATGGCCAGGCCGAGTCTACAAACAAGAACTTGTTGAGGATCATTAGGAGGACTCTTGATGAGAATCAGAGGTCTTGGCATACCAAACTAAAATCAGCCTTATGGGCTGATAGGATAACTCCCAAGAGATCCACAGGTAACTCTCCATTCAAGCTTGTTTATGGAAGAGAGGCAATCTTGCCCATGTCACTTGAGTTGCCAACATTGGAACTCATGAAGCAATTAGAGTTGCTAGAGTTTGAGCCCATGGAGGTGAGATATGCAGAGTTGATGGAGCTGCAGGAGGTCAGAAATTAGGCATCCCAAGCAATGGAAAAGGATCAAGCTTTGATCAAAAATACCTTTGATAGGAAGGCCAAGGATAGATCTTTTCAGGTTGGAGATCTAGTGTTGAAATGGGATGTGGATAGAGCAAAACCGGGAAGGCATTCAAAATTTGATGCCATTTGGAGTGGCCCATACATGGTCACAAAGTGCAAGAACAACAATGCTTTCCAATTGGCCTCATTAGATGGTGAAGAACTGCAGATTCCAGTCAATGGAATCTATCTCAAGCATTGCTTCTAGAGGGAAATTTACCACCTTATAAATATTAGATTAGATTTTCATTCCTCCAAGTTCTTTGCACATTGTTTTCTTTGTAGGTTAGTTTTGCTTTCCCTAAGTGCTTTGGCACACTTACTTTATCCCCGGAGATGTTTTTCAATCCTTGCTTCCATCATGTGATATTCCATCTTCCTCCTTGCACATTCTAAGTCAGTTGAGGTTCTAAACAGAATATTTGATGACTCCATGCCCAATGGACTGCTTCAGGAAACTAGTATTTTCATCTAACAGGTAGATGACCCCTCTGAGTCGCCAAAATTGTTATCCAAAATGGTGCCCTAGCTCATTTTTGTGGCTAACTCCTTGTGTTCTTGCCTCTCTTGTGCCTCAGTCTACATTTTTTTATTTTTAGGCACTCAAGGCTTTCTGGAAATGGCACCATCAGATAGAGCTCTCTCTCAGCTTTCCAGAAAGGTAAAGTTTGCCTCCTAACTCCTTATATTTTTCAAGTTATGGCTTGGCGGAGTTTTTGTGAAAATTTTTCCCATTTGAGGCCCACAGCCAATAGGAAGTTGCCACATGGCAGAGGAGTTCGGGGGTCGGAGGCAAATATGAAATTTTTTCCAAAAGAGTATAAAAAGGTCGATTTTCAAAGGAAAACCCGTGGAAAAGAGAAGGAGAGAGAATTCTAGAGTGAATCAGAGCTTGCCACGTGGCATCTGACTAGCGGAGCGTGGGGAATTTTTGAAAAATTTTCCAAAGACAAAAAAAAGGTAAAATTTGAAAAAATTTCCCGCCGATCCGTTTTTGGGCCGTTTTTGCCCTAAATCTTCAAACGATCATATCTTTTGATCCAGAGCTTAGATTTTCACGTTCTTTATATCATTGGAAAGATGTTAAAATTCTCTACATGATTCCATGGTCAATTTCTAATTTTGGTTTAGTTTGGAGAGAGAAAATTCAAAAACAGTTCTGGTACGTGTCCATGGCCAGAAATGACATTTCAACAACCAAATTTAATACAGAATGGGTCACATTCTTCTCCAATATGGTAAAAATGATAGGGTATGGGTTTGTAAGGTCCTCCATGTTGTTTTAATGCATTTTCCATCAATGAGGGATGGCTCCCATGCGTTTTTCATGTTTTCTCTCTCCTGGGCTCGACCCATGTACTGTAAAAGCCAGATTTGGCTCATTTCTTCATGGTTGAACACTTTTTGGCATTGCAAACTTCTTCTTTCACCTCCAGCAAGTGATAGTTGTAAGAATCAGACCTTTTTCATAGTTTGTAACAGGTTTATACCTCTTTGATGGTGGAATGCAAGAGATTTTTACATGGAATTGACAGTGCAAACTCTGTGAATGCTTTCAGTCCTCTGTTTGTATTGTTTTACTTCATTTTAAGACCTCTAATTACATCTATCAGCTTGTGTATGTTTTCCCTTGTTGCATTTCATGAATTTGTGTCTATTTACATGGCAAAAAATGTTTCACCACTCCTTTTGGTGCATCACCATCTTTAGTTTAGTTTCATTTTTGCATTTTTATCCCTATCTCCTTGCAATTTAGAGTAGGATTAGGATTAGAACCTCTGTAGTTGTGCAAAATATAGATCTAAATCAGAGGAGTTTGAGGAACCAGCCTCTCTCGTAGATTCCTCTCTCATTTTCACAAGTCCCACACTTGGAGAGAGGTTTCCATGTTGTGCAATCACACTTGGATGCTTTAAACATCATTTAGAACCTTGATTTACATCCAGGGGTGCTGTTGATTTACACCAACATGTACCCAAGTGCATGATTATGTGTCTACAAAAATCCAAAAAAATCAAAACAATAAAAAAACAACATAAACATTCAAAAATGTTTCACAAAATCTTAGCAACTTTCAACGCATTTAAACAATATCGATATTTAACTTTAATCCTAAAAATCATTCTAGATTATCCTACGATTATCAACTTTTATTACCCCTTACATCCATCATTACTTGTGGAAAGACCATCAATCAACACTTCATGTATATCCTCTCTTGGTGAAATTTTTGTTCTCAAGTTTTTCCTCGCATATATCACTTCCTGTAAAACAAACCCAATCTAATTTCAGATCAAACTTCAATGAGATCTAATAAGAGTTTCATGAGCAGTAGTTACTCACCTCTTTGGTCTGATCCACTCCCCTTGCATATATTGTTACCTAGGGGCATTTACATATGGTATTTCTTCATTGTGGAACACATTAGAGATGTAGTTAGACATTGATATTATAAGATTGTATTGCATGATTGTTGTTAAATGTTAATCTAGTATAGATAGTATTGTTAGCATTTTGGTTTAAATATAATCTTGGTGTGTTTGTATTATTTTATGCATGAGGGTTTATTTTGCAATCTTTTTTTGTTTTTAATCTTTTTTTGCATTTGTAATCATTATTTTATTTCTAAAGTGCAATAATAAAATATAATTAACACAATCATCATAAACAATGAATAAAACATAAGCTATGAACATAAAAATTAAAGCCACAAACATGTAATCATCATACATCCATGGTAAATCATCATGCATTCACAATAAATCAAATCATAATAACCATCTACTCTAATCAATACCATCATGTAACCTTCTATAACAACTACATCAAATAAAATCAAGAATCTCATATATCATGTCTCATGTATCATGTCCATATGTCATTAGTACATCAAAAATAAATTCCATATCACCAAAAAGTGTTTGTGTACACTATATCAAAAATGTCATATACAAATCAACGTGTGTCGCCAAGGGCATCGATCTATAAAATTGTGCCTTCATCATGAGGCATATACAAAAATACACAATCTCATCACATAATAATTCATGGATGAATCTCTCTTACACTGATACTTCTTGGTCTCTCCTCACTACCTCTAGGTGGTGGCATCTATATTGATTTGATTAACGTCGACAGCCTTTGTGATCTTGTCACAACTAGCTTTCTATCATCTAGTTAAACCCTAGAGCTCTCTGGCCCTTAGGAACTACTACCTCATATAGGGAATAGTATTATCACTATCCTTCCTCATTTGATATTGCAATAACATCAAGTAGCACATCACTCATGCCACATGCCTCGCCATGTGCAATATAACATATCTCTCTATGGTCACTATTGAAACTATCCAAAGAATCTAATCCCTCTTTATCATCCTCTGTTGTATTTATTATCTCAAGTTGTCTCTCACAAAGCATTCCTCTAATCTAAATTCCTCTAAAGGGTCTCTAAGGTGATAAACGCAATATATCCTCATATTAAAACCATATACCTCTCTTCCTATAACACAGTCATTGATGGTCCAACTAATGCTCTTGGATCTAGAGTATGTACTTATGGTTCTACTTACATACTCTATTGCCACACATCTTTGCCTCCTTTCTAAACTCATCCATAACTACCTCCATATCCATCTCCCCCTCTGCTCTATTTATCCACTTACCTCCACTTCACTATCCTAGTCACTCAAGTCAAACTACCTCACTCCACTCCACTTCTAGAATCCTACAAAGGTGGAAGCAACAATAATGCATGTACAACCACCTTCTCAAATAAAATCTTATTTCCAACCAAATATTCATTTCCCTTATAAAGTTATAATTGCATAGACCAAATCCAATGGCTATTTCAAGAAATTGAAATTATGAACCCGTAACACATTCAAACCTTTATCCACAATACATTGCCTCTTCAACTATAAATAATAGACCATATCCTTTCTAGAAATCTACAAAGGTGGAAGCAGTAATAATGCATGTACAACCACCTTCTCAAATAAAATCTTATTTCCAACTAAATATTCATTTCCCTTATAAAGTTACAATTGCATAGACCAAATCCAATGGCTATTTCAAGAAATTGAAATTATGAACCTGTAACACATTCAAACCTTTATCCACAATACATTGCCTCTCCTTCAACTATAAATAATAGACCATATCCTTTATAAACAATCCTTGGAAGCCATAATCAATTACAACAAAAACCTACTCAATTTCCCTTCAAATCTACATCATCTTGGTCACTCTTTCTCATGGCATTTATTCTTCATTTGGAGACCAAATTAGAACACCCATAATAAATAAAATCTGAGACATATAAGTGTATTAACACTTCAGCAATCTCATCTTGAGGTTTTCAAGAAGACACTAAGGAAGGTTTTACATTTTTTTATTACTTTTTATTTCATTTAATTTCAATTTCCATTGCTCATAGGATTTAAATGCGAGATGAACCTAGATGGATAGTGTGAGAAATTCAATCTCAACCATTTCTCTAAATGTGACGTAGCCTTCTTTTAATTTGTGTAATAGAAATTCATGATTCACCTCCTCTATTACACATGTCTCCCCTTCTTATATACTTTGGACATGTCCTCCCTCCTTAATAGTATTGACGTGCACTTCTTTAATTACTTAAAATATTTATGTTTTTACATGCTTTTTCCCCTTTTTTATCATTTGTGTGATGACTATGCACTTCTTCACTTAATGCTTCCATAGAAAAATATTGTGTTTAATGGTCTTTGTATTCTATGAATAATATGTCTACTTTTTGCAATTTTTTCTTCTCCATATCATAAAATTTGACCCCGCATCGGTGAAAAATATCTCATTGATTTTATTATACTCAATCACCATGAATTACATATGAGGCTCTTGATCAATCCTAATTTGATTTTCAAATTCACATCATGGAAACCAAATATGTTGAAAATTCAATTGTCATGTAACCAAAGTGAGAGTGCACAATCGATCATGCTTAAGAGCATGTCATATGCTTTAGGTATTTCCATCAATTGTATATCAAGAACTTTTATACTCATGCTTCTACTACAAGTTGTACACGGATGTGGGAAAGTTATCTAACCACGTTTACTTATATCTTTTCCAACTAAACCATTCTATGGCTTCACCTTGTAGGAAATAAACCCAACCACTTTCAAATGGAAAATGACATAACATTCCCGTGAGGCTCCTAAATTTTTGTAAGTTTTTATCAAAAATTATAATTGTTATCAAGAAAGGAGGAGACTCTATCTTTTTTATATAAATCAAAATACATGTTAGTGTTCAATTTGTAGGTTTATCGGATGAGGTAGAGAGGTATTTGAATAAGATTTCCTTTTAGTTTTTGATATGGAGAAGTTCATAAATAGATATATTGTCCTTGGTTTTGAATAGGTCTTTGATTATATTATACTCAACAAGGCTCTATTAAGTAGAGTGTGTGGGACTAGGATGATATTTTTAGGGTGCACATCTTTTAGACCTTTAAGAGGTAGGTTTATTGGATGTACACATGTTGGGAGGCACCTAAGAAGATTTTGGAGTAGAGGTAGTCAAAGGCTCATAAGCTTTACTTGCAAAGGAGGTAGTTATTTCCTCTTTTTTGTTGGTAAGCATGAACTTCCTCTTGGTTTTCCTCAGGTTCATTATCACTTTCTCCCGGGAGCTCATATGTTTATAAGACTAACATAGTCCTAGGGTTACTTATCAAGTTTTTACACACCATCTTTGAGCATGGGAACTATCTCAAGGCTATCAATTTCTTCTTAAAAGATGTCAAAGGCTACATAGAAATTTGGGTAATCCACTTCAGAATTATTTGTCTTTTGTGGAATTTTCACCATAAATCTAGGGCTAAATCTACCAAGTTAACGAGTTAGAGTGATGGCGGAGAGTACTACCGGTTGTGTACTTTATTCTAAGAACCTCGGTATTCCCTCATTATTTGATTTATATTCCATTATTGTTTATTGCATTCGAATACTAAGTTTTTCATGGGCTATTTATTTAAAGGTTGGCTTTGATTTGATTGTACACCTTGTCTTTGCAAGTTTCTAACATCATTTGATAGTTTTTGGACAATTTGATCTAAGTTCCTAATTTCTATATTCAAAGTGGAAGATGAGGGTGTGGAAGAATAATTTTAGTTCTTAAATTATTACACAAGGGGAAAATATTCCCAAAGTCACCCATACAATTTTGTGTGGGGGTAATATTAATTTGACTTTGGTGACCACCACAAGATGCGGTGATTTGGTGCGGTAACACTAAGTGTTGATTAGTTGATTGTTAAGTAAAATGGTTGGCGAATGATCTAGAGGATAGGCATGGTTCATTTGTTCTCAAATATTCCTAAAATTAGTTTCATATGAAATAACTCGTTGAGATATTTATGACACCTTGTAAATGATGAAAAATGAATATCATATACAAAGATACATTCCACTTAATTTTATCTCTAACTAGAAAAATTAAGCGTAGGTTACACAATGACGATGTGGCGTGTTGAGAATGTGACAAGTAGATGAGTGTGGTGGTCACAAGTGGTAAAATTTTCTCATATAAAAAAATTGGTTAGCAACCTTAGGTCTTTGATTATTGAGGTGGGTCCCACATGATATGTCACCTGGGGGCCCAACAGCCGGTGGGGTGCACTCTTTTTCAGGAGGGGGACCCTACCACCTTTCTTCACTATACATGGTATTTTAATTTTCATATAATGCCTTGAGACTTCCTTCTCACCATTAATATGGGACTAGTTCCACATAGTTATCAAAGACTCCTAAGTAGCTTGGTGAGTTGGAGACCAAGCTCAATATTCCACAATGGTTAAGCCACTTCATTTCATACTTGAGCTACCTTGTAAGTTGAGAAAACTCATTCACATTTCTAATTTACCAATGAGTCGAATGTAATGTTAATAACTCATCACAACCTCCACCAAGTCAATTTTTGAGTTCAACCAAACCAACTAATGCACAATTTATCAGCAAAGCTATAAGGACAAGAAAGACATCCATAACCACTGAGTTACAACCAAGTGCTTTGGGTGGTGAGACCACCATGGAGGATATCCAACCAGCCTACTAGAGAGTTAGGAGTTGGAATGACAGATCTCAAAACAAAAGTGAATACCAATGTGGTCGTAGCACAAGTTGAGCGAATTCGGTTAAGAGTTTAAAAGGTTATTATTTTCTGATACACAAGAAATATGGGATTTAATTCTCAATATATGCCAAAGGATGTGTATGGGGAGTTAACCCCTTGACCAACCAATAAAATATGAAGACCTTGGCCTTTAGGGCTAAAAATTGTCATAAAAGGCCCTAAATTATATTTGAAGGAAAATATTTTTTATGTTGTAAGATCTTAATAAATACCAACCATTTGTAAGAGGAGAGTTAGAAATTATAATGTCTTTTTAATACAATTATATTTTTAGAGAGGTAACCAAACAACCTTGGAGAAATTTTGGAATTTCTAGTCCCATGTTTTGGGAGATTTTTAGCCTTTTTGAAAGAAAATAGCCTTATGGAGAGAGAGAAGGCATTTTTAGAGAGAGATAAGTAGGTACTTGTATGTTTTTGCATAAAGTATCCTTTAAAGACTTCCTAAATACTAAAACAAAAGTATTTTTAGGTCATAATGCCCATTTTGGTGAATTTGATGTAAGGAATTTTTTACGTCATTTTAATAGAATCGAGTTCATCTTATTAGTGAACCTAGAGACATGGTGCCTCGCGGACAAACTCCATTATTAAGTTGGGAGTTATTTGTCTATAATTTTATTCCTATTATTTTTTAAATCAATTTATGATATGATTCTAAAGTTTTTAAAGACATTTCAATCATTTATGGGAAATGAAAATTACCTTATAAAGTACCCAAAATTGATAATTGGTTGAGTGAGTTATATGAGTGTTTTCCATGGTCAATTTGAACCTCATAATTCATATTTTTATACTAATTTACATAAAATTAAGCCAATTTTACATATTTTCAAGTGATTATGGAAAATTTGAGAAAAGATGGATATGTATGCGGAATTGATGAAATAAATTTGTAATGCATTTCATATCATTTTATGTCAAAATACAACATAGTGAATGGATTTGAAAATTAAGTATCCATAAAAATGGAGAATTGAATCAGTTTCTTTTAACCATTTTTAAATCAAGTTTGGTATTATAGAAGGATTTATTAAGCTTTGATAATAATCTTCCACTTTAGATTTTAAATTGGTTCAGTTTGTGGTTGGATATACACATTACAACAAGATAACCATTAACAAAGATATAAACAAGAAAATACTTAATGAAATAAACCCACAACTTCAGGAGGAAAAAATTGAGTTTAGAAGAAGATGGCATTCCTTGGAGGATGAGAATCAGGAGCTCCAAGAGAGATTGACAAGCCATGGAGAATTTATCATGGGTGACATTGAATCATTGCAAATTTAGTTATAAGACAAAGATGATATATTATCAAACTATCAAATTGGTGAATAATTAGAGGAGATAAACAAGTCTTCCATGCAAAGGAGACATATCTCTACTACATATATCTGAGACCATTTGAGGGGTCCACTATAAGTGATTCACCGTGTATACTTTCCTTTCATCCAGAATCAAATGTCAATTTTTGTAAATTTGTGAAGCATACTAAAGGTATTGGATATAAGTTAATAAATAGGATGGGTTTTGATGGAAATGGCCTTGGTATGTATGGAAAAGGAATTATAATCCCATACAGGTAGAGGAAAGACCTTGTTATGAGGGTTTGGGATATGAAAATGAAAATAAATATATTGAAGAATGCTCCAAAATAGTTGAAGTAAGACTCTCTTGAAGAGAATATCCTATGCCACTAGAATTTCAAAAATAACCTATTTAAGGTAAAGACAAGATGTCTTTTTCAATCATACTAATGAGGATATTATTTCTTTAAAAATTGGGTAAGCCTCACATAGTGATTTTGGGAGTGGGTGAAAATCAAGGAAGGAACAACCTTCTAAGAATGGAAAAACATCCAAAGAGGATGCAAAACATCTCCAAAGAGAGATGAAAATTTCAAAGGAGGTCATTCTTACACAGGTGATAGTCCTAAAAGTATGGATGGTGTAAATACTTCAATATTAACTTCAACTATGTGAAGGATGGTCAAGTAACACCAAATTTTTGGTATTCATTTCCATGTATTTTTGTAGATTAAATAACCATTGTGTGGCCATGTGTTGGAAGAGGAAGTGCTTAGAATGGAGGATTAATAAATACTATATCCAAAATAATATATGGGAAAAAATAAAAAGTATTGTACTCATTATAGAATGAGTGGACACTAGATTAAAAATGTTGGAAACTCCACTCTCAACTTCTCTTAAAGAAAGTGGAAAAACCACCAACAGTCCAATCCCATGAAGAAAACCATCTATCCAATGAAGAAACCAATAAAAAAGAGTAATCCAGAGAGGAAAATCCATCAAAATGGGTTGGTAAGACAATACTTACCTTTATGGATAGTATATTTTCATAGCTCCAATTAATTGTTGTAATACTTACTTTTTCTCCTCCAATTCATTTTTTTGGTTTCCATAAGAATGAAAGAAACTAAATTGCTGTTTTGAGTAAAATTTGGACGTAGATTATGGAAAATCCATTCGGTGAGAAACAAAAACATGAACTTATAAGGTGTGCCATTTTATTCTCATATGCATGCTTATCAATTATTATAATAATTGACAAGATAAGTAAAAAGATTCTCTAAATCAGTGTTGAAGGCATAATGAGCATTTTTTCTTGAATTTACGTTAGAATTCTTTTCCTTCCATTTAATATAAGTACAATTTCTTCTATTGTGGTATTTCTAATGAGGATAAATTTTGACGATGGATTGAACATAGTGAAGGGTGAAATAAATATAGAGATTAAATCAATGAGGAAGGAGATGATGAACACTCTTTCAAACATGAATACTGACATGTATTCTCATTCAAATCACATGGATTCCTCAAGCAATGCATAAATAGATATAAATAAAACCAATGAGGATTCAGTACACAACTTGGTATATCTTCTAGCCGGTGGCGTAACATTATTATGAAAGTGCAAATGTGCAAGTTTAATGGGAATTACCCAATCACTGTATCAACCAAATGGAAATTTTTAATTTACATTAAGTTCCAAGTGGGAATAATGTGGTAATATTTTTTTTTGTATCTAGAACCAGAACAATTCACTTGGTATTATTGGTTATACACTCAAAATAAGAAGAAGGATCTTAATTTCAAATGGTCAAGTTGCAAACACACTACAAAAGTAGTAGTGTGGTCAAGAACTAATTTATCCAATTGGAAAAGTTGCAAAAAACATTATCAATAAAGTACTATATTCGAGTAGCTCTAGAGCTTGTCATTACGTGTGGATATAAATACATATGCCAATATGAATGATTAATTCATGTGTGGTCTCAAGGATCATATCCAATATGAGGTATGAATGTTTGATCCACTCACTATTTATGAGTTTATTATCATGTCATGTAGGGTAGAGGAAAAATCCCTTGCCATGAAGAAGAATAATTTTACTCCCATTAGAGATCGTAGCACCTCAATACCGTCTTTCCTGAAACTACCCAGAGTTGATTTCACAACAATTTAAAGATAAATGAGTAAAAGGGATATGTTATAGTTGTGATAGTAAATGGAGTAAAGGACATAAATGTGCTAAGAATAAATTATAATACATTGAGGGGAAAAATGAGGAAGAAAAAGCAAATGAAGAGTCTAATGAAGAGGAATAGGTTCATGAGATCACGATTAAGGAATATCAACTA
Organism: Taxus wallichiana var. yunnanensis; assembly: GCA_018340775.1. Taxonomy (NCBI): domain Eukaryota; kingdom Viridiplantae; phylum Streptophyta; class Pinopsida; order Cupressales; family Taxaceae; genus Taxus; species Taxus wallichiana. The sequence continues at coordinate 506,993,680 of CM031235.1, forward strand.
ATTCTATCTTACCATGAAATTTATAGCATTAATACCCCAAAACCCTTGAGATAACGAAAATAGGGTGACAATATTGATTATTTGTGGAAATACTCATAACTTTATCAATCATAAGTTGTCTTTATACTTAAATTTTTTTGTTTATCCAACCCAAAAGTTAGAGGTCATAGTGGCAAATTATGGTAAAAATTCCATAAGATTAAGTTATCCATGGGAGATTATCTTCTACTATAAGGTCCATGTATGCCATTTCAATTGGGGTACAAACATTGTGTTAGGGGTCTAATGGCTCGCTACCTTGGGAACAATTGAGATGAATTTCCAAGATTTATTTATGTGGTTCCATTTTGAAGGGATGACTTTTGACTTGTGAGGGATGCATGTAAAATATTTGTAGTTGGTAAGTTCTCAACACATGTAAAATTTTCTTAAGGGTTTCGATGGGTTTTTGATGCAACTATTTTAACTAGAATCTTGACCATCAAAAATAACTATACCATTAGATGTAAAAGAAATTATAAATAAGCACTCAATTGTTTTAGGGGATATGGAAAAAGGTTGCTTCCCAAAAGAAATCTTGATCATTTTATTTAACATTATGTTATCGCAAAATCATTGCACCCTAAATGGCTAAAACATGAGCAGGATGTTCAAGTGTGATTAGGTAACATGGGATCACCTCTCAAGTTGTGGGACTTGGGATCGAGGTGAACCTTCGAAGAAGGCCAGCTTCCTCTTCCTATACTATGTGTTGTACTACTCCTAATGCAATAAAACAGCTTAACTAGACCTATACTAGAATTTCATGAGATTTAGGGAAAGATATTTGTAAGAAATATAACTATAATAGGGATGGTGCTAGACCAAATAAAGGGTGTTTCTATACTTTGAGAAGGGTTTATTTGAAGAGGGTGTTGTGCAACACAAGCCAACATCACCTACTACAACTTAGAGAGGGTAACAAAATACCACAGACTAAGAAGCGTGTGTTCCCTTTTCTAAACTCAATCGGAGACAAATAAAATTCAGTCTTCCAGTGTAGAAGGATGGACTTGAGAAGGGTCAAAAATCACCACAACTCAATTACATGCAATACTCCACCACTTGATAAGCATAGAAATCCAAGAACCTGCAATAGAAACTTGAACTTGCACAATGTACCTACAATCATGAGAAAGACACAAAGAATTATGTGGGATGATGAAAGGACTAATAGTAGTCACAAAACATACACTTTATTACTTCAACAACATGCACAATGCATCATTACATTCAAGAAGAGGCAATGGTTTCCATTACAGTCTTGGAAAGGAGGCTTGAAAGTTCCCAATCCACAAAGATAACTTGTAAAAAGAGAGGATTCTTGAAAAAATGTGCAAAATGTCTAACTTTTCCAGCTTGTGTCACATGTCTAACTTTTGTAACTAGTGTAACCCCTTGGAATGAGCTTCCAACTTACATTTATAGAAGAACTTCACGAGAAAAGAGAGGATAAGTCATAAATTCCTCCCTAAAATGAAGGCACATGATGGTCAACATTAATTACAGAATTGGTTAAACCACTTAAGAACATTCCATCATGTCTCATTAATGAAGGATCTAGTACTTATCTACTCATTTAATTAAAATAATATTTTAAATAAAATATTTTAATAATAAATATCATTTTATTAAAATATTTTAATAAAAATATTAATTTAATTTTTTTTTAAAAATATATCAAATTAATGATAATTCCAAGTGGGACCCCCTTAGGGTTGGTTTGCATTAAAGGAGGGTCCCTTGAGAGAAAGTCCAACTCGGTAGTTGGCTCACCTTACAACTCACCAAGTTGGTCGGTGAGTTGTTCCTCATGCATTCCACCATATCAATCTCCTTATGCTACATCAATCGACGAGCTCCTTCTTTCCTTGTGAACTTGACCATTGACATGGCGAGTTGATCAACCACTTAATGCATCACTTGATTTCTGTACCAAGATCTCACTTATCTTTGTTGAAATTTCACATGACCCATACATCAACTATCATAACTCACTTGACTTCTTTGTTCTCATACCTTATACAATGAACCTCTCTTTTAGCTTAGGTACTCACGATTCAGAGCGATCTCTCCATAACAAGATCAACTAGGTTTTCAAATGATGACTCATGAGCTCATTTCCTTGGCTCTTACCATGAGCCTATTTCATCCTCTAGCTCATCTTGGCTTCATGATCCCACCAAGTTCTTGTGGCTCATCCCACCATCGCCCATTCTTAAACTCAATTTCAAGCCAATTCGAATCATCTTCATGCCCAAATTGAAGCGATTGAGCTCCCCTATTGGTTCTTCTCCTCACGCATGTTGAATTTGCACAACTTATCTACAAAAGAGATCAAGGCCAATCAATTTATAATTACATTAGGGCTAATATGAACTCATCTCTAATGCCTATGAGGATTCTAATTAATCACCCTTTGTAACTCCCAAGCTCCTTAAAAGCCGTAATGAGATCATATCATCCAACCAAACCAAAGATCCTTAATTTAGTGAGTCGATTCGAGTTAACTCACCTTGATGTTTTAATAAAATTTATTCCACGTTGTCTCTAACTTCCTTTCCTATAAGTGAAAAAAACATCCCACTTAGTCGATCATTGTCAAGTGAGCAATTCCCCTTTCCTATAGACCGACCTCATCTTTGTAACTCCTCAAAAGACTCGGACCACCCAAAACCATCAACTAAACTAAGCTACCACTCTTCCAATGACTAACTCCAAGACACTCTTGCATAACAAGAGCTATCTTTCCAATCTCCCATACGAAGATCCAGCTTTGATGAGAATTTGTATATTTCATAGTTCTATATCTCAAAACCCTTAAGTTTCCATTTCAATTTCTAGCACAAGAAGCATGTAATGAGCTCAAACCTGAGATTCCAATGTATCTTGATCACTCGACTTGTTTTATAGCTCACGAGTAGCTTTCCAAAGCTACTCCGCGAGCTATATGAGCTCAAAATCCAATTTGGGCATTTCTATACTTGACCTTGAAACCTTTGGATCTCCTAGATTTCCTTGAAACTTGAGGATCATAGAGATATAGTAAAATCTCCTCAACATGATTAATCAATTTTAATTAATTTATCTCCATTACGACTGGAAGTGGGCTCACTAGGACCAATGTTTCGTTTTGAGCACAACCTGAACTTCCAAAACCTAAGAAAGGAGAGAACAACCTAAAATGATTATGAAACTAAATGGAATATTGCAAATGTCCCTAAAGCACATAATTTTTCCTATATGCCCAAATTTTTCCCGTGAAGACCTTTCTCAATCCTAGAGCACAATAGGACCTCGTTGTCCAATTTTTCCATGTGTGCAAAATTGGATAACATTTTTGCAACCTCTCGGGATGATTTTCTACTAAGTATGATTCCATTATGCTTAATTTATCTATTGGGCATGGATTCAATATTGTAATTTTGAATATGATTTGACCTTTTGTGATACATCCCAAAGTCTCCTTCATATTATTGATCTTGAATTTTTTGGTAACACTAGGTAGGAAAAGTACTGAAGTTGAAAAATGTTTAACACCTATAGAGCACTATGGAATTTAAATGAAGCATTTGAGGAGTTCAAAATCCTGAAACTCTTTTGAACTTTGAACCTTCTTATCCTTGAAAATCTCTAGTGATGATACAATGTGCAAGAACAACAAAATACGTGACAAAAAGGAAAGCAAAAGCAACAGCAACACACAACAATGTGCAAAACACTTGGAGGAAAACACCTAACTAAGATGTACAAGGGGTGGAATGATCTCAAAAATAAATTTTGAGATGTATTCCATTCACATGAATGGATAGTTCTTCTCCATTGAGCCTAGATAGGTGAAATGAATTCACCTCTTTACAACCTCGTGATAATTTATGGACCGCTCCAAAGAGCGTCAAACCGGGTGTGCTTTCCTAGTTTGGTTGTATCTTCATCCCTTTTGAGAAGTAAATCTTCCTCTTGAAAATGCTTTTGGACACCTTGTCAAATAAATTCTTAACTGGAGCCTGATGTTGCTCCAAAGTCTTCATAGCCTTGTTTCATACTTCTTCTAACTCCATGAGCTCAGCAAACCTAACTGTCAGAGGATCACTCTCCATAACCTCAAGCTGATGAGCTAACTCCAAAGAAGGTAACTCCAAGGAGAGCGGAATTTTTCTTCTCTTCCATATACAAGCATGAAAGGAGAATTTCTGATGGCCCTTTTAGGTGTGATTTGATCTACCCATAAGGCAATCTTAAGTTGTGTGTGCCAAGTCCTCCTATTAGTTTCCATAGTGCATTTGATAATCCTTGTGAGGTTTTTTGTTGCTAGACTCAACCAATCTGCTTTCCTTACAGAGATAGTAATTGGATGAAGTTTTGAGATAAACTCCATTCTTAACAACCCATTCACTCAACTTTAGACCAAGAAAATCCATTGCATTATCTGAAATAACTATAAATGGAACACCAAACCTTGTCATTATACCTTCTAAGAAATCAAAAACTTCCTTCTCATTGCTCTCCTTCAATGCTACTACCTCTGTCCATCGAGTAAAATAGTCCATTATAGTAAGGACCCATTTATGTCCATCATTGGATGGAGGATTAATCATTCCGATGAAATCCAACCCCCATTGAATGAATTATTGATCCATTTCAATTAGATGTAGTAGAAGAGCTACCAAATTCTTATTTCCAAAGAAAAGGCACATTCCTTGCACTTCTTTACCCAGAGATGGGAATATTTGAATAAATATGTTCAATAGTATCTCGGCTCACATGATCTTGGTAGCTCTTGTTCATGTAGAATAATGTCCTCTAGATAGGCCATTATGAAACTCTTCTAGTATCTTACTTACTTGTTCCAGGACCTATACACCCAAGGATAAAACCATTCAAATCCCTCGAAAGAGAACATTATCTACCCGAAAATATGGAATGGATGAAGACGGAAAATTTGTCTTTGATTTTAATCCATGTTCATAGGATATGCTCCTAAGAAAAGGAAATTCTTCATTTTGGATAACCATTCAACTTGATCATCACCTTCATCAGTGTTTAGGAGTGTCATGTCCTCATCACCTTTTGATTCCAAGTCTGCAGCAAGATTTTGACACAAACCTTTACCTCTAATAATTTTGGTAACTTTGATATGTACATCATACTCCATCACATGGATGAGACACCATCAAATGAATTTATTTGTTGGACAACATGTGCTTGAATTCATTCAAAGTTCAAATAACTGCAAACACTTATTTTTCAATGAATGAATATTTGAGCTCATAGTATTTGCTGGATTTACTAAAGAAAGTTATTAGTTGCTCCATCTGATCATCATTTTATTGGGTGAGGATCCCTGAAATGCTCTCTTAACCTGCAAAAGCATAAAGAATAAAATATTTATCAAACATGGGGTTCACCAGTGTGGGAGCTTGAGAAAAGGCCGTTTTGATGGGTTCAAATCTATCCCTTCCTTCCTTTGTCCATGCGAATGGAATATTCTTCTTCAAAGATGGTCGTTAATGGTTTAGCCAAGGATGTGAATTGAGGGATGAATCTCCGCATGAAGTTTATGGTTCCCAAGAAACTCTGAAGACCCTTCTTATGACTTGGGAGAGATAAGGACATAAGCGAATGAATCTTGGATGGATCAATTTAGATTCCTTCCACTAAAACAATATGCCCTAACAACTTCCCCTCATGCACTTAAAAACACATTTCTTAGGATTAAGTTAAACACCAAATTCTCTACATCTTTAGAAAACCTTCCTTAGATGTGTGATATGGTCTTGTTAATGCTCAAAGTATACAATTATATCATCAAGGTACACCAAGATGATGTCATTGATTAGTCCCTTAAATGCCATGTCCATTGCTCTTTAGAAAGTAGCCTTGACATTGGACAATACGAATGGCATTTTTGTAAGCATATGTGCCCCATTTGGTAGTGAAAGTCATTTTAAATTGATTGGCTTCTTGGACCAAAATTTGATTATAACCCAAATATCCATCGATCAAATAAAATATTTGAACTCCTACCACCATTTGAAGTATTTTCTCCATCGATGGAAGGGGATAGTGATCTTTCAATGAGGCATGGTTCAAATCCCTAAAGTCCACGCATAACTGAATTTCTCTGTTCTTCTTCCTTACGGGGACCAAATTGGCTACCCAAGAGGAATGCTTGATAGGAAAAATTATACAGGCCTCGATGAGTTTGGTTAGCTCCTTTCTCATTAGTGGCTCAATTTTGTGATTAATTGGCCTTTGCTTCTGACAAACTAGTTTGGTATTATGATCCAATTCGATGGTATGTTGTGTTAGACCTGGATCAAAACCACATAGGTCTTTGTAGCTCCATGCGAAAATGTTATGATACTCTTGAAAATTTTTGATGAAAGCTTCTTTCTCTTGGGAGTGCATACTTTTCCAATATTTAGAAGTTTTTCATTTGCTACCTCGACTTCCTCAAAGTCTTCTTCTTTGACCACCATGTTAGAGATTTGTCTTTTTGCTTGATCATATGAATTAAAAATGGATTCCAGAGTAACTAATCCTTTTGGTAGCTTTTTGTTTTTCAATTGTATGATTTGATCACCATATGCTTCTTGTAACTTATCTTAATTCTTTGCAGTGAACTCTGCTTCTTCTTGTAGGAAAAGGACAATTTGTTTATCACTATCAAACACTTTCCAGCTACTCACACTATCATGAACTACAGGTCAAACCACTATTTTGACAAATTTTTATCCTTCTTTTGTGATATCAGTAGGTATGTCATATTGCGAGACAACCATAACAATCCTATCGGCATCTTGATTTTGATTTCTGGGAATAACATGAATCTCGAAAGCCTCAAAATATTCAACCAGATCCCAAATTTGGTTCTTGTATGATATTAAAAGATCATTTTTGGATGCACTTTGCGTGTTGTCACTTGATGAACAACCAAATCACTAACTCTAAAAATAGTCAAGGCTTTGATTCCCTTCTTTTGAGATAGTTGAATTCCTTACACAAGGGCCTCACATTCAATAACATTGTTAGTGCAACTAAATTACAAATGGAAATATGAGAAGTAATTACCTCCTTTTGGAGAAATTAGCACGACACTAAAGCACTAGGTCCATTCTTACACCTCGAGCCATCGAAGAAAAACTCCCACATCCTTCAAATTTTCTTTTGTTTTGACAAGTTGTGCTATAATTGTACCTTCTTCATTAATGCAAAGTATGTACCCAATCCCATCTCTTCTAAAAATAAAAAACCAGCTTCTTCTTCTACTAATGCCTCAAAGCATAGGGATCATATTGATGATCTAAACTTACTTCTCTCACAAGATCGGTTGGTTTTTTATCAGCAACTTCTTCCTCTTGATCATGGATGGTATAATTCCCATTTATAGGACTAGCAGTATAGGTCTCCACATGATTATGAAAAATTGGATCCACCATTATAGTCACTTTAGTTCTATATTAAGTCCTAAGGATCATATGTGACCAATCAGCTGATAGGTAACTACCCATCTTGGCAATGAAATCTCATGATAGGTAAATGGTGAAGAGAGGAGGAAGATTGATGACCGATATGTCTTGTGTAAATGAAAACGAGGACATACATTGATAGTAAGTTGGATTCCTTTGATGACTCGAAAGTCTAAACTATTGTACCATCTAATTGAACAACTCCTCTAGATACTAGTGTATATTATATTCCTAACATGTTTGTAATTTGTTTGGGTATAACTGAGCTATTGGCACCAGAATTGATCATGCAATTATGTACCAAATGATCACCAATGATCAGGGAAATATAGAATGGTGGTGGTTTGTTCACCTTAGGAATACATTTCCCTTCCGATTGACAAAAACTCATAGCGATTCTTGCCTCACAACCCGATGATCCATCGCTTATACCAAAACTTTTTATAACCTCTTACAACAATTTTCTTTGAGAAGGAATTGAGAGTGTGCCCTAAATGGTAACACTCGTGTTGGTCTTCTTCATTTTTACAATATTGAAGGTAAATGCTCCTACTTTGTTGATATTTCTTTGGGTGTTAGAATTCTCTTTTGGAAAGTTCTTATTGGGTACCGTGATGCTGAATGCATTTTTAGTGGTTTCTTTCCCGCATCTTTATCAAACGTCACTTATGGCCTAGGTGGGAAGTGGATGCTTGATTGGATTTGGAAGGTTGAGATTCCATTTCCCTCTTTTTAGAATGAGTATTCTCTAACACTGATGAGGAATCAATATTTAACCCACAAAAATCTTGGTTGCCAATTTAGCAAGGTGGCTTCTTCACGTGTCTGTGGTTGATATGATATTTCCTACGTAAATGAATTTTGTATTTCCTTTGGAGGAAAATACGCTTTAAATCATAAGGTCCTATCTAAGAACTCCATTATGGAAAATATTTTGGTTGTGAGGTTAAACACAAGGATAACACCATTCGTAGTCTTGAACTAGATTATTTTAGATAGGCTAAATGAGCTAGCGGGGAAGAGGGTTCGAAATTTCAAAGGCCCGACATTCGTAGCTTGACTTGAAATTTTATTTTGAAGCTGATTTTTCCTTGAAAATAAGGATGGTTAGCCTAATAGTGTCAATTTTTGACACGTATGGACGATTATATTGAAACCATTTCCTCTTGAGTGCAACGAGCTCATTCTTGAAAGTTTACAGCAATGACTTGACTTTAAAAAGATCATTTGAAAGGGTGGGGGTAGACTAAATTGGTTTCTTGGAAGTTAATAGAATAGGACCAATGATAGGTTGAGTGTTTGTAATATCTCAAGACAATGGCATTGGTGGTCATGGATATATCTTTCTATCTTAAATCAATTAATTCTTTGCTCTTATGGCAACTTTGTAGGCATCATGTAGTGTAGTCCCTCCCATGGAATGGATCATAACTTCTACATCGTTATGTAAGGCTCACAAATAATACAAGAATGCATTATTCGAGAAGGTTTTATGAGTGTCAGAATTCTATTCTAAGTCTTATGGAATCAGAAGTTGAAATCACTCATGTATTCTTGGGGAGCCTCGTTATGGTACTAAGATGTTCCAACAAAGTGACATGTGATCACTCTTGTCTTTGAATTGTTTGCAGACTTTCTCTCCCAAGATGTCCCAAGTGGTTATAGTACCAGCTTCTAACCCACAAAACCACTGAAGTGCTTTTCCCTTGAAGGAAGTGGCAAGGAGTCTAACTGCAACATTGTCTTCTATAATATTATGTACTATGCAAATGCTGGCTACATCAAGAATATGTTCCACCAAAGTAATATGAGTTTCCCCTGTGTAAAAGGGAAAACTTTTGAGTGCCGCACCAAGTATAGGATCACGTTGAGCCAACTAAAGAAGACTGCTTACATTAAAAGGAGGAAAAACTTGGTTCCTTGCAGGGGCTGCCATACTAATGAGAGGTTGATTATTCCTAGGAGGAAACCTTCCATAAGGAGGATTTAAATGACCCCTATGAGGTGATGCTAAAATGGGTGATGTTGAGATGTCTCTTTTCCTTCTCCCTAAAGGAGACAACGATAGTTCGATATGTTGATAATTTCCTTTCTTAGAAGAAGATCCTATCTCGAATTCTTTTCCTAAGTTAACACATTGAGATTTGAAATCTAGGTATATAGAGCCACCAGGTACTTTGATTTGTGTAAGTGAGAAGAGAAGTACCAACTCTTGGTCCCACCAAGTGTGCCAAAAATTGTTATTGCCAAATCACTACACCCTCCGAATGGCCAAAATGTGAACATGACATTCGGTGTGATTGGGTAACATGGGATCACCTCTCAAGCTATGGGACTTGGGCTTAAGGTGAACCTCCAAAGAAATTTGACTTCCTTCCTATACTAAGTGTAGTGCAATAAAATGGTTAACTAGACCTATACTAGCATTTCATGAGATTTAGGGAAAGAGATTTGTAAGAAATAAAACTATACTATGGATGGTGATACACCAAATAAAGGGTGTTACTAGAATTTGAGAAGGTTTTATTTGAAGAGGGTGTTGTGCACCACAAGCCAACTTCACCTACTACAACTTAGAGAGGGTAACAAAATACCATAGACTAAGAAGCATGTGTTCCCTTTGTTAAACTCAATCGACAAACAATATTTCAGTCTTCCAGTGAAGAAGGATGAACTTGAGAAGGGTGAACAAGAACCACAACTCAACTGCATGCAATAATCCACCACTTGATAAGCACAAAACTCTAAGAACCTGCAATAGAAACTTGAACTTGCACAATGTTACTGCAAGCATGAGAAAGGCACAAAGAAGTATGTGGAATGATGAAAGGACTAATAGTAGTCACAAAACATACACTTTTATTACTTCAACAACATGCATAATGTATCATTACATTCAGAAGAGGAAATGGTTACCATTACAATCTTGGAAAGGAGGCTTGAAAGTTCCCAATCCACAAAGATAACTTGTAGAAAGGAGAGTATTCTTGAAAAAATGTGTAAAATGTCTAACTTGTCCAACTTGTGTCACACATCTAACTTTTGTAACCAGTGTAACCCCTTGGAATGAGCTTCCAACTTACATTTATAGAAGAACTTCATGAGAAAAGAGAGAAGTCATAAATTCCTCCCAAAAATGAAGGCACATGATGGTCAACATTAATTACAGAATTGGTTGAACCACTTAATAACATTCCATCATGTCTCATTAATGAAGGATCTAGTAATTATCTACTCATTTAATTAAAAAATATTTTAAATAAAATATTTTAATAATAAATATCATTTTATTAAAATATTTTCATAAAAATCTTAATTTAATAAAAAAATTAAAAATATCAAATTAATGATAATTCCAAGTGGGATCCCCTTAGGGTTGGTTTTAATTAAGGGGGTCCCTCAAGATAAAGGCTTACTCGGTGGTTGGCTTGCCTGCCAAATCACCGAGTTGGTCGACAAGTTGTTCCTCTCACATTCCACCACATCAAGCTCCTTATATTGCATCAATCAATGAACTCTTCCTTTCCTTGTGAACTCGACCGCCGATTGACATGGCAAGTTGATTGACCACTTAATGCATCACTTGATTTCTGTACCGAGATCTCACTCATCTTTGTTGAAATTTTGCACGAGCCATACATCAACTATCACAACTCACTCGACTTATTCGAGATCACAAACTTATATGATGAACCTCTCTATTAGCTTAGGTACTCCCGACTCGGAGTGAGCTCTCCATAAGAATCTCAACTAGGTTTTTAAATGACGAATCATGAGCTCATTGCATCGGCTCTTACCATGAGCCTATTTCATCTGTTGGCTCATTCCAACTTCATGAGCCCACAGAGTTCCTATGGTTTGTCCCGCCATCGACTATCCTTAAACTCAATTCCAAGCCAATTCAAATCATCTTCACACCTGAATTGGAATGATTGATCTCCCTTAATGGTTCTTCTCCTCATGCATGTTGAATCTACACAACTCATCTACAAAAGAGATCAAGTCCAAGCACTTTAGAATTAAGTTAGGGCTAATATGAACTCATCTCTAATGCCTGTGAGGATTCTAATTAGTCCCCATTTGTAACACCCAAGATCCTTCGAGCCGCAATGAGACCATATCATCCAACCAAACACGAGATCCTTTATTTAGTGAGTTGAATCAACTTAACTCGCCTTGATTCTTTAATCAACATTATACCTTGTTTTCTTCAAATTCCTTTCCTGCAAGTGACAAACTCATCCCAATTAGTCGATCATTATCGAGAGATAAATTCCCCTTTCTTATCGACCGGGCTCATCTTTGTAACTCCTCAAATAACTCGGACCACCTACAACCCTCTACTAAATTGAGATGCCACTCTTCCAATGACTCACCCGAGACACTCTTGCATAACTAGAGCTATCTTTCCAATCTACCATATGAAGAGCCAATTTTTATAAGAATTTTCAAATTTCATAGTTCTATATGTCAAAATCCTTAATTGTCCATTTCAATGCCTAGCAAAGTAAGCATATAACGAGCTCAAACCAAGCTTCCAATGTATCTCGATCACTCGACTTGTTTTATAGCTCACGGAGTAGATTGTCAAGCTACTTAGTGAGCTATATGAGCTCAAACTCCAATTTGGGCATTTTCATAATTGACCTTGAAACCTTTGGATCTCCTAGATCCTCCTTGAAACTTGAGGATCATAGAGATTTAGTAAAATTTCCTCAACATGATTAATCAATTTTAATTCATTTATCTCCATGACAAATGGAAGTGGGCCCACTAGGACCAATGTTTCATTTTGACCACAACATGAACTTCCAAAACCTAAGAAAAGAGAGAACATCCTAAAATGATTATGAAATTGAATGGAATATTAAAAGTTTCCTAAAGCACAGAATTTTCCTCTATCCCCAAATTTTTCCCGTGAAGACCTTTTCTTAAACTCATAGAACAAAAGGACCTTGTTGTTTAATTTTTTCATGTGTGAAAAATTGGATAACACATTACTAGGAAACCATCCACCTTACATCCATCCATATATGTTAATATTGAAAAGATTGTACAAGAGATGTTGTAAGAATCTATTATTCACCATTTTTAGAGTCCTTACTCTTCTCCAGGTGGTGATGAGAAGAAAGAAGGATGAAGGTTGGCACATGTTTCTAGACTACATTGAGTTGAAAAAACATATTGAAAGATAAGTATTGTATTCTTGTCATTAAAAATTTGTTATATGAATTACACGGTGTTGTTAATTTTACAAAATTATATATTTGATCAGGTTACCATCAAACCAGAATTTGTGATAAATATATTCATAAAACAACATTTAGGAAACATATGGGTCATTATGAAGTTATAATAATGTCTTTTGGCCTTACAAATGCACTATTTACTTTCTAGAGTTTGGTGAATTTAATCTTTCAACCATTTTTGTGCAAGTTTTTCCTAGTATTATTTGATGATATATTAATCTATAGTAAGACTTAGGAGGAACATTTACGTCATGTCAATACAAAGATTAAACACTCTTGAACAACAACACTTGTATGTTAATCCATCAAAGTGTGTTTTTGGGGTAAGGGAGGTAAAATAATTAGGTCATATCGTGTCTTGTGAAGGTGTAAAAGTGCATCCAAATAAGATTCAAGCCATGGTGGATTGGTAGATTCCTAAAACCCTCAAAACCTCGGGGGATTATTAAGGCTTATGGGTTATTATTACCGATTTGTGAACAATTATGGTAAAATTGTAGCGCAACTCACAACATTATTGAAGAAAGACTATTTTTATTTGAATGAGGAAATAACTCAGTCATTTGAATCATTGAATAATTCCATGTGTACCAATCAAGTTCTATTTTCCCCATATTTCTCCAAAACCTTCATTCTTTGAATGTGATACTTTAGAGTGTGGCATATGTGTAATACTTATGCAAGAGGGCTTCCTATTGAATTTGAGATTCATCAAATCAAAGGTAAGAACCTATCAAGACCAATGTTATAAGAAGGAAATGGTGGCTATTCTTCATGTAATCAAACAATGGAGACCATTTCTCATGGGTCGTCACTTCAAGGTACAGACAGATCATGACAACTTGAAATATTTCTTAGAGAAAATACTATCATTTAAAAAACCACAAAAGTGGGTCACTACGATGTTAGATATGACTTTGAATTTATTTATAAAAAGGAAAATAAAATGTAGTAGTTGATGTTTTATCTAAGAGAGATGAATCCACATAATCTTTATTATATGTTATGTTCATATTACGGTAGATTGGGTAGGTCGAGAAAGATCAAAGTAACAAAATTACATAAAAACCCACACTCTCATTCAAAATCTCCAATAGGATCTGAGCATTTTAGAAAAAAAATGTAAGGAAGGGGGATGCATCAGGGTATAAGGACCAAATGTACTTATAAAAAAATTCTACCCTTAATAGTTAGGTTCTCTCATAACTCCATGCTTCTCCAATAGGTGGTCATTCTAGATTCTGAATACTTGTCATGTAGAAATAAGCAATATTTCTTTTGACCTATTTTAAATGCCTACGAAACCTAAAAATAGCATTTACCACCACAAACTCCTCATTATTGTATAGAGAATCACACTACATTTTTTTCCTCCAAAAACACTTATTTTGCGTTCGTTCAGAGCCACCTTAGCTTAAGGTGCTTAATCGCAAACTATAGATTCCACTAACGGCTCTAAAAATACACTTTCAAAATGAGCTCCAATTACCAATTTTTATTCCATTAGTTTATTTACATTCTCTCGCATAACAATGAATAGGTTAGAAGTGTTAAAATTACTAGACATATATACAAAGACCTTTTACAAGTCTATTATGTAGCCACTTGGGCTAGCTTACACAATAGAGAAAATAAGTCTTGTTAACCCACTTCCAAAATTTCTAGACACTAACAAAGTGGGTAAAACTAGTTTGATATTTGAAATAATGTTGTATTGTAGACACCTAAAATACACTTTTTCAATCTTATTTCTAAAATCATGCTAATTACTCTTATTCTTACCGTTTATGTTATAATAAGTGATTTCCACTCATTAACTAATGTTTCTCTCTATCTTGGTTAATTAATAACATTTTTTTGTTACCTAGCCTCTTTCACATTCAAGATGTCGATTTATGACACATCATAAGTCATAATCCTCTTTCGAGCAACCAGTTAGCATTTATTAGCTAATCAATCCTATTTAACCTTGTATTTGATCAATAAACCCTATTATTGGTTAATACCCCTCTTCCAACCATTCAAAAGTGCCCCATTTCCCTTCAAGACATCTCATAAGGCTTAAAAATCTTATCCTAACCTCTCAATTGGTCCTAATTGGGCAATTAAGACACCTCACATGTTAATCACTTATTAATTCACTAATCAAGATTAACAAGCCTTAATCTACTTTATGCTTTTAGTCCCACATGCACCAAGATGCAAGTTTTCCTCAAAGGAAAAACTATAAAAAGTATTAAGCACCTATGTCTACACTTTACACCATGTTTTGAATAACATTAATCATATAACACATATGAGCCTTGCATCCTTCTTGGATTATCTTGATCAATCTTTGCATCCAATCTTCACGTTGGTTAGTAGAGGGATATCTAATATGGCCTTGTAGTCATTGTTAGAGAGATCCTCTCACCATTTGTGGAGTAGAAATAAACATAGTTTGACTTCCCTTAGATCTAATTAGGTCTATTTTAAGTAATCATTTCACATAGTAAGGATGTTTGTAGATTGAATGTTTAATTTCATTTAGTTTTCATTAATGCATGCTTTTAATCTTTGATCTTTGATGGTTCATTCTTAGGCTTGAATTTAGCTCTAGGCTATTAGAGTGTTATACTTTCTTGGTTAGTCATATCAAAAAAAAGTTAGGGTTTTATCATTAGGAAGGCACGTCCAAATGGATTCAAACCCCATTGCATTCATTCTAAATATTTTTAACTTAGTTTCAAATTTTTTGGTTTTAAGCATTCTAGATTAATTTTAAAGTTTTCTAGATTAGTTTAGAGTTCTAGATTAGTCTCAAGTTTCAAAGATTTCTAGATTACTTTCAAGCTTTCATTTTATATTAATTGAAAGTTTTGATTTTTATAATCCTCTTTTGCATTAGTTTGATAATTTTAAGGTTTCTTAGCTATTTTTAGTAGTATTTATCTTGTTTTTATGTTTGTTGCAGGATTAAGGGATGTAAAGTGCTAGAAAATTTGGATCAGATCTTGAAAGTTTCCATCTTTTTGAGATTATTCATGTCAAAATCCATTTTTGACCACCTACAGGAAGAGATCATGTTGTTTCTTCAAAGTTTACACCTATGTGAAAAATTGCATGCTAGTGTTAAAAAGGCCACACCTGTGTGAAAAATTCCATGCATATGTGAGAAAGGTCGTGCTGTGCTGTTTCCATTGTGTTTTCACCAATGTGTGTGTTAGGATCGTGTTTCCACTTCAAAAACAGTGCTTCTCTAGCCATGCTCATGTAAATAGATTCTCGTAGTTTTGAAAGATTCACGCCTATGTGATAAATACCACATTGGTGCATTAAGAGGCATGTTACTACTAAGAAGTATGTGTTTGTGTGATAAATTGCATGCTAGCACTCTCTTGGTATATTTTGACTCAATTTTAAAAAAATAATTACCTGTCTCTATGTGTTTCTTTCATTTTCCAGGGGTTTTTAGATTTTAGTTGTTTTTTCTATTTAGGTTTTTCTAACACATTTTACTTAGGGTTTTGATTTGAATTATTTTGTTTTCATGCTTTATATGAGTTTGGGCTAATTGTAATGTTTTCTCTTTTGCATCATAGTGTGATCATGAGAATCAAAACCAGCTTTTAAACCTTCTTTTGCTAATATTAGAATAAGTAAGTGAGGAAAACTTCATTATTCATTTTTTTGCTGCTTCTTCATATGGCATTTGAGACTTTTTTTCTTTCATTTGATAAACAATTAAGGATAAAGCTTGTGTATGCTCTTATCTTTCACCTTGTGTGATCTTGAGAAACAAAAACAACTTTAGTATTTCACTAAAAACCACTTGGTTTAATTGGGAATGAACCTTGATTTATAAAGCATTATGGTGGTTATTTGATTTACAAGATTTTCATTGTTATCTAGTTGGGTTTCTTGTTGTGTATGCTCTTCTCTTGTGTCCTTGGATGATCTTGAGAACCAAAAACAACACTCAATCATATTTTTATGATATTGTATATCTTTAAGATGGAAAACTACCTATTTTTATGTCGATCTAAATACTTTCTAAAACAAAGGAGAACTCTCTTCAAACCAAATTCTAACATTCACGTGTGTTGTAGGTTTCAAAGGTGATCTAAACAAAATTGCTTAATCCAAAAGATAAGAAAACACACCACTTTGCAAAACATTGTGTGTGCATGTTTGGTTAGGAGATAAATCTCATCCGCTTAACTAGAAGAAACTTCCTTTGGCATAATCCTTAAGATAAAAAGAGTAATGCTCCTATGAACCCCAAAGTAGTTCACATAAGAAGGAACCTTGTGAAATAAATGGGAAAGTTCTTCACTACCAAATTTATTAGTATGCCTTGAAGATTAGATTCAAACTTATCTCCATTGTGGCCCCAAAGTGAAAATACAATTGAATGCATTTATTTCTCATTATATTGAAGGGGTTAAAGTAAAGTTGAGATAATCCAAGACTAGTCAGTGTGACTTTCTCAGGTAAATCAATCGTAGAGGTAATTTGTGACAACCTAGGAGAGAGAGAGAGAGAGAGAACCAATAAGAAGCTTGTGGTTTGAAGAAAATTTGACTTTTCTATTCATGTACTTGAGAGCTCTCAAAAAGTGACAATTCTTTTGGATTCAAACCCTTGTTATTCAAACAACGGGAAAAATCCCTCAAAGTTGAAACCACGTGTTATTTCATCACGAGATCTACGACGTGTTATTTTTTCTTAGTTTTTCACTTTCCCTAAGGTAAGAAAAAACTTTTTCAACTTCATACTTAGTTTGTTTCATCACCATTTGGTCTACCCCTTTGTTTTCTTATTTCCCATTTTGGGACAAAATAAGAACAACATGCATGGATACCACTAGAAATAATCATTTCCACCACTTTTGTAGTCTACTTGCATGACTAGGTTTCAATGCCGAAATGAAACTATTGAAAGTGTGAATGATACTTCCTTATGTTCTAGTAGGCCCTTTGTCTCAAACCCATATTGAGACTCATTATCATTCTAGTTAGGTAATCTCATCATTGTCTTCCTTTGATTTGTTACACTACCCACATTATAGCCATACAATTGTGATAGTTATATCTTGTTTCCATTTTGAAACTTGGTCTAAGTCTCCATATTATATTATTACACTACTTTCGCAGGTAATAATTTCTTGATATACTTAACTTATTTTTTTGATCCCAACATTGTCTTAAGGTTTTGAGGGTGTTGATGGTACATTGTTAGCATTGTGGTAACATCATTTTGATACTGGAATCTTTCTTTTCTTACAAATCTTGATTGGCGTGTCTAACCATATAGAATTACTTCCCATCATGCTGATTGGAAACTTCCATTTTCAAAGACTTAGAATTATTTCTGACCTTTTGTTTTAGTATACCTAGTTGGAGGATTGCGTTCAAAAATTTCTTAGTATTTAGGTATTGTTTATTTGAAGCTCACCTAAGTGGTGATATTGTTTTGTCATTATTTTATTTAAACCTATCTTGGAGAAATGTAGGGAGTAAACTATTATTGTGACTAGATTTGAGTCTTGTACTTCATTGTCTTATCTTAGATACTTCTTGTCATATAGTGTGTATATTCTTTTCCTTCTTTGATATGCTTGGGGTCATATTTACCTTTGAATTTGTGATCATTTGATATTCCACTTTCTTTATGATGATTTTACGTCATTACGTATTCTGTGGAAATTTATCTAGGGTCCATTTTAGTCAACCTTAGTAAAACCTTTTGTATTATTCCTCCTACCACAAGAATGGGCATTGAAAACTAGGGATAGGTCCCTTTGGAGATGACATGTTAAACCCACTTTTAGAATACAACGTCATGGTTGCATTTTCAATCTTCTGGTGGTGAGGAAAATTATTCTCAAGCGAATTTTGAGTTAAATCCAACCCACTTTGATGATTATATATACCAAAACAAACATGAGGTCAAAATGCGTGCCATGAGTTAGAGTAAGGTTACCCTCTACGGTTAACCCTTCTCTCATTTCCAAATATGTTTTGTGGGGAAGACAAAATAGAACATCCTTCTCAAAATATTAACAACATCTTAAACCTAGGTCATACCTCTGTCCATAGAATGATGAGGAGGTACCTTTCAAAACCGATGGAGACTATCATATAACTACTATTACAATTCATCAGAGACAATGAAGAGCATGCTCATCATGATTAACCTCCTCATGAAAATTTTAAAGAGGTACCCATTCGGGAAGTAAATTTAGAGCAACAAGAACAAGCTCTCACTTTTCGATTAGGCAAGTTTGGCTTCACATGAGTAAACAAGGAACAATATTTTTAGCTAACCTTTGAAACAATATATACCAAAAGCTTTATACCATGAATTCAATAAAAAATCTCCTCATTGAAAACATGTAAAGAATCTTATGAGGAATTTTATACGGAAAATAAAGGTGTGGATAAACTAGATTTAATGATTTGTCGCGTGTCCACGCCACCTACACAAGACCAAATCTTTAATCATTCTAGTTAGCTAATCTCATCCATGATCCCCTTTGAGTTTTTATGCCACCCCCATTATATCCATACTATTGTGATAATTAAATATTTTTTCCATTGTGAAACTTGGTTTAAGTATCAATATTGTATTGTTATGCTACTTGCATAGGTAATAATTTCTTAATATACTTAGGCTTTTTTATCCCAATATTATATTGAGGTTTTGAGGGTGTTAACATTGCGTTGTTATCATTGTGGGTAACATCATTTTGATACTAGAATATTTATTTTCTTACAAAGCTTGATTGACATGTCCAAATAGTGTTGCTACATTTCTCACATTGGTAACTTCCATTTTCAAAGACTTAGACTTTGTTTGTGTCTAAAATTGGTTTTAGTATACCTTTTTGGAGGATCGCGACAAAAAATTTCGTAGTATTTAGGTCTTGTTTATTGTAAACTCAACCTAATTGGTGATATTATGTATTCACTATTTTCTCTAAACCTATCTTGGAAAAATGTAGTGAGTAAATTATTTTGTGACTAGATTTGAGTCTTGTAATTCATTATCTTATCCTAGATACTTCTTGGTGTATATGTGTATATTCTTTATTCTTTGATATCCTTACAGTCATATTGACCTTTGGATTTGTGATCATTTTATATTCCACTTTCTTTATGATGATTTGACGTCGTTACATTGCAGAAATTTACCTAGGGTCCATTTTAGTCAACCTTAGTAAAACCTTTCACGTTATGTCTCCTACCACAAGAATGTGGCATTGAAAACTAGGGACAGGTCCCTTTGGAGATGACATGTTAAACCCACTTTTAGAATACAACATCATGGTTGATCATAGAGGTGGTGAGGAGAATTATCCTCAGCGAATTTTGAGTTAAATCCAACCCACTTTGATGATTATATATACCAAAACAAACATGAGGTCATAATGTGTGTCATTGAACTCGGAGCAAGGTTACCCTCTACAATTGACCCTTCTCTCATTGCCGGTATGGTTTGTGGAGAAGATGAAGTAGAACGTCCTTCTAAAATATTAATGAAATCTTAAACCCAAGTCATGCCTCTACTTCTAGATGACAAAATTATTAGGATGTACCTTTTGAAAATTATGGAGACTATCATATACCTGATGTTAGAATTCATTGTGAGAACCATGAAGAGGATGCTCATCATGAGAAACCCTCCTCATGAAAATTGTAAATAATACCCATTCATGAAGGTAACTTTAGAGAATCAAGTGTAATCTCTCACTCTCTAATTAACAATTTTGGCTTTGCATGTAAACAACCTGGAACAATCAAAACCTTTGAAACAAGCTATACCAAAAGCTAAAATAAAAGCTTCATACCAGAATTCATTACCAACTCTCCTCATCAAGAAACACATAAAGAACCTTATGAGGACTTTTATGTGGAAAATAAAGGTGGGGATACAACTAGATTTAATCATTTGTATACATGCATGCCACCCACACAAGACCAACTCTTTAATCAAGAGTGGTCAACCATGAAAAATTCCTTATAGCTTTACAAGAAGGAAAAACATGCAATAACAAAAAGTACCAATTTGAAGAGTTATGCCCATATCCATTTGATAAAACCATATTACAGGTACCTTTCCCACATCATTTTGATTGTCCAAAGTTTGAAAAATACAAGGGAAAATGTGACCCTAGAGACCATATTAAGGAATTTTATATGGCATGTCAAGAGGTCGCATATAGTGATAACTATCTCATTCGCCTCTTCCCACGAAGTTTGGGAGGTCAAGCATTAGAATGGTTTTATACATCCCTAAGGGATCTATATCTACATGGCCAGAACTATTTGAACACTTTTTACATCACTTTTCATTTAATATAGAGAATGATGTTACCATGTTAGATTTATGTAATGCAAAAAAATGAAATAATGAGAACTTCACTAGTTTCTTACAATGGTGGTAAGGGATATCTAGTCACTTCCCTTGATCGATACCATAGAAATAACTAATTAGTATATTTTACCTAACCTCCACCCTAAAATTACATTCCACTTACAAATGCATTGTGGGAACATGTTTGAAGAGGTGATTGAAAAGTGTAGTCAAATAGAGAAAGTGTTGTTAGCTAGAGGGACCTTAAAACCCTTTTTCATGATCGTGATCATAATGATTCAAAACCTAATGACAAAAAAATTTGTTCCTAATAAGAAAAAAAAACATCATGGGAAATGGAATAAAAGACTCTAAAGAGTGCAAGGAGTTTAAAACCACGCTCCCCTTGAAACTCACAAAGGGAACTCCACCTACGAGTAGAAACGTCATAACTTCACCCCTCTCTAACTCTATGTTGTCAATATTAAAATAGTTAGAGGTGGTTAATATGGTAAGATATCCTGAAACTACACCTTATGGGGATGATGCACCTAAGCCATCATGGTTTAGGAAAATGAATATTGTGGGTTTCACCACGTGAAAGGTTATAAGACCGATAAGTGTTTAAAATTAAACACTATATTTAGGACTTAATTGATAGTGGTGATGTGGAAATGGATTATGCCACCCCTACCAAATATCCCAACACAAACAAGAGGGTTTTCAAATAACCTTTCCCAAAGCATAATAAACAAGAGGAAAAATTGGATCAGGGACAGTTGTCTCAAACTAAGAATACTAACTACGTTTTAAAGACAGACCATTTTGATGCCCTAATAGGTTGTGTCAATCCACCTGTTGAGTATATCAACACAATCAATATTAAATCAAGATATTGCTCCATGGAAACACAATGGGATCACCTTATTATTTCATAACCTCCTCCCCCTACTCCTCAAGATAGTCATTATGACATGTTAGAACAATTAGAGAAAACCATAGCTAAGATTTAGATCTTGGACTTCTTAAAATTTATATCGTTCATAAAGACATCCTTTGTAAGATGTCACGGGGGATCGGAGTTTTCATTGATATCGACCCAACACACTTTCAAGTAATGGTCACATATATTTCTCCTACAAAGCATATAACCTTCAGTCCAATAAAAATCCTAGAAGAAATCCCTCTCATAATTTACCATTACATATTGAAGTCATAATCAAATGTAAAAAGGTAAAAAAAATGTTTTGTGGATGACAGATCGGGTTTAAATATTTGTACTCTAAAGCTAGTTGGAAACTATGGTGTACTGAATCTGATTTAGAAACAAATCTCATCACTATAAAGGCATGTATGACAATGAATAATGGAATTCATCTGGTATGATCACTTTCTCACTAGAAGTAGGTCCTATCAATTAAGATATGAAGCTCCATGTCTTGGACTTAGAGATCCCTTACAACATATTACTTGGCTGCCCATGGATTCATGCCATGCAATTTGTACCTTCAACATATCATTAGTGCTTAAAGTTACACCATGAAGGACATAGACCCTCACTATTCAAGGATATCCCCAACCATTTTCTCATTGCAAAGCATTGTTTGGGATATTTCCCACCATTTACGAATGTCCTTCTATAGAGATAGTTGTTCCAGTTCAGTCAAAGGCCCTCACTTCACAAGTGGATCTAAATACCTTGTCTCCCAAAAAAATGGTGCTTCTACATCAAAGTCTCCTTTTTCTACGTGGGAGATGAAGGTTAGAGAAAATGGTTGTGGAGAATATGATCTTCAGCAAGCCCTTCTAGTTCATAACCTTCCCTTATCAACCAAAGTGCATGGTAGGTCATGTTACAAGTTTCAAATATCCAGGGAAAATTTTCCTTTTGACACTTTTACTCCTGGTGGATTATTAGAAAATGAAAAGTTGCTCAAAGATATCATATCTCATCCTAAAGATGATGAAATGGATTTATGCTATCAATCACCTAGGTATGTTATCCCCAATTGAATGATGCTTACTATGGGATATAAAGGACATGGTTGTGGCCATAATGAACAAGTCACATTATAAGCTCTTCCAATACCTCATCGTATAGTAGGTAAGTATGTTATTAGGATTCAACTATATGAATCTCATCCCACAGAGGTCGAGGATACCTCTTAAGCACGAAGAAATTTCATATGAATGTGAAAGTGAAACAGATTTTTGATGTAGTCTTTATGAATAACTTACCTCCACGAACCTATTTTTTGACATGGCTATCCTAACCATAACCCTCGTTATATCCCCTATAACTCAGACACTAAACCTTATTTACCCGTCACTCATGAATTGGGACCAACAACAACATGTACCCATTGACATCTTTCAGAATGACGAGGCTATTGGTGGTTCCTTGGCATTCATGACAGTATTCCGATAAATGACCATAAGAAATTCATCTCCATTTAGCTCAATGCATGCACGTACTTTTGGGAGGAGGTATAATTGTGTGGTCATTTAAGAAAAAAATTAAGCAAGGGAAAATTTTCTATAGAAAAGTCTTGCAAAAAGAATGAGTCTAAGTCCTATAGTGAAAACCGCTTTGAGGCACTTACAAACAAACAAAAAGAATGATCAATAGACAAAATAGTTGACCCACTTGAAGGTAAAAATCTCTTTGAACGAACTTCAATAGAAGATTATATTAATCTCCCCCTGATCCTATGTGCATGGAGGATAAGTCCAAGTTACTAGTAGAGGAAACAAAGATGTCAATATCGGTAGAGAGGAATTGCCCAGAATAGTTAAGTTGGGAGCTTCACTCTTAGATCAAGAATAGAAAACTTTTGTGTTGATTTTAAGAGAATTTGTAGATATCTTTGCTTCATCTTACACATACATGTCGGGACATGATCCATCATTAGTGGTGTTGTTATCCAAAATTCACCCCCAGGGTAAATTTGATAACATGCATTAAAATACTCAAGTCCCAGGCAAATAGATTGATTCAAGGCAAAAAATCATGTTTCTAGGGTCCCCTCGGATTTTTTCTAACTCTCCTGTCCAAGAAGAAAGGAGCAAGTTTTAAAAAAGGGTGAAAAAGTTACAAAAAAAAACAAGCTTGGGCAGAAAAAATCATGAAAATTGGCTAAGTCCTGGTCCAGGCGGCCCTTGGGATAGTTGGGACATCGGGGCGCGAACCGGCCGAAAAGCCTCCAGGGCGCAGCGCAAGATGGGACATCCAGCCGAAGGGACGCGCGAGATGTGAAAAGGTGAACCGGCCAAGGTAAAAGCAAAAGTGACTAATCTTCTTGAGCGCACAGTTGGGATATCTCGGCCGTGAGGGCGTGAAGGACGTGAACCACCTAGATCGGCTGAAACAGAGAACTTTAGCAGACTGGACAGTCGAAAGCGTAAGTACACGGGCGGACGCAGGGAGCCGAAAGAGCCGAGAGCCAATCAAATCACGCCACGTGTCTTCGCCTTAAAGAGGGACAGGGAAGCCCGAATCGGGTGGATCGAGAGAATTTGTCCCAGCATTGGGACAGCTTGGGACATAGGGATGTGAGGGACGTGAAAAGCCGGCAAGAGCCCACGAAAAAATCAAGAAACGCCATGTGTCACAAGGAAAATGTCCAAAATTTCAAAGGGAAAGGTTTAAAGCGTTGGCTGAGCCAATTAAAAGAAGACAAGTGTCCTAAGGAGTAGGGGAGTGTGGAGCTTGGGGAGGAATTAGAGAATTTGGAAAAAGTTTTGGCCAAAAACTAAAAGGTGAAAGATGACCCCGCGCCCCTGTCCTCCAACCAGATCATGCCACGTGTCCCAAGTGGCGGGGACGCGAGGAAAAAGTGGGAAATTTTTCCAAAAGTTCAAAAAGTCAAAACTTTCAAGGAAAACCCATGGGTAAGGGAAGGAGAGAGAATTTCTCATCCAATCAGCCCGACACGTGTCATCCAGGTGGTGGAGCGTGGGAAAAAAATTTCAAAACCCATTTTTGCCTGTTTTGTGCCCTAAATCTTCAGATCGCCATATCTTTCGATCCAGAGCTCAGATTTGCACGTTCTTTATATCATTGGAAAGCTTATAAAATTCTCTACATGATTCTAGGGTCAATCTTGAATTTTGGTTTAGTTTGGAGAGAGAAAGTTAAGAAACGGATCTGACGCGTGTTCATGGCCAGAAGTGACATTTCAGTGACCAAATTTAATACAGAATGGGTCGCATTCTCCTCCAATTTGGTCAAAAATGGAAAGGTATGGGTTTATAAGGTCCTCCATGCTGATTTAATGCATTTGCAATCAATGAGGAATGGGTTCCCACGTTTTGTACGTTTTCTCTCTCCTGGGCTCGACCCATGTAATGTAAAAGCCAGATTTGGCTCATTTCTTAAGGGTGGAACATTTTTGGCATAGCAATCTTCTTCTTTCACCTCTAGTAAGTGATTGTTGTAAGAATCAGACCTCTTCAAATACTGTAACAGGTTTTCTACCTCTCTGAGGTTGTAATGCAATGGTTTTGACATTGGAAATGATAATGCAAGCTTTGTGAATGGGTTTTAGTCCTTTGTTTGTATTATTTGCTTCATTTCAGATCCTAAATTATATCTTATCAGCCTGTGTATGTTTTATGTTGCAATCTTTGGTTTGTGTCTATTTGCATGACAAAAATATTCACCACTCCTTTTGGTGCATCACCATCTTTAGTTAGTTTCAATTTTTGCATTTCTATCCCTGTCTCCTTGCAATTTAGAGTAGGATTAGGATCTGAACCTCTGTAGTTGTGCAAATATAGATCTAAATCAGAGGAGTTTGAGGAACCAGCCTCTAATCTGGAGATTCCTCTCTTAGTTTCACAAGTCCCACACTTGGAGAGAGGTTTCCATGTTGTGCAATCACACTGGATGCTAGAGTGATCAACCTAGAAATATGATCAACATCCAGGGGTGCTGTGATTTTGCAACAATAGTTTTGGCACGCCCGGTGGGACACTAGAGGTCTCATTTTTATTGCAACAAAGTTGATGTGCATCTGCTGCAATTTTCTTGCTTAAAAAGAGCTATTATTTGCATATCTGGTGACTCCAAGGGGAAGAATCAACTAGTTTCAGCAGTGCAGGCCTGAAAACTCATGAGAAGAATCACCACAAGGTCAAGAGTTGGAGAAGAAGAAGTGTTGTTTGAATACCTACAATTATCTCCAAGAAGAAGGCAAAGAGGAAGAAGGACTCAAAGGTCTCCATCTCCACCAAAACAGAACTCTCTCAACTCCTCCACACAGTAGGCCTTTCATTCACCAACAAGAGTTTTAAGACCAATTAGAATGGCACAAAACAACCCCTATGTCAACTTCACAGGCAGCAGCCCACTTTCCCTCAATGCACAACATCCAATTCCTATTGCAGCCTTGAAGAACATTCCGTACTTCACTGGAGAAAATCAGACTACTCCAGTGATCATGTTAAAGATATTGCTAACCTTTGTGCAATCCATGAAATCAACGAAATGCAAGTGGTGTCAAGTTCTTGGCATCTTCATTCAAGGGTAAAGCATTGCAATGGTTTAGAAGCCTTGGAGCTGGTTCTATCACAAATTGGAATCAGCTGTGTATAGCACTTCATGAGAAATTTGGAGAAAAGGGAGACAACTTGTCTCTTTTGGAGCAGCTAACCACCATCAAGAGAGCTCCCAATGAGCAATGATTGATTTCAACTTCAAATTTCAAAAGACTTGGGAGAGAATTCCGGTGGCGGTCAGACAGCCAACAAGAAGGTGCTTTTCTCTACTATCTCAAAGCTCTAAATTTTGATATTTCTATGTTGATTAAGTCCATGGGAGGCATAACTATCCCTATGGCTTATAGCATTACCATTAGGGCTGAAAATTGTTTGATCCAAGTGGAAAACTTGCCCTAGACCTCCCATGCCATTGTTTTCAAGTTTAGAGAGTCCAAACACCAACCAAGCACCTAATTTGGCTCCTTCTCCCACTCCTAGAAATCGGTGTTCAAATGAAGCTTCTACTTCATCTCCAAGTGCCCCAAATGAGCTTCAAGAAGTCATGAAGCAATTGCAAAACCTAGGCAATGAGCTGGTTACTCTCAAGAGGCAACAAGCCCAAGGTTTTAGACCTTCTTATCAACCCCAAGCTCACCTAATAGACAGTCCATACCAACCACAAAGGCCACCTAGTCCAGCTTGTAAATATGAATCAAACAAGGTCTCCCGCCAATAGACCATTTCAGCCCTATAATCCAAATGCCATATCTGCCTCTAAGGCATTGGTGCCAACACAAAACAACATTGCTCAGGAGTATGGTGGTGTTTTCCATGCAATCGACCTCATAACCAATCAATGTGCTTCGATGGTGCTTTGAATCTAGCATTAATGGTGACAACTACTGGTGTGGAGGGTGAGAGCAGTCAAGAAACAGCCAACAACAAGAAACATTCCAACAGCAATCAGCCCCAAATGACACCACATTGGTAAATTGGCAAGCAGAAGATTTCTGTGGCATGAATCAAGCAGTTTCTCAAGGTGTTGCAGCCAACACAAGGTCGAAGAGAAGGAATTTGGGTGAAGAACAGCCATTAGCCCCAACCAATCCACAACCTCCCATGGCTCCACAAATGATTGGCAAGCAAAATCCAATTTCAAATGCACAAGGGCAGCCAAGAACAGCCCCTAGGCCAACTCAAATACCAGTTGTTGCTGCCCACATGCAAGGAGTGAATGTGCAAACCAAGGGACAGCAAAGAGATCCTTCATCACCATTCAATATCATTGATCAGATGAAGAAGACAAACATCAATATATCAATGTGGGAATCCCTATCTATCCCAGGCCAAAGAGATCTGCTGCAAGCTGCCATGAAGGATGCCAACTTCGAATCAGCAAGTTCGGATGCAAGACAAAGTGCTTACAAATGCTGCCCACTGAGGAAAATCATGGAGGATAAAGAAGGTAAAATGTTGAAACCCCCTCCTTTCTATGTTTCATTGATCATTAGAAATCAATTAGTGCATAATTGCATGATAGACTTCGAGGCAAGTAGCTCGGTAATGCCTAAACAAATAGCTGATCGATTAGGGCTCTAGTATGAAACAACATCCAAAGGGGTAGTGCAGGCTAGATGGGACACAACAATAACAACGATTGGGGTGATTAGAAACTTAAGTCTTACCTTGCATGCATTTCCAAATGTTGTTGTTTTACAAGATGTATCAGTCATAGACCTTCCACCACTCTTTGCCCTATGCTTGTCAAGGGACTTCACAGCCAAGATTGGGAGATATTTGTCTATTGATTGGTCACATATGCTTTATTGTCGAACGAGGTATGGAACTAAGGCTAAAATCAGGTCTGAACCTATTGCAATTTTCACATTGAGCCTTACACTCCAAGTCAAATTAATGCCAATTGCTCAAAGATTTGATCAAGAAGATCACCCAAGCACCGATGAAGCTGACACTAAGGTTGGAAGAATCCTGAATCTAACTCTTGATGAATGGGCAAACAAGATACATGCATTTGATCCTTATCAAGAAGTGGAAGAATTTGAGCTAGGGGTCTATTGCATACACAAAGAAAATCAGCCTATTCCTAGCATCACCAAGCCGAACCACAAAGACGACAATGAGGTATGGCGCTGTTTTTGATGGATCAAGGAGTAGACAAGGTGCAGGAGGTGGAGCCATGCTTGTTTCACCTCAAGGAGTAAATTACTATTCAGCTTTTAGATTTCAGTTTGCATGCTCCAATAACACTGCTGAATATGAAGCCTTAGTGCAAGGGATGCATTGGGCAATCAAGAAGAAAATAAAGAACTTGCAAGTCTTTGGTGACAGTGAATTGATTGTAAATCAGGTCAAGGGACAGCATCCTACCAAGAATGATCTACTCAAGTGCTACAAGAACAAGGTGTGGGACCTCATAGAAGCTTTTGAAGGTTTTAGCATCAAATCCATTCCTAGGAAGGAGAATCGAGCTCTTGCGATAGACTTTCAAAGCAATAGGGGCAGCCTTTGACATTGTGGAAAGTGTTCAACAAGAAAGGTACAGCCAAACATCCACGTGATTATGAGGCCTTCAAATGCCGGATAACAATGTCAGTTGGCAAGTGTTCGAAAATGACCAGTAAATCATCCATTTCTTGCAAGAAGAAGCTGAGTTCTCAGCCAAGAATTAAGAAAAGTTAGAACGGAAGTATGGTGACCAAGTAGTACAACTAAGAACTAACAAGCTGCCCAAGGGACTTATCACTTTGGAGTCCATTTTTAACCCTAATGATCAGTTTAGAAAGGAGAAGGCAAACATTCAGGTCAAGAGAGAGGATTCGGTGTCCATCTTGGTAGAAGAGAACAAACCATTGCAAATTGGAAGGATGACAACTGAATAAGAAAGGTATGAGTTCATACAGATATGTCAAGAGTTCCCTGACGTGTTTTCTTGGAGCTATGAAGACTTGAAAGGTTTCAATCCCAACTTAGCTTAGCATACCATCGAGTTGGATCCAAATACTAGGCCTATCAAAGCGAAACAAAGACCACCAATCCACACATGAGCCTCTCATGAGGAAAGAATTGGACAAGCTGATTGATTCAAGGATCATATTCCCAATCAAGCATTCTAGTTGGGTTGCCAACTTAGTTCCATCAAAAGAAGAAGAGTGGAGGGATCAGATTGTGTGTTGACTTCGAGACTTGAATAGAGCCTCTCTCAAGGACCATTACCCACTCCCTTCCATGGAGCAAATCTTGCAAGTTGTGGCTGGCTCCAAGAGCTTCTCATTACTTCATGGCTACTTAGGCTACAATCAGATTATGGTGAAGGAAGAGGACCGTTCAAGACAACCTTCACAACCAAATGGGGAGCTTTTGCATATAGGAAAATGCCATTTGGGCTGTCCAACGCCGTGCTACCTTTCAAAGGGCAATGGACATGGCATTTAAAGGTTTGATTAACAATGTGGTGCTGATTTACCTTAATGACATCACTATTTTTCCAAAAATACAATGAGACCACCTCTCTCATTTGAAGCGAGTCTTCATGAGGTGCGGGAGATTTGGAGTGTCTTTGAATCCTAAGAAGTGCATCTTTCTTGCACATGAAGGAAGCTCCTTGGCCATATTTTCTCCAAATAAGGATTAGCAATTGACCCGAGAGGGTTGAAGCCATAAGAGCACTACCATTTCCAAGCCATAAGAAATCCCTTCATTTTCTTGGGAAGGATAAACTTTGTTCGAGACGTTTGTCCCAGATTTTGCAGCCCTTGTCAAGCCCATCACCAAAATGTTAAAGAAGAGCATGGCTTTCAAGTGGACATGAGAAGGTAAAGAGAGTTTTGAAGCAATCAAAGAAGCCATCTCTCCAAGCACCAACTCTCATCAACCCAGACTTCTCCAAGGATTTCATCCTCTATGCATTTGGAGGTAATGACACTATTTCTGCCATTTTGGTACAGTAGAACAAGGATAATGATGAGCAGCCAATTACCTTCTTCAGTTGGAGCCTAGATGACTATGAGGTGAGGTACTCTTTTATTGAGAAGCATGTACTTGTAGTAATCAGAAGCTTGAAGAAATTCAAGCATTTAGTCTCAAACAACAAGGTCCAGTTGCTAGTCTCACATGTTGGGGTTAAGGACTTCCTCCTCAACAAGGATTTGAATGAGAAAAGGGCAGGTTGGATCACCCGTGTCATGGAGTATGACATTGAGATCAAGATCACCAAGCTGGTAAGAGGGAAAGGATTGTGTGAGCAGCTGGTTTTGGGGAAGCAAAAAGAAGTATGCAATGAAGAAGAGGTTGTTTTGACAGTCCAGGACAGCCATGAGCCAAGTGGCAATCAAGAAGAAGACAATGTTGCCCCCACTCCTTGCTGGACCCAAGATATAATGCACTTCCTAGGCACAAGCCTATGCCCTCTGGAGATGAACAAGACCATAAGGAGACACTTCAGATTGCAGGCTATCCTGTATGCCATTGTTGATGGAGTTTTGTTCAAGAAAATGTGAATGGAGTCTTTCTTTGAGATGCATTAGCACAAATCGATTCAAAGGGTGTTGGAAGAGTTCCATGGTGGACCAGGCTGGTGGTCATTTTGCACCAAGAGTAACAGCTCTAAAAATCATGAAGGCTGGTTATTATTGGCCTAAAATCTTCAATGATTGCTATGCATGGATCAAGAGGTGCAAGAATTGTGCATTCTTCATAGGAAAAGAGAGACTTTCGCCCTTCCATTACATCCAATCTCGGTTGACCAGCCATTCATATAGTGGGGTTTGGACTTCATTGGAGTCATTAATCCCAATTCAAGCCAAGGGCACAAATGGATTTTGTGACCACGGACTAGTTCACCAAATGGACACGTAGCACTCAAAGAGGTAAATGAGTCTAGCATCTTAGACTTTTATGAGGGGATAACAACCAGATTTAGTGTACCTGCTACAATAATCTCTGATAATGCATTGGCATTTATTGGATCCAAGGTGACCGAGTGGGCTGTCAAGAACGGTATTTACCTAAGCACTTCATCGAACTATTACCCTCGGGGTAATGGCCGTGCCGAGTCTACAAACAAGAACTTGTTGAGGATATTTAGGAGGACTCTTGACGAGAATCGAGGTCTTGGCATACTAAACTGAAATCAGCCTTATGGGCCGATAGGATAACTCCCAAAAGATCCACGGTAACTCTCCATTCAAACTTGTCTATGGAAGAGAGGCAATCTTGCCCATGTCACTTGAGTTGCCAACATTGGAACTCATAAAGCACCGGGAGTTGCTAGAGTTTGAGCCCATGGAGGTGAGGTATGTAGAGTTGATGGAGCTGCAAGAGATTAGAAATCGGCATCCCAAGCAATGGAAAACGATCAAGCTTTGATCAAGAAGACCTTTGATAGGAAGGCCAAGGATAGATCTTTTCGTGTTGAGATCTAGTGTTGAAATGGGATGTGGATAGAGAAAAACTAGGGAGGCATTCAAAATTTGACACCATTTGGAGTGGCCCATACATAGTCACGAAGTGCAAGAACAGCAATGCTTTCCAATCGCCCCATTGGATGGCGAAGAAATGCAGATTCCAAGAATGGAATCTATCTCAAGCATTGCTTCTAGAGGGAAATTCACTACCTTATAAATATTAGATTAGATTTTCATTCCTCCAAGTGCTTGTGCACATTGTTTTGTTGTAGGTTAGTTTATTTTTCCCTAAGTGCTTGACAACTTGTTGTCCATGGAGATGTTTTGCAGCCCTTGCTCCCCTCGGAGATATTCCATCTTCCTCCTTACACATTCTAATTCATTGGGGTTCTAAAGAATATCCGATGACTCCATGCCCAATGGACTCGCTTGAGTCTGTCTACCGGTATCTTCTACCTAGCAGGCGAGTAACCCTACTTGAGTCGCCAAATTGTTATCCAAAATTCAATCCAAGGGCACAAATGGATTTTGACAGCCACGGACTACTTCACCAAATGGACAAGCGAGCACTCAAAGAGGTAAATGAGTCTAGCATCTTAGACTTTTATGAGGGATAACAACCAGATTTGGTGTACCTGCTACAATAATCTCTGATAATGCATTGGCATTTATTGGATCCAAGGTGACTGAGTGGGCTGTCAAGAACGGTATTTACCTAAGCACTTCATCAAACTATTACCCTCGGGGTAATGGCCGAGGCCGAGTCTACAAACAAGAACTTGTTGAGGATCTTTAGGAGGACTCTGACGAGAATCGAGGTCTTGGCATACTAAATCGAAATCAGCCTTATGGGCGATAGGATAACTCCCAAAAGATCCACAGGTAACTCTCCATTCAAACTTGTCTATGGAAGAGAGGCAATCTTTCCCATGTCACTTGAGTTGCCAACATTGGAACTCATAAAGCAGTGGAGTTGCTAGAGATTGAGCCCATGGAGGTGAGGTATGTAGAGTTGATGGAGCCGCAAGAGATTAGAAATCGGGCATCCCAAGCAATGGAAAAGGATCAAGCTTTGATCAAGAAGACCTTTGATAGGAAGGCCAAGGATAGATCTTTTCATGTTGGAGATCTAGTGTTGAAATGGGATGTGGATAGAGAAAAACCGGGAGGCATTCAAAATTTGATGCCATTTGGAGTGGCCCATACATGGTCACGAAGTGCAAGAACAGCAATGCTTTCAATCGGCCCCATTGGATGGCGAAGAAATGCAGATTCTAGTAAATGGAATCTATCTCAAGCATTGCTTCTAGAGGGAAATTCACTACCTTATAAATATTAGATTAGATTTTCATTCCTCCAAGTGCTTGTGCACATTGTTTTGTTGTAGGTTAGTTTTTTTTTCCCTAAGTGCTTTGGCACAACTTGTTGTCCATGGAGATGTTTTGCAGCCCTTGCTCCCCTCAGGAGATATTCCATCTTCCTCCTTACACATTCTAATTCAGTTGGGGTTCTAAACGAGAATATCCGATGACTCCATGCCTAATGGACTCGCTTCATGCTACTTGGTATCTTCTACCTAGCAAGGCAGTAACTTGTGAGTCGCCAAATTGTTATCCAAAATTCACCCCCCGGGGTAAATTTGATAACATGCATCAGAATACTCAAGTCCTAGGAAAATAGATTGATTCAAGGCAAAAAATCATGTTTCTAGGGTCCCCTCAGATTTTTTCTAACTCTCCTGTCCAAGAAGAAAGGAGCAAGTTCTAAAAAGGGTGAAAAAGTTGCAAAAAAAAATCTTGGGCCAGAAAAAATCATGAAAATTGGCTAAGTCCTGGTCCAAGCGGCCCTTGGGACATTTGGGACGTCGGGGCATGAACCGGCCAAAAAGCCTCCAGGCGGTCCGCGCAGCAATGGGACATCTAGGCCGAAGGGACGCGCGGGACGCGAAAAGGTGAACCGGCCAAAGGTAAAAGCAAAATTGACTAACTACTGAGTGGCACAGTTGGGACATCTAGGCCGTGAGGACGCAAACCACCCAGATCGGCCGAAATAGATAACTTTAGCACTTGGGACAACAGGTCAGGCCAGAAGTACGCGGCGGATGCGGGGGCCAAAGAGCCGAGATCCAATCAAATCACGCCACGTGTCTTCACCTCAAAGAGGGACAGGGAAGCTCGAATCGGGTGGATCGAAGGAATTTGTCCCAGAAATTTCGGGACAGTTGGGACATAGGGACGCGAGGGATGCGAAAATCTGGCAGGCCCACGAATGAATCAGGAAATGCCACGTGTCACAAGGGAAAACGTCCAAAATTTCAAAGGGCAAGGTTTGAAGCGTTAGCCCGAGCCAACTAAAAGAAGACAAGTGTCCTAAGGAGCGGGGAGTGCGGAGCTGGGGAGGAATTAGAGAATTTGGAAAAAGTTTTGGCCAAAAACTAAAAGGTGAAGGATGACCCCGTGCCCCTGTCCTCCAACCAGATCATGCCACGTGTCCCAAGTGGCGGGGACGCGGGGAAAAAGTGGGAAATTTTTCCAAAAGTTCAAAAATTCAAAACTTTCAAGGAAAACCCACAGGCAAGGGAAGGAGAGAGAATTTCTCATCCAATCAGCGCCGACACGTGTCATCCAGGGTGGTGGAGTGCGGGAAAAATTTCAAAACCCATTTTTGCCTCTGTTTTGTGCCTAAATCTTGAGATCACCATATCTTTCGATCTAGAGCTCAGATTTGCACGTTCTTTATATCATTGGAAAGCTTATAAAATTCTCTACATGATTCTCGGGGTCAATCTTGAATTTTGGTTTAGTCCGGAGAGAAAGTTAAGAAACGGCTCGACACGTGTTCATGGCCGAAGTGACATTTCAAACCAAATTTAATACGAATGGGTCACATTCTCCTCCAATTTGGTCAAAAATGGCAAGCTATGGGTTTGTAAGGTCCTCCATGCTGATTTAATGCATTGGTAGTCAATGAGGAATGGCTTCCCACGTTTTGTACATTGTCTCTCTCCTGGGCTCGACCCATGCAATGTAAAAGCCGATTTGGCTCATTTCTTAAGGGTGGAACATTTTTGGCATAGCAATCTTCTTCTTTCACCTCCAGTAAGTGATTTTGGAAGAATCGACCTCTTCAAAGACTCAGAACAGTTTTCTACCTCTCTGAGGTTGTAATGTAGTGGTTTTGACATTGGAAATGATAATGCAAGCTTTGTGAATGGGTTTCGGTCCTTTGTTTGTATTATTTGCTTCTTTTCATATCCTAAATTATATCTTATCACTTGTGTATGTTTTATGTTGCAATCTTTGGTTTGTGTCTATTTGCATGATAAAAATATTCACCACTCCTTTTGGTGCATGACCATCTTTAGTTAGTTTCAATTTTTGCATTTTTATCCATGTCTCCTTAATTTAGAGTAGGATTAGGATCTCGAACCTTCGTAGTTGTGCAAATATAGATCTAAATCAGCGGAGTTTGAGGAACCAGCCTCTAATCTGGAGATTTCTCTCTCGCCACAAGTCCCACACTTGGAGAGAGGTTTCCATGTTGTGCAATCACACTTTGGATGCTAGAGTGATCAACCTAGAAATTTGATCAACATCTAGGGGTGCTATGATTTTGCAAAAACAGTGTACAATCTTGTTGTACACTTAGACACCAATCTCGTAAAACAAAATCACGAAAGATGCATCCTCTTGTCACCTTGTTGGTTAGAGTAGAGCTAGAAAGATTATTTGAAATAGGATTCATCAAGCCTATTAACTATTTAGAATGGATTTTCAATGTAGTCCCAAAGTGGAAGAAACTTGTTGGTATTCAATTTTGCATCGATTTCCAACATATTAATAAATCTTGTCCTAAGGATGACTTCCCTCTTCCCAACATCGACATGATTGTCAATTCAACATTGGGTATGAGATGCTATCACTCATGGATGTCTTTTCGGATATAACTAGATAAAAATTGTTGAGGAAGACCAATATAAGATAGCTTTTACCACCCTATGGGGACTTTATATTATCTAGTCATGCCCTTTGGCCTCAAGAATGCGAGCATGACCTATCAACAGAAAATACTGTAATCTTTCATGATATGATCAATGACATCATGGAATATTATTTGGATGACATATTGGCCGGATCTAAGACTCATGAAGATCATCAAGAGATCTTGCGATGCATCTTTCAGGCGTCTAAGGGACTATAAGTTCCACCTAAACCCAAAGAAGTGTGTCTTCGGCGTACTATCTAGAAAAGTATTAGGATTCATTGTTTTGTGGAGAGGAATAGAAGTAGATCTACCAAAGGTTACTGTTATAACATAAATGTCTCCTCCAATGAATATCAAACAACTGAAAAGTTTGTAAGGAAATATCCAAGCAATTAGAAGGTTCATTTCTCATCTTGCAGATAAGTGTCATGCATTCACGCATCTTCTCAAGAAATATTTCAGTTTTCACTTGGGACCAGAACAATAGCAAGCATTTGCATTGCTCAAAGCATATTTGGAAAAAACCCCTATTCTAATGCCACCCACAACATGTGAGCCATTTTTACTCTAATTTTCTACCATGTACTTTGCAATTTTGGCACTATCAACCCAAGATGATAAGGAGAAGAAATAAAAATGTGTATTACTTAAGCCAAATGTTGATAGCTTACGAGCTCAACTACCCACAAATAAAAATGCTTGTTTAGCCGTATTTTTACCTTTCGAAACTACGTAATTATCTACTAAATAATAAGGTTAAGCTTATCTCAAAAATTTATCCATTAAAATACTTGTTGTCAAATCCCACACTCACAGGAAAGATGGCTAATTGGATCATCTTACTTAGCGAGTTTGACATTGAGTATGTACACCAAAATCAGTGAAAGGACAGGTTTTAGCAGATCAACTAGCTAAATCCTCACTACTGTACTAAACCTTTGAGTCCGAACTCCCAAATGCATCCATAATGTACCTTGAGGAATCTATTATATGGCAATTATACTTTGAAGGCTTATTTACCTTTCATGGTTCAGGTGCTAGAGTTGTGTTATTCACTCCTCCAGGAGACTTGATCCCTTAGACATTCTGACTCGGGTTCCCATGTACCAAAATATAGTAGAATATGAGGCCCTTATTGTAGGGATGAAGTTGGCTATTAAGTGGGATATTAGACAAGTGAATGTAATCGGTGATTCTATGCTGATTATAAAACAAGTGACAGATGAGTATAAAGTTAAAGATGAGAAACTTATTCCATACAAGAGAATGGTTAATTCTTTGAAGGAGTTCTTTGAGTAGATTACATTTCAACAAATCCCAAGAGGATAGAATAGGGAAAAAATTTTATGGCCATATTGGGTTCCATGTTGATCATCCCACCTGGGAACAACAATATGTCATTCTTTGTTGAGCATCTACGAACACCAACATATGATATACCAGATTCTTGTTTGGTACGCAAAGTTTTTTGTCCCTTTTCCCCATGGTATAGTGAAATCTTTAATTACCTTCATGATGGAACCTTTCCCATAAACATTTCCCATACTAATAAAAGAAACCTCATCCAACGTATAGCCCATTATACCCTACTTAGGGGAACTCTCTTTCATCAAGGTTATAACGGGAATCTATTAAATTGTCTTAATTCGTATGAATCCATCCTAACAATCAAAGAGGTTCACGAAGGCATCTGTGGGGCCCATACTAATAGGATTTTCCTAGAAAATAAAATGCTCAAAGTAGGCTACTATTGGCCTACCATGGAAAATGATTATTGCAAATATGTAAATAAATGTTTGCATTGTCAAAAGTATGGAAATTTGATACATGCATCAACGCAATCATTACAGCCTATCACAACACCTTGGTCATTCTCAAAGTGGGGCTTCATCTCATAGGTAATATTAACCCAAGATCTTCAAATGGTAATAATTCATTATCGCTACTACTCAATACTTCAAGAAATGGGTAGAGGATGTTCCTTTTACCTATGTCGAAGGTCCACAGATATCTAAGTTTATAATGAACCATATTATCTATAGATATGGTATCCCCTCTTCTATTGTAGCCAACAATGGTACGTCCTTTAAAAATAAAACTATGAAAGTGTTATGCAAATATTTTCAAATCTCTCTCAAATTATCAACCCCCTATTACCCTCAAGGTAATGGGCAAGCTAAAGCTTCTAATAAAACCCTCATCTATATAATGGAGAAGATGGTGAATGCAACATACCGTAACTAGAATTTAAAAATTCACCTTGCCCTTTAGGCATTCAGAATTTCTATTTGCACTCCCATGAGTGTCACTCCATACTCCCTAGTATTCAGGATAGAATTCATACTATTCCTAGTGATAGAGATCCCCTCTTTGCATATAGATTTGAGAGATCACATGAATGAAGAGGAATACAAAGTAGTTTGACTAGAAGAGTTTGAGCTATTATATGAGAAACAATTTCATGTCGTTAATCACCTTTATTTGTATCGGGATCGAGTACGAAAATTTACAACAAAAGTGATACCTCATAAATTTGAGGTAGGAGACTTGGTGCTAAAAGAGAATAAATTCAACACCACAAAAGACTCGAGAAAATAGGGGTAAACTTAAACCTAAATGGTTTGGGCCATATCTTGTGGTCGTAAAGTTTGGTTCAGAGCCTACAAGCTTGTTCACTTGGATGGCCAGAAATTTGAGAACCCATGATTGCAATGCAACTTAAACATTTCTATGCTTAAGTATGGGGTCCCTAAAATATTATAAAAGAAAAAAATTATTAAAAAAAAGAGAGAGAGAAATAAACAGTGTGTGAAAAAGTGAAAACCATGCAATTGTGGCACTGTGGACAAGTTCTTTAGTTAAACCCAATTTCCAAAGACCATTGGAGGGTCCATTATTCATAAGCATTCAAGGTCTAGGATTATGATAGCTTTGTCCTAAGCTAGTATTTATCTACATCTAAGCTATTTTTGAGCTTAGCACTCTTAGCCTTGATCTAGCTTATCCTAATTTTGTGTGCAAAGAGTTTTCCTTTGTATATTCACATCTTATGTTGTGGGAAACTTTGCATCATCACTTCTTACATATAAACATGTGGCATTTTTCCCTTGTATATTCCATCTAATGCTTTGGGACATCCATGCTTCTTTGTTTCCTTACATGTAGCTTCAGAAAAATTCTTAGAAAATGTCAAAGACATTCGTATAACTTTGTGAAAAATCCAAAACAATAGAACATTGTCTCAAGATAATACCAAAAAAGTGAAAAAAGGTTTCAAAACTATCCCGAGAAAAC
Organism: Taxus wallichiana var. yunnanensis; assembly: GCA_018340775.1. NCBI lineage: Eukaryota > Viridiplantae > Streptophyta > Pinopsida > Cupressales > Taxaceae > Taxus > Taxus wallichiana. The sequence goes on from CM031235.1 coordinate 507,032,959, forward strand.
AAAGTAGTATGTTTACTTTTACTTGGTTTATATAGTTTTTGTTGCATTACGTTTTTTCGTATTGTGTGTTTTAAATTGGATTCATTTGTTTACTTAGACCGAGTGTTACTTTAATCATGTATGAATGGCATTGAGTTCATTTTTGCATAGTTATATATAGTTATGTTTCTTTGATTAGATTTTATTAAATCGTGTTTGTGGTTTTCTTGTACATTTTGTTGTCATTTCATCATCATATCATCTATCACCACATCTATATATCATATTTCAATTAAAACAAAGCTACATGATCATGAACATGAAAATTAAACATGTATGCTAAGATATCATCATATAATATCACCAAGAGGGGCAAGAGGTACCACCTTTTGTCCCCCTCAAAAATAGACCATAATAAAAATGTGGATTAAACATGTTATCTCATACACAAAATGTGATAGGTAAAATACAAAGTATCTCATCAAAATTCAAAGTGAAATCATTAGATATTATATCATAATCTAGCAACATGTGATACAAACACAAACCACTGTAAACATATATATTAAACATGTTATCTCATAAACAAGATGTGATACATTAGTAATCCATCGAACATCATATATCCATAAATATCAAATGTCCATGTAAAAAATCATGTGTCTCGATGCATATCAAATATAAAGCGCCATCATGGGCATGGGTCAAAAATGTGCCTTCATCACGAGGCATAGTCAAAAAAATATATATAAAGTACATTTACAAAAAGATGTGCCTTCATCATGAGGCATAATCAAAAAACAATACATATACATCATAAAAAAGTGTGCCTTCATATCGAGGCATACATCATCAAATACATCAATAAAAGAGTCAGCCACAACTTTCACCCTCTCCGGGACTGTTTGGCCTAGGTCAGGTGCTAAGTGGGGGCATCTATTGTGATGGATGCGCGGAAGGCATTGTAGCATGTTGTGTTGAACCATGTTACTTTGAAGCCTGTTGTACTGAAGGACCTTGTATTGATCGTGATGATCGCAATGACCTCTGTGATCTAGACCGTGACATAATTATGGCTATCTAACTATAGTTTAGAGCTCTTTGCTCAACTAGGATGGCCACATGATATTGCATCATGTAGTAAGTGGCATCACCTACCAAGGAAGTACTTTGACCAATCAAAATTTATACTCCTAAGGGCATACCTCCTGCTAAAGCGTATCCCACTTCACTCTCGTACTTGCTAGCTCTACCTATAGCTAGGCTCTATCTACTAAAACCTGATCCTTCTCAAACTTACAAACTTCACCCTCTCCATGACTTTTTGATCTCTCTCGTGTCCACAATCGATCTCACTCTGTAGTGATCTTATCTCTCTCTCTCAAGAAATATAATCTCTCTTAGTTGTAGGCCTATCACCTATTATAACCGCTTGTTAGAAGGAAGCCACCTACACACTAACCTATATATCCTCCTCCATCTCATCTCCACCTCTATCATCTCCTCCACCTCTTGATTCACTATTTGGTGGGATCACATGTGGGGGTGATGGATGTGCATGTAATGGTTCTTGTAACAAGACCCGTAATGGAAACCCGAAGTGGCATATCTGGTACTTGTTCCTATGGTTGTACCACTACCTAATGTCACACAACCACCTATTATTGTATCAATACATGTTTTACCTATACTCACATGTGTCTCTCCTATGGCCCTACCTATGGATATTCATATGGATGTATCGGATCCTATGCTCTAGGATATTGACCATATAATCCTTGTTTTGCCGCATCTAACACTTCTTATGGAATCGTCAACCACGGAGGAAATACTCAGTAGAATACCATCCTGATAATCTTTAGTAGTCCTTGTATCTAATATCTATGATCATTGCACCCAAGGTTGTAGGACCACCCGAAGAAAAGTGGTGTGAGCTCATCCTAGCCTTATAAGTGTCCCAAAATGAAAGGTCTCTCTAGCCCTCTTGCCCATACCACATCTTATCACTAGGAATCCCCAATGAGTTTAAATTTTCATTGGACCATGTCTACTCTATACCACTTAAGAATATATGCCCTTCTCCTAATAATGAAGTGATCAACTTCTGCAGTGCCCAACTCAACAACATCCTCAGGCCACTGATATAACCTATATGGCCACCATGTAATCATATGAGGTTATATACCTCATCTAAGCTTTTCGGTAGAATGGTGTGTCCCCTATGTGTCCAAGAATGTCATCACCATCTAGTACCCATCCCATAAGAGATGGATCACCGAGAGATTGGGCTCATGATGCTCCCGCTTTGAGCATCCTATAGCAATATGATCTCGGCCCATATCTAAAGTAAAGTACCCGACCCCATGGTCTTCTCGGCCGTGGTAGGCTATCAAGTGCAAAGCTATGTACGGATGGGATTGTATAGACTGCCCCAGAATATATCTCCCCACAAATGAGGACATGTATAACTACAATCAAGCCTAAAGAAAAGGAGCACCCATTTCTTCGAAGTAATAGGCCACCGACAAGAGCTATAATATATACTGGAACCCATATGAGTCATTAATCACTCACGCATCTAGTAACATCCACTGACATACCCCAGTGAGGTATATCTGTTACTCCAAAAATCTCCATAATGCTCTAAAGGTTACGAATGCAATGGTCATCATATGTCACTAGATGACCACGAATAGGCACTCTAAAAATGCACCAAACATCCTCCAATGTGATGCTCATCTCACCAGTAGGTAGGTGGAATGTCCGACTCTCCGCGCCATCTCTCTGCTAAGGTCATGAGTAGGCCATGGTTCAAAGTGATTTGTGGCATGTGAACCAAGTGTGAAAGACTCACAAGTCTAGTAGTATCTCTAGGTAGTCGTGATCTCATCAAAAATGTCGCCTCATAGGCCTAAAGTCATCCGTGCCACTCCCTTGTCTCTAATCGAGCTAGGTCTACCTATAAGATTAACCGATCATTTATTATCATCTAATTATTTTATCTCATTATCTAATTTTTGTACAAACTTCCTAAAAATCTTCTAGGACCATCAAAAGGGTCTTTTTGTGCTAGTGTGCCCTTGTAGCATCAGTAGCGCCCTTTGTGATGCTAGTGTCTCCAAGCACTAGCACCTCCTTTTCTACGTAGGCACTGAATTTCCACGTAAGTGCGCCCCTTCCCCACCCGACCCAATTTCAATGTCAAGCACATCCCTAACAACGTCGGTGCACCCTTCTTCATACCTACGTGTGCATGCCTATGTTATACCTAGTTTATCCACATCAAAGACACCTTTTAAATGCCAGTGTAGTCACACTGCGTGAGTTCACACACGCACACCCCTAAAAATTCCTACGTGCCCCTGTGGTTGGTTGCGTTCACATTTTTACACGGGTTTTTTACTCCAATAAATGTGATTAAAAGATACTAAATACAAAAAGTGAAAAGTTTGGCTTTGTGTACATGCGAGGCCATCCCGGGAAGTCGCATGTAGTCTCGAACATGATCCTTGTGGTGTTTCTAGTTCTAAACCCTCGCCATGTCTTTCGTGCGTTAGAGCTCAATCAGCGATAAAATGGTAGGTATATGTGGTAAATGAATTCACCATGATAGTTTTTACCCTTTTTTGTGTGGTATATATACCCATTTTTACCCTCACATCGCATCTAATGTCCCTAAAGCACCCTGGGACCATTTTGATTCTTCTAAATTCTTCTAGCACTTTCCATGATGATTATTTTTTATAAATAATTATTTTTCACCCTTTTTTGCTATATTGCGGCATGTTTTTTCTTCCCAGCGACCCTTTCTGCTACCTAGGGCATATTTTTTCCTTCCAACGTCTTTTCGTGATTTCTCATGACTTTCTAATTTCTTATAGAATATTTTCTTCTATAAAATTCAAAACAATATAAAAATTTCAAAATCCAAAAAATTGGTAAAAATTACAAAACTTCAAGAAAATTCAAAATTTGGTAAACTGCATGCCCGCACTGAAGCTGTATCAAATGCATTGCCCTCGAACATCAAAAATTTTCCTACAAAAACATATTTCTTAGGTTCTTTCTTGTTCTTGTCTTGAACAACTTACGAGATCACCGTGATCTACCTCCATTAATAAAAGTTGGCTTGCTTATTATGTCAAGACTCCCATGTAAGAATGAGTTGTGAAAGACTATGTCATAGTGCATGAATATTTTTCATGGGACTACTTGTGTCCTCCATTATTCCCCTCTCATGTATCCTTTCTTGGGGTAATAATTTTAACCTTTTCGTTAAAGCACGAACATTTAGGAACTAAAGCTTGATAACGAAAACATTGGTGCAACTATCTTAAATGTTGTTTGTTTCAAGATATGTGATTTTACTTGTTTCATTGTTAGGTTAGTTGGTTTACTTTCTTGTATTGCATTGCATTATGTATGTTGCTTAGAGTTACACATTTTTAGGAATGAACAAATTGTTAGTAATATAGTTTTTCATGTTATTTTACATGTTTATTTATTTTAATAAGGGTCGATGATTTAGATCATAGAGGCAACATAGTGAAACAAAGTTTCTTAATTAAATATTGGATGCAAGATCTATTCCTATATTCTTCACTATCATGTCTTATCACTATTCATTTTTCTTCCAAAACACCGGGCAATAAAAATCCTGTTTATCCCTATCTTATTTCTTCTATTTGTTTCGATCACATTTTCGATCATCGATTGACTTCTTACATCACCCCATCAACACTCGAGGGGGAATCCTTCATTCTATTAATTTTTCAAAAAAATATTCTTGTTTACTACTACGTTTGAGGTGACGTCACTTACTTCACCTCAAATAGGGGCAAATGTAGACACCTAAAATCTGCTTTTGCAATATTATTTCTAAAAGCACGTGAATTACTCTCATTCTTACCAATTCCATTATAATTAGTGGTTTTCACTAATTAACTAATGTTTCTCTCTATCTTGGTTAATTAATAACGTTTTGTTGATTACCTAGCGTCTTTCACATTTAAGATGTCAATTTATGACACATCGTAAGTCATAATCCTCTTCCGAGAAACTAATTACCGTTTATTAGCTAATTAATCATATTTACCCTTGTATTTGATCAATAAACCCTATTATTGGCTCATACCCATCTTCCATCCATTCAAAATCACCCCATATCCCTCCAGAGACATCTCGGAAGCTTATAAAGCTTATCCTAGCCTCTTAATTGGTCCTAATTGGTCAATTAAGGCACCTCACGTGCTAATTACTTGTTAATTAACTAATAACGATTAACAAGACTTAATCTACTTTGTGCTTTTATTCCCACATGCACTAAGATTCAATTTTTCCTCAAAGGAAAAACTATAAATAGGACTAAGCACCTATTTTTACACTTTACACCAAGTTTTGAATAGCATTAATCATATAACACGTATGAGCCTTACTTCCTTCTTGGAGTAGCTTGCTCAATCTTTGCATCCAATCTTTATGTTGGTTAGTAGCAGGATATCTAGTATGGCCTTGTAGCCATTGTTAGATAGATCCTCTCACCATTTGTGGAGTAGCAACAAACATAGTTTAATTTTCATTAAATCTAATTAGGTCTATGTTAAGTAATCATTTCACATAGTAAGGATGCTTTTAGATTGAATGTTTAATTTCATTTAGTTTCCATTAATGCATTATTTTAAGATTTGATCTTTGATGTTTGATTCTTAAGCTTGAGTTTTTCTCTAGGCTATTATGGTGTTAGCCTTTACTAGTTAGTCATATAACAAAAGTTTTAGGGTGTTGTCAATGTTTTTGATAGACCAAAAAGGGCAACTACCCAACTACTATATCATAATATATCCAAAAACACACCATAAACATGCATGACAGAGTTCTAGATACAACAAAGCAACAAAAATAACATAGAACAAAAAATTAATAGTAAACTAGCTAATCTTCGAGTTTGAAATGTCCATAGGGGCAGTCTTTTCACACTGGTTCTCCTCGATTTCGATAGCAGCAAGAGTGGTTTCAAGGTCAGCACCATCATACTTAATGTTTTCAATCCCCAAATTGTTGGCAATCTTGGTGAGCAGCTCCCCATGGATAAGTTGATATGTCACCATGACCTTTAGCAAGGACTAAATATGCTTCAGTTGAATGCTCATAGAGAAGCCCAATTTCTCCATATCTTCATACGCCACAAACAAGTTACTATGCATGAATACGGCCATTATTTCAGAGATCACATTACGGATTGATGACATCATTATAGGAGTTAAATGATAGGCCATCTAAATTAATCATTCTTATTGAATCATGATCAATAATATGGGGAGAAAACTGACTTAGTGGCGGTTTGGAGGAGTTGAAAGCTCCTAAATTAGCAAGGTAGTCAGCACACTTGTTAGCCTCTCTAGGAATATGCCTAACTTTATAGTTGTTTAGGCTATTTTTAAAAACGAGACAACCCTCCAGAACATTGGCAAGATTCCAGTTTGAAATCTCCCCTTTTGAAGCACATTAATAATAGTTTTCGAGTCTCCCTCTATTTCAATAAAGGTCCAATTTTTCTGCTTGGTGATGTTAATACCACTCCAAAGATCCCTGATCTCAAAAAAATTATTAGTGCAAGAACTAAGAAATTCAGCTCACCAGAGAAGAGGGTTCCCCAAATCATTCTCAAAAAGGCCACCAGCCCTATCCAAACTAGGATTCCCTTTAGCTACGCCATCAAAATTTAATTTCACAAAGCCATTAGCAGGGGCACTCCAATATTGATGGTGGTTCAGGGAAGATTTTACCATCTTTAGGCAGCCAAGAGGAGTTGTAACACCCATGTTATGATTCATCCAAAGTAAGGGATTTTTTTAAAACATACCCCTTCAGTATAATTAATAATTTTAATGGTTAATATTAGTAATTAGCTTACTACTAAATAATCTTGCATTATTGAATTGTTCATAATCCATCTAATAACATACAATAATCATGTGAAGTTTTAAGGGCCCATTTAGATCACCCTAATCTCCCTTAGTCACTTTATACGAGTGTGTATACTATGTATACTTAGTTAAACCTTTTATAGGTTATGAGAACATGTGCATCTCCTTAGTGCCTACCTAGAAGATATTTATGCAACTTCCATCCAATATCTGACATTGTCTATTTAGGGATTGGTGAACAGATGATGTAGTCAACAATTACATTACTTTGGCCAATATTTTAAGCATTGCTTTGCAAGCTTAGTTTCAAGACTACACACTAGTGTACAAAAATTTTCTTCTGTCACCACACAACCATATCAATATAGTTATCTAGATTCGTGTTATTTAAGAAGGAATTAGTTAAGAAGAAGATTCTATACTTGACTTATTCCCTAAACAAAGAGAATCCCATCTGTACCATATTAGGATTCCTATGGGAAAGATAGGGACCACATAATGATTATCATCATTACGTCCTCAATATCATTCTTGTATCCATTCTAATTTGGCACAAAGCAAGATACTAGCAAGAAGACGAAGGGACATTACGCCCAAATTTCTTATATTGATATGTTACCTTATTCGGATAAAGTAACTTAATTCTTTATTTATGAAAAATTTAAAATGTATTAATACATGATATTAGTTTCTCATAAGAGGGTTATAATAACTCAATGAGTTACTAACTTTCATTAGTTCCTCTTATCATACTTTTACAACGTATTGTATGAAAGATTTGGTGAGAATCATATCGAAAACTGTGCACCATGATAGATTCACACTCTAAAGGAAATGTAATAGCTCCAACATAATCACAAGGAAGAATCGATCGATCAATCAAGAACTTGCATAATAGAACAAAGCTTGCACATGTAGAGAAAGACAACAGAGTGTCTTGGCATACTCATAAATTTCAAATGAAGGGATACATATAGGGTGTTGAGTAACCCTAGTGCATGACACACAAGAAACCCTAAACCTAACCCAAGTGAGATGACCCTCCATATGTGTGTGGAGGACATATAGGATCTCACACACCAACACCCCCTTCATCGAAGTTGGGGTAGCGGCTATGATGAGTCAAACAAAAAAATAAAACACTCTTAAACAACTAAGAAAGATGTGTCAATGGGGCCCAAAAACTAAAGGCCTAATAAGGTGCCCATGTACAAACAACATCTTCCTAGAAGAAGAAGAAGAGGAGGAGGACTATATAGCCCGAAGAATATGAGCAGCTACATAAGACCTCACCCCAAGAAGAGACCGCAAGTGAAGAAACTTCACCTTAGTGAAGGGCTTGGTGAATATATCTACAAGTGATCACCGATTATCTCGAATATACTAAATGTCAATGATACCATCATGAATAAGCTCTCATATGAAGTGTATATGGATCTCAATGTGCTTCATCCACTTGATGTTGTACTAGATTTCTACAAATTAAGATAGTGATCGAGTTATAAAAATAGATAATAGTGGGCCACCGAAGGTGGATGCCAAACTCTGTCGAAATACTCTATAGCCAAATACCTTATGTGACAGCGTTAATTCGCTCATCCGTATTATGCCTCTGTAGAAGATATCACAATTGCATTTTGCTTCTTGCTAGACCAATTTATTGGACCTGAACCAAGAGAGAAACTGTAGCCAGAGGTAGATTTATGATGATCTAAGTCACCGACCCAATCAGAATATGTGAACCCAATCAAGTCAATATCCACCCCTCCATGATAGTGAATTCCATCAGTATAGGTGCCACGAACATAATGAAGGATCCATTTAGCTACTTTCCAATGCAGCTCATGTGGCTCCTGCATGAATCTGACACGATCCCAATAGCATACGATAAATCTGGTCAAGTGTGAGTCAAGTAAATTAATCTCCCCACTAATTGTCGATAAAGGGTACCATCAACCAAGGGAGTAGAGCAATAAGAAACCAAATTAACCCCAGAAAGAAAAGGAGTAGGAGAAGACTTACGATTGTAAATTTGAAAATGAGCAAGCAAGTCAAGAGCATACTTAGGTTGCGAAATCAAAATTCCTGAGTCAGATTGTGAAATTTGGATCCCAAGAAAGTAATGAAGCATACCTAAGTCAGTCATGAAAAACCCATTGTTGCCAAGGCGGTCTTCACGAATCAATGATAGAGGAAGAGTTTCGTGATCAATAGGTCATCAACATAGAGAATAAGAATGAGTATGGATTCATCTTGCTATAGAATATAAACATTTGGATCGAGTGACACCTAGTAAACCATGATGTAAGTAAAAGGAGTCCAACTTGGCATACCATGCCCAAGGGGCTTGTTTAAGGCCATAAAGAAATTTTTTAACTTACAAATGAGGGAGGGATCATGGAGATAACCTAGAGGTTGTTCCATGTAGATTTCTTCCTCTAGGTTACCATGAAGGAAGGCACTCTTAACGTCCATTTGATGGACTTTCCATTTTTCTGTTGTGGTAATGGCTAGGTCGATTGAATAGAAGTCATCTTCGCAACCGGAGTAAAGGTTTCAATATAATCAACCCCAGCTATCTGGGAGAAACCCTTAGCTACTAATCATGCTTTAAAATTTTTGACATCTCCATCTACTCCATACTTTGTTCAAACACCCACTTACACCGAACAATTTTTCTTCCTTTCGAAGAGGGGTGAGATCCCAAGTATCGTTCTTCATGAGAGAGGAATACTCCTCATCCATGGAAGAATCCCACTCAGGAATACCAGAAGCCTCCCGGAAAGACTATGGATTAGAGGCAGAGGTGAAGAAAGAGTGGGGTCCAATGAAATATGAGTGAGTATGTCTCATATCCAAAGTATCTCCAACTAAATCTCTAGCACTTTGCAGAGTTTTCCTAGCCCAAAGAGGACTAGGAGGATCAGCCTCTGAGTCGGAAGATTCATCACTCGAGTGAGAAGGGACATAGTCCTCATCATCACTACTATCAGAATCGGAAGACTCAAGGGTCTAATGGTTAGGAGGAAGAGGAGCATGCTCAACAACATCATCATCTGATGAGTCAGAATCCAAATTAGCAAGTTGAAGAACCTCAATAGGTAGAGAAGTAGAAGTCAAAGAAGACTCATCAAACTTAACACTTCTCTCAATACAAAGCTCATGAGAAGTAGGATTCAACAATCGATATCCCTTCATGCCATCAGGATACCCTACAAAGATACAAGGTTTGGATTGTGGTTCCAATGCCTTGTATTTCTTTTTGGGAATCCGAGCCATACCCTTGGATCTGAAAACTCAAAAGTTCTCAACATCAGGCTTGCATCCAAACCAAGATTCAAAGGGTAACATCCCTCTTACTACTTTATGTGGAACATGGTTCTCAATTTAATTAGCACAATTCACTTGCTTCATCCCAATATCATGAGGAAGAGACTTGAGTGAATCATACAAGTGGCCATCTCTTTAAGAGTACGGTTCTTTCTTTCTGCTTTACTCCATTCTCGCAAAGGGTTGTATATACTATATGCTATAAGGATATTTCTTTAGAAGTACATAAATCCATGAACCTATTGTTTACATAATCACCTCCATTTTCAGTTTGAAGAACCTTGATAGACCATTCCGCCTATTTCTCAAAGAAGAGCCTTAAAGTCTAGAAAATGTTCAAAGACTTCGAGACTTAATCTTATGAAAATATACCCAAGTATATCGCGAATAGTCATCAAAGTGAAGGTCAGCACATAAAGAGCTCTAGTAAACAAAGGAGACGAAATTTGACTAAAAATATATCACTTGTGAACAAGATCCAAAGGACGAGTAGCTCTCCAAGCTTTTCCTCTTGTCAAATCTCTTTTCAGGATGCTTTCCAAGGGTACAACCTCACAAAGACACTTAGAAAACTTAACGCTGGGTAACCCATTGACCACTTTGTTTTGGCTCAATTGTTTAAGGTAGCAATAATTTAGATGTTTGAATCACTCGTGCATAGCTTACTAACCTCATTTGCATGAGTGAGAAAAGTAGTGGGCATAGAATCAAAAGTAAAATGGGAAAAGGTATACAACTATGAATGGTGATCCGCCTTTCCCTCATCCACTGTAGTGTCATCGTTAAGCTCACGAATAATCATCGAGTTAGGAAAAATTCCACTCACATTCCTTCACCAAGGTGAGTAATTTGGTAAACCGATAGGAGATTGGTAAAGAGATCAAGAACACTCAACACTTGGTTGAATGTTCCCCATCCATCTCTACCGATCCACTACCAGAAAACGACACTTGTCATGTCATTACCCATCATGATTTGGGACATACCACAAGGCTCGATGTTGGTGAACTCAACATGTGAAGAATCCATGTGGTGCGAGGCACCGAATCTATAATCCACATCGATGAAGGAGCAACTTTGGCTACAAGGGCCTTTCCTTTCTTCTTATCATATTTTGAACCTTTTGCAGTAGAAGACTCGACCTTTGGAGAATTTTGTTTGATAGACTCAGGAACACCTATTTGATTTTTCTCAAGTAAATGAGTAAGGTGATCAATTTGTTTTCTCATACACATATGCTCTTTATGACCAGGATTCTTGCAATAGGAACACAAATACTTGTCTTTCTATGCTCTAGGCTCAAAAGTCAAAGTATTCATGTCAATTTTAGTTTTGGTTTTGGTTTCCTTCTTAGGTTGGTCCTTTTTTATCTTTCTTATTTTCATTATTCCTTTCCTTACTATTACTTGCACAAGGGCATGTGACTTGGACTTGAGAGACCCCATTTGAATGATTTTGTCTTGTTCTCGAATGAGTTGGGATGAAAAATAGTCAAAGGAGGGCATATTCCAATCCTTTCCCAAGGTAACTTTTGTAGCGTAAAAATTTGACACAAAGATAGAATATTCAAGACCTAACTTAGAGAGAATCGACAAGATTAGTTGAGAATCTTTCTTCTCTACTTGACATTCCTTTAACAACAATCTAGTGTGGACAAACTTAGAGAAGAATGCTTGTAGGTTTTCAAAATCACTAGGATTTAACCCTAGTAGTTCATTTTCTAAATCATGCGCTCTCATGTTAGCTTGTTTTCCAAACATTTCATCCAACATTTTCCACACAGATTTAGGTGTTTCGACAACTCAATGTGGAAGAGCACGCCGGGAGAAACAGACATGCAAATAAGACCTAAAGCTTCATCACTACAGTTTAACCACTTAGATTTTTCAAGGTCGTCATCAGTTCGAGTCTCGCCCCCCATGGTGATGTGGAATAACCCTTTACCCCTTAGTTTCATAATTATTTTCGATCTCCATTCAAAAATTTGAATGGCGTAAGAAAAGGAATTGAAAGTGCATCCATAGTGAAAGGAGAGAGAATGAATGTAGAAAAGAAACACAACCACCTAGGAAAATATATTAACCCCCTACTTTTGGCACTTTATAGTTTAGTGTGTTAAATACAATCAGGTCCGAGCGTGCATCTAGAAACACTTGGTAACTCACCTTGCAATCAGCGTAATAATGTGCAAGAGAGGAGACCACAATCATGTTTCGGGAGCATAGCAAAGTGACACCGTACACAAGCACAATTACAAAAACTAGGAAGGAGGTGAAATCAAATCTTGGTTGTGAGAAAAATGTCTCATGTAGCAATGGATACCCCCTTGCTACAAATTGTGGTGGATGTGCTCACTAGTTGCAAACAATAATAAGGGTAAAATACTATGTTTTAACCGAACTCAAAATGAGTCCCGATGATCTTGAGAACGGAAAAGGAAACCGAAAGACAAAAAGTGCTCAGAGTGTCACTGCACACTTGAGCACACGATTAGTAAAAAAAATCGACAATAACACCTAAAACTTATCATTTAGAAACGTCCAGTTTAGCTAATTTTAGAGCTATTTGAATTTTTAAAAAATGATAAAGAAAGTGTGACGATAAAGATGATTTTAAATAAATGCTAAACGTAAATGAAGTTTAATTTGGAAATTAATAAAACTATATTTAATTAAATTAAATATAATGAATTTTAAACAATAAAAACTAATTAAGATTTAATTAAATCCTAATTACTTATTTTAAATATAGTCCCTTTTATAAAAAAACCTAAAAAAACTTTACCAAATATGATTTATTGGTAGAGAAAGAAACTTACCAACTCGGGAGGGTCCCCAGTTGTGTGGCTCGGAAGAAGTGTCGAGAATGTCGTGGGAGGATCCTGAGTTGGATGGATCCATTTGGAGGCTGAATCGACAGAGGGGGCTTGGAGTTCAGTGGTTGGAGGAGTGGCGAGGATCCCGGCGTGGATCACGGGCAGAGATCCTAAGTTGGGAAAAAATCTGAGTCAGACGTGGGGGAGACCAGTAGGTCGAAGCACATGGAGGAGATCCGTTTGGAGGCCAAGCAGGAGAGAGAACACAGTCACACAACGGGGTTGAGCGGGAGTCCGAGCGAGGCATAGTGGGAGTAGAACCAGAGCGGCTAGAGCAGGATCAAGCACGGCGAGGGACATTCTTGGCTCACCTCGGGAGGCAGAAAGATGCACACCGGGTAGAGAGGACATGGCATGGCTCGGGATAGGAAAAACAAACTAGGGCGGAGAAAAACACTCAACACAGGACATGCCAATTCGAGCTCAAGCGGATCTTGGGGCGAGAAGACATGGCTTAGCTTGGGATAAGCCGACTCGAGCTTGGTGAGTAGGAGCTTAGGGCGAGAGAAGAACCCCAAAACACCAAGGCTTCAATTGATTTTTACCTGATTCTACAAAAAACACCATGGAAACAAAAAAAACCAAAAAAATAGAGATAAAAAATAATTTCCAGTTTAATGAAAAAGATTTTAAAAACTAGAAAATACTCTATTTTGGCTGATCTGCTAGATTTAGCTACAGCTAGCTAAATGTAGCTGCAAAACCCCTGATAGCTTAAGGAGATCTGCACATGCACGAAGAACACAACAAAACCGAAAACTTTCCAAGAACATCTTGTTAAGATGTTAGCAATAAATCTCAAAAAGATAATGATCAAAAAAAACTTACACGAGGAGTAAAAGAATACCAAAACCAAGAGTGATCACAACTCGGATGAAGAATGCATGTTTACCCGATCTCAACTCTGATACCATGAAAGAGTTGGTGAGAATTGTATTGAAAATTGTGCACCATGATAGAGTTGCACTCTAAAGGAAACGTAATAGTTCCAACGTAATCACAAGGAAGAATCGATCAATCAATTGAAGAACTTACATTATAGAAAAAAGCTTGCACATGTAGAGAAAGATAGCAGAGTGTCTTGGCATACTCATAAATGTCAAATGAAGGGATACATATAAGGTGTTGAGTAACCCTAGTGCATGACACACAAGAAACCCTAAACCTAACCCAAGTGAGATGACCCTCCATATGTGTGTGGAGGACATATATGATCTCACACACCAACAAAGATACAATGTTAGGTGTAAGTTTACTAATCATTTCTGTCTTGAGTTGATTCATTGCATTCAATCGTTAAGAATAGTCTTTATTTATTAAGTACATTTCTTGTCATAATTAGTCCATTTAATTCCATAAGGTATAACAATAACTTTATTTTGTTTTCATTGTTATCCTTTTCGTTTAAGTGTTGTTATTCGATTGAATTTGATTTCTCATTCTGAATTAATGAAACCAACATTTAATGTATAGTTTATTAATAAATCATCTATATAAACAAAGTATGTCCTTATTTTTCATATCTAAACAGGATAAGTCACAAATCAGCCAAGTCATATATTCGACTTAAATAAGGATAAACCTTATTCTTCATTAATAATAATATACAAATTAATCAAAGATAATACATTGGGCATAATGCCCTTTACAAGATGTGATGGCATTCCATTCACATTTATCAATTGATTATAATAACCATTTTTCATATTTATATAAAAATATCATAAGACGTAAATCAATCATAATCAAATATAAATAGTCACTTCAAGAGTTTCAACCTTTCCTACAAAATGTATGAGAGATAAAACATGGGTCGAGTTCATAAGAATTGGAATGAGTCTGCATGCTCTTAATCCATGTTGTAATTTTAAGGAAATAACTTAATAAGATATTGATTAAAAACCTATCCTCTTATTTAGTAATTTATGAATATAAATTTCCTAGTTTAAATTTAGAATCTATCTTATTAACGAATAATAATGAACTTCATTATTATATAAATCAATATGTTCACTTTCACTTTTACATCACAATGTTTTCCATCTAACATCAAAATAACCATGCTTTATATAATCAAACAACAAAATGAAAATAGGCAAGGATCGGAGGAGGAGCCTCGGACTCTTATTTTTTTCCAATTTCCATCAAGTATCCACTAAACATATGCATCATGTTAACAACTTAGTTCATGCATGGAGTTGTAACTAGATGGTTAAGTTCATTTCTATTTCACTCTAACTCCGTATTTTATTTTCAAAACAATATATATTCATTAAAAGTTTAATAGTGACAATGATTCAACAAGAATCTTTTAATCAAATAATGTAATGATTTATGCTCCATATAGGAATTAAAATAGTATTTCTCTAAAAGATATTTTGACTTCACCATGCCATTTTCATTTTCCTATAATTACCAAAATCATAATAACCAACATCCAACAATGTATGTAGAGGAGAAGGATGACATTATTATTTTATATGAAAATTGTAGACACCTTAAATCACCTACGAGTTTTAATACTAAAATGGTATTGATTACCCTCTTTCCCATCATTTTAGTTGTAATTAGTGATTTCTAGTTAATTAGCTAGCATTCCCCTTATCTCGGTAAATTAACAACACTATGTTAATTAACTATCCTTTCCCTAATTCTTGATGCCAATTAACAAAACTTCGTTAGTCATAATCCTCCTCCAATCAAATAATTAACTATTAGAAGTTAATTAAGCCTTTATAACCTTGTATTTAATTAATAAACCTTCTTATTAGTTAAATTCCCTTTTAAATCATTTAAATTCTACCTATTTCCTTCTAAATCACCTTCAAATAGATTTCTAAGCTTATCTTGGCCTATTAATTAATCCTAGTTGATTAATTAAATCATCTCTAACTCCCATGAGTTGCTAATTCTAATCAATTCTTTCTAATCATGCTTATCTCTTTTAATTATACTTTATCTTTTATCCCACATTCACTAGGTTTCTAGCTTCTCCCAAAATGGAATGATATATAAAGAACCTACCTCCTTCACACCTTGCACCACATTTTTGCTAGTGATTAGTATAGGTATGTTGATAATGGCATTCTTCATTGTTGGAGTAGCTCCTTCATCTTTCCATCCATTCTTCTCATAGTTGAGTAGTAAAGGAAGATCCAAACATGACCACTAAGCCATTTTGGTGAGATTATTTCCTCACTTGGAAACAACATACAAATTGATTGCTTATGATCTAAATAAGTTCATGTAAATTAGCAATCATACATTACAAATCACATCCAGTTTAAAGGGATGGCTTAGCATTAAATGTTTTATTCATGTTGATGTATTATATTAGTTATTTCCTTTAACCTTTATCATTGATGTTTATATTGGATTAGCTTTATTATTTGAGCTATTTGCTATTAGTTTCATTTAATTAGCTTGGTTTCTCTAATATGCATACATTTGGCACACCTGGTGATACATACTCCATTGTCTCATGCACTTCTTTTCCAGTTTTTGAAGTTTAGTTTCATTTTTATTTACTAACACTCTTTTAAGCACTTATTGATAAATCTTGTATTTCTTAACTTGTTTTGTTAAGTTTGCATGTGTTGAGTGTTCCTTACAAGTATAAGGGAGGTGAGGTGTCTGTCAATATTGAAGTTAAATAAAAATATTTAAGCTTTTGACATTTTTGTTAAAATCTCATGTTTTTGAAGTTGCACAAGTGCCTTGCTCTAGTGTTAAAGATCTTTGCATCAGCATTGAAAGGCTTGTGATGTTGTTGATATGATTGTGCTACTGTTAATATGTTTGCACTGCCATTAACTAATCCTACGTTACTACTCTTTGGAATTTTTGTCTCTGTGTAGCTCACGTGTTACTGTTGAACTAGCCCTGCACTACTATTAAAACACATGCTCTAGTGTTAACTACTTTTCTTCTTTGTCTACACAAATAATTTCCCTATGTTACTATTAACACCCTTACTTATACGTTGATATACTTGTGTAACCATTTATAGGCTTGTGCTACCATTAATATCCCTATTTTACCATTAAAAGGCTTACGTTAGCATTCTCTGTAAAATTTTGGCTTAGATTTCAAGAAATTCCATAATCTGATTTTTATGTTTGGTGTCATTTTGCAGGTTTTTCTTATTTTTGTTTTGTAAGTTTTGAGTTGAATCAATTTTCTGACATGTCTAATATTTTGATGAATGTTGTATTTCCATGCTTTACTATTTTGCGTATTCTCTTCTCTTACACCTTTGGTGATCTTGAGAATCGAATCATCTTTAGTCTTCTTTTTATAACATTTAGGATAAACTTAGAAATTTCATTATTCATTTTTGCTTAAGGAAATGAACCTTTACAAAGCATTTTAATGTTCCTTTGATTTAAAATTTTGCATTTCCATCTAGTTTTCTTAATTATTGTGTATGTTCTTCTCTTGTGTATTTGGGTGATCTTGAGAATCAAAAGCTACCTTTAATCCTCTTTCATAATATTGTGGATTTCTTAGAAAAACTACTAACTTTTGAGTGTAGGGCCTAATTCTCTTGTCAAAGAATCCGGACCTACAAAAATATTAATTACAAGCATGTTGCAAGTTGTCAATGGTGTACTAAACCATATTTTTAATTCAAGATAAAAAACACACTATTAATTCAAAACATTGTATTTACAGATTTCGAATAAGGGTTAAAACTCATCCTCTTTGAACTATGGGAAGTATCTTAGCATAATCCATAAAACTCATTATGAGGATTACCATAGTATGCCCAAAGTAGTCCAAACCTTAAGGGAACTAGTGGATGAAACGGGAATCCCCTCATTACCCACTTGATTATAAAAACTCATGCAGAGTACTTCAAGTTTCTCGTATGAGGCCCCATTCATTAATTTGATTGTGGGGTAAAGGTACTTTGTCTAGGATTTATTTTATAAAAGTGTACCTCTCTTAGGAAAGTATTGGCAAGTGTTGAGAACAAAATCTTAGGCAACCATTTAGTATTGGGGCCAACTTGATTCTATCCATCATGTTCTAAAGAGATCTCACAAAGAAATGAATTTTTCGGAGTCAAAACATTGTTATTCGAACAAGGAGAGAGTCCATTAAATTTGTGCCACATGACATTCATCATGAAACTTACAAATAAAAACTTTGTCTTAATTTCTACCTTTTCATAAGACAAGGCAAAACTCTGCCAAAGTTACGCCTTGTATTTTTCATCCCCATTTAATCTATCTCATGTGTTCTCTCATTGCCATTTTTGGTCAAAAGAGAACAACATATGTGGAACTTCAAAAATAATCATGTCCACCACTTTTTTATTCACTTACATGACCATGTTGCAGTAGGAATGTTAAGTGTTGAAAGTGTGTTGGTACATTCTCATGTTTTGGTAAGCCTTTGTCTTGATACCCATGTCAAGATTATCTCATTGTAGTTAGGTTGTCTCATCATTGATTTCCCCTTGAGTTAATATGTTACTTGCATCATATCCATACATTTTTTTATACTTACAACTTCTTTTCTCATAAAACTTGATATAAGTTTCTATAGATGTGTTGTTACGTTGCTCACATAATATCAACTCCTTGTTATACTTAGACTTTGTTTTTTTCCAAACATTTCCTTGAGTTTTGGAAGGTGTTGTCATTATGTTGCTTGCATCGTATCAATACCATTTTGATACTAATATATTTATTTTCCTAAAAGCTTGATTAAATTATTCAAATTGCATTGTTGTGTTGTTCATATTTGCAACCTTGATATTCAAAACTTGGACTTGTTTTATCTTAAACTCATTTGGGTATACCTTGAATTGAAATCACTTCAACACCATTTTAATACTTAAGTCTTATTTATCCCAAACTTGATTTAAGTATTGACATTGTGTTTTCATTATTAAACCAAATTACATTTGAGACATAGAGAGTAGATACTTTTGTGATTGGATCCTTGTTTGTAACTTGCTTGACTTGTCCTTGGTTATTCTCATCATACAATTACATATCCTTGGGATATTTTTTGATTCTTTGATTCATTTTACATTGATTCTTATGTATTCTTTGCCTTAATTATTTGGCATTCATTGAAACATTTGCAGCCATCACATAGCTTGATTTTTTCCTAGGGTCCTTGTAGTATTTGTACACATTTTTCAAACCCTAGCTAAACATTTCCCATTATGCCTCCTATTACAAGAATGGGACATAAAAGAATGGGGTAAAATCCTTTCACAACCCAAACTTATATCCCTTACTCGATGTAGACACAAAATTGTGCACTTTTAGACATTATTTAGCCTAGTCTTATACTACTATTTAGAAGGTTCTCAAGTGAATAAAGTACTAATTAATCCCACCTTTTGGCCATATTTATTTTATATTTTATTTTATCATTCCCGCATATTTTATTGCAGTTTTCATCATTCTAGCCCAAAATCAGGGTGCCCCAACCTATACTGGGGAGCCTCGAGGTGCCCTGGTCCCACCCTGGGCACCCTAATCTATGTTTCTCTTTTCCCACTTCTTTTTGGGGCCCTTCTAACCATTTTTCATCTTTATCCTTTTCCCAGTCTGCCTTACCAGGGATTAATTACGAAATTAATCTTGAGAGCCCTATAAATATAAAGTTATAAGACCATAATGAGGGTCATAGCATCACATACTACTATCACTCCATCTAGAGTTGCATCCATTACATCACTTGCATCCACATAGTGTCATGCATCAAGGATAGGATATCTACATCACACACACTACATAGGGAGGGGATTATATTCTATTCCATGCACACATGCTATTTACATTTTCTATAGTTATTATTGTTCACTACTTCACAAAGTGTGACTAACACAAGAGAACCTACGGCATGACATGCACACACTGACCAAAACTACATCCGGGTCTCGAAAAGTAGTGCAGCACTCAAAGTGATAAGACTACTAGTTTGGTGGCTGAGGTCAATCTGACCCATTCATTTTGCATATTTATTTTTCTTAGGGTTTTGATACTTCTTTTCTTCTTGCAGGTCATTATTCAACTCATCTTGTGAATCTAGTGCAACAAAAAGGTAGGGTTTTAGATCAACTTATGATCATACCAAACTCAAATATGGATCTTTTACAGAGATTGGGGTTCCTAATCTATATACCAGGGTGCCTTGGGGTGCCCTAGTACCTTCCCAAGTGCCCCAGTCATTTCAGATCTTCCAGATCTGGTCTTCGTAGGGTTTTTGAGTGATCATCTACACTTCCAGATTCTATTTTCGACTGCAACAAAGATATCTTCGAATTAGCTAAGCCATTTCTCTCCCTTCTCTCACACATTTAGGGTTTCATTTTACTTAGAATAATTAATTACATTTTTCCTTCTTTTTTAGTTTACTTTATATAGTGTTTTAGTCATCCTAATTAGATTAACATTAATGCCCTATACTCATTAGTCTAGGAGTTCTATCTATATTTTTTTGATCATTTTGGTGAACCCCACAATTTTGCATAACACCTTCTAGGTTTTCATTTACATTTAGCTATCAATAATATTTTTGTCACTTTGAATATCTACTTACCCATATTGATTTGCTTCATCATGTTCAAACCCTCTTTGCTACTACCAATGTTTCTATTGACATGATTCCTGATTCCATGTATGACACGTTTGTTAATAATTTTTCCCAACATATAGCATTCAGGGCCAATCCTCCCACTGACATTCACCCCTTTGACAATGACCCACCACTTTACATCATGTCTTGCATCTACAATGTTGTTGTCAAGTGCACTCTTATTGATAATGGCTCTGAGCTCAATTTGTGCCCTATGTCCTTTCTCCAAGCTTTAGGTTTGTCTTCTCATGACATTATCCCTTCTTCCATTTCACTTTGTGCTTATGATGGTACTATCCATTCGTGTCCAAGCCATGCTACCTTACCTTTAACTAGCGTTGGTCGAAGACTCTCCCTACTAGCTTCTTTGTCATTGATTTTCATGTCTCATATAATTACTTATTAGGAAGGCCATGGCTTCACACCATGCAAGTTGTTACCTCTATAGTCCACCATTGTGTCAAGTTCTTACATGATCATATTGAGTATACTATATTCTATGATCATGATCCATTCCAATATTATGTTCATGACCCTCATACTAGTCTTCCTATCCCTCGCATTGATACTACAAATGAACCTCAACCTATGGATGATCAGCCTCATTTACCACCACTTGAGGGGCACTATTTGTTTACTAGATGTTATCCCTTCTACACTACCTCCTACTACCATTATTATTCCACATCAGCCACTTGTTCCATCCATACACAATATCATTCCCTCTTCATCTTCACAATTAGCTCATACCCCCTTTACATGTACACTCTTCATACATGGCTCATATTGGGAACATGTTCCACTCGATCCTACCTATGATGTCACCATATGTTCCCATTCCGGCCTTACTCATCCTAGTTTCACTTTTGAGGACCTTCAACCTTCTACTCATGCTCCTCATCTATACTATGGCTTTGTCACTATAATTGTTGCTTATGGTTTGCATGTTTTTCATCTACTAGTCTATTTACTTTGCACATTACCCCTATTCCTCTCCACTCATGTTAGGGCATTCTTGACTTACTTATATTGCCATCGATTAGACCCTAGTCACACCGACATTTCATTCCCTATGCCATTTGGTCGTGTCCTCATCTACAATAGTTCCTTTCTTAGCTACTCACATAACTACACTCAATGGTATGCCCATGGTTTCCCACAACCCCTATTTACTAATAAAGAGTATTCTATGGGCATGTACAATCTACACCTCATAGGATCCTTGCATGATCAACCCGATACTATTACTTACCAGGTCATTAATAGTTTTCCATATGATTTTGATCTTGAGGAGTACGATCTTCTCAATGTCTTCACCTAATTTTCAGCCACAACTGTTTGGGAGTCATAACCATTACACAATCCCCGCTTCATCATCTTAGCATAGCTAATCTGTTTACTCTTTACATTCATATCCATTCATTTCTTTACATATATGAATATTTATTACACATCATAGCACCCTCATTACCCGATGAAGCACTTTTGTGCTTCAGTTCACACTAGATTATTAAGGGATTACCATTACACTAAACTACACACACTACACTATAGGTTCTACACACTTACATTCTATCACATACACCACACATCCTACATCATCATTTCTACACATAGCCTACATCCTACATTATCCTATACATCCCTCATCTAGTAGTCATTTATACATCATCTAGCTTATACATACTACACTAGTCGTCATATCATATGCGTCTAGTTTTACATCTCTCTCGTCCATCCTACATTTATGCTAGGTTACATTATATATGGGTCTAGCTTTACATATCATCACTACATATTCTATTTACACCTATCACCGCACCTTACATAGTCTACACACCCTACATTTCCTACATTATATGATTCACATAGCACATCTATCCATCATACACATTCTACATACTACACTAGATTCCATTACATATGGGTCTAGTTTCATCTTATCATCCTTACATATTCCATTTCTATATACACCTCCTATTGTATTTCACACATTACATATTCTATACACACTACATATCTTACATTGCATTGCCTACACCGCACATTTACATCCCATATTCATCACTTGGTCATTTACACTACGTTGTCTTCTACGTGCTACACTCACTACCCTATGACACACTTTAGTTCCTCAATCCATACTCGACTGCCGAGGGTTTACCAATCAAATGGACCTTACATTCACCAATGTGAAATTTTCCTCAGAGGACATTTCTAGCATCGGTGACATACATCTAAGGTTAAATTTTTTCCCATCTTATCATCTTATAATGGTATAGACTTTAGGATAAATCACCACACCCATTATCATCCTATAGTGGCATTCACCTTAGGGTACATCACCACTCCCTTCTTATTCATCCCATAGTGACATACGCTTTAGGCTAAATCATCACCCATCTTCATCCTTTCATCTTATAGTGATATACGCTTAGGGATAAATCATCACTCTTCCATTTCACAAGTCATGGTATATGCTTAGGCTATAGGGTCCATGCACATCTTTCCATATGTCTCATCCCCATACACTCATTTTATAGTGATATACTCTTAAGTCTAGATCATCACTCTTCCATTCCACAAGTCGTGGTATACACTTAGGCTAAGGGTCCATGCATATCTCTCTACATGTCACATTTCATCACCATTACATACATAAACTCATCACAATGCACTAGATACGACTAACACTACTCAACCATTTCCCAAAGATGCACTCTCGCTTACGGTTCATTGTTGATCACGCTGAGGGGGAAACAAAGTGAACCTCACCGCATACACATTCCATCCACTCCTGGGGTCATGTTGCTCCTATCATTCCATGTTGCATTCCATTCCATCCATCCACGGCATACTGCATTGTCTAGGGGACATTTACTCTTTCTTACTAGTGTTTTACATGTTCACTTTACAACACATGTTAGATTGATTTCTTATATGTCATTATCATACACACATGCGCATTCATGCTTTTGTTTAGTGAGATCGCAAATACAAAATCATAAATATAGCATGGATGATCACCTTCTACCCTTCCTATACCGGCACTGGGACATCCCCATTCATCTTATATAGGTGTTATTGTTTCATTTTGTAATTATCATCTTATACTACTTGTTTATACACACTTTGACCTATTAATTATCACTCTAACATGCTAATGGGTGTTCCGTGTGTATCACTTGCTTTGCAAGATTACATGTTTCCATGACTACTTGTTTCTTTCTACTTATCTCCGCTTTGTTTACCATTTAATGTGGGATTTTCCTTTGCTTGTGTGCACACTTGTCTATCAAGCTTACCATGATGGCCTTGTGTGTCTTGCAACATCATGAGTGATGTCCCATGTTTGAAACCCGCTTTGTGCAGTCTATTTGTTTTCTTTTGTGTTTACACTACTTTGCTTGGTAGTTTCTACATTCTCTACTTATTTTACATTTTTCTTATTATGTGCATGTGTTTTTCAGGACTAACACATTTTTGGCTAGGCATCCCCTTTTATGCGTGCTTTAGTATCTACCAATTTTTCCCCTTTCCCCTGTAGAGCAGATTTCTATAGGCCAAAATGTGGTTGGTCCTTTTAGGGGCTGCATTCTTCTTTCAACAATTCCGCATGCACCACAAAGAGGGGGCATCATTGAGTGTTTTCTACTAACACGACATATTTACACCAGTTCACACACAAAGCAAGTGAGTTCAAACCAATCTACAAAATCCATACACATCGCCCTCTATAGGACATGGTGTCCATCAATTTTGTGGAGAATTTATAGGCTTGGGGTTACAAAGTGGGTGTGACTCTCTACACTACTCTATCCAACAGTGTCGGATCACCCAAAAAACTAGGACAATATAGATATCTCTTCACACATTTTATCGAAGTGGTTAAAGGTTGGAGGACATGGAGCATTTCTTCCCTATACTTCTTCAACCATGGTGGCGTGAGATCACCCAAAAACTCATGAAAGTGCATGATATCCTTCTACACCCTTTCTCTCAACATGGATCAAGTGCACATGTTCCCTTTACACTTTTATTCTAGCGTATATTACAATTGCGTACTTTACACATTTCTTCATACATACATATTCTACACAACATTTTTACATACATACATATTTGACTACTTGATTGTTTTCTCTTTGCAGGTCTTACCGTATGAGAAATAACCAATCAAATTGGGGGCAACAAAAAAGACAACGACAATAATGCACCGTTGTAGGAACTTTCCTTTACTAATCATACATGTATATTGCATACAAAGAATAATGACTACATATGCGTTCTACCCTAGGTTCACTCTCATCACTTTTTATGTGCATTTTTCATCTTTAGAATCCACACACCTCTGTTTTTCTTTTTTTCATTCCACACTTGATTCTAGTCCATCACCACATCTTCTTATACACTCTACATGGATATCAGGTACACATCTCTATCTACTTTATGTTTTTGAGCATTCCGCTCACCAATATAAAGTGCGGGAAAAAATGTAGACACAAAATTATGCACTTTTAGACATTATTTAGCTTGGTCTTATACTACTATTTAGAAGGTTCTCATGTGAACAAAATACTAATCAATCCCACCTTTTAGCCATCTTTATTTTATATTTTATTTCATCATTCCCGCATATTTTCTTGCACTTATCCATCTATCTCGCAACCGCCCATCATTCTAGCCCTAAATCAAGGTGCCCTACTTGTATTGGGCACCCCGAGGTGCCCTAGTCCCACCCTAGGTTCCCCGATCTATGTTTCTCTTTTCTCACTTCTTTTTGGGGCCCTTCTAGCCATTTTTCATATTGATCCTTTTCCCGATCGAATTTGTCAGGATTAATTAAGAAATTAAGCTTGAGATCCCTATAAATATAAAGTTATAAAAGACTATAACGAGGCTTTGAGTGTCACATACTACTATCACTCCATATTGAGTTGCATCCATTGCATCACTTGCATCCACATAGTGTCATGCATCAAGGCTAGGAGATCTACATCATAAATACTACATAGGGAGGGATTCTATTCTATTTCATCCACACATGTTTTTTACATTTTTATAGTTATTATTGCTCACTACTTCATAAAGTGTGACTGACACAAGAGTACCTAGGGCATGACATGCACACACTCACTAGAACTACATCCAGTCTGAAAATGTAGTGCAGTGCTCAGTGATAAGACCACTAGTTTGGTGGTTGAGCTTAGTCCAACCCATTCATTTTGCATATTTATTTTTCTTAGGGTTTTGATAATTATTTTCTTCTTACATGTCATTATTCAACTCATCTGGTGAATCCAGGTGTGACATACAACTAGATTTTTAGATCAACTTACAATCATACCAAACTCAGATCCGGAGCTTTTATAGAGATCGGGGCACCTAATATGCGACCAATGTGCCTTAGGGTGCCCTAGTACCTTCCTAGGTGCCCTAGTCATTTCAGATCTTCCATATCTGGTCTTCGTAGGGTTTCTGAGTGATCATCTACACTTCTAGATTCTATTTTCAAACCTGCGACAACCTGCAATAGTATCTTCGAATCAGCTAAGCCATTTCTCTCCCTTCTCTTACACATTTAGGGTTTCATTTCACTTAGAATAATTAATTACATTTATTCCTTACTATTTTAGTTTATTTTATATAATGTTTTAGTCCTCCTAATTAGATTAACATTAATACCCTATACTCATTAGTCTAGGAGTTCTATCTATATGTTTTATCACTCGAGGAACACGACTTTATTTATCATAGTGGTGATGAGAGGAATTTCCCTCTTAATGACTTCAAATTTAACCCCACCCACATGGATAACTTTCTATTCCAAAATAGAGATGAAGTCTTGGTACGAGTCATAGAATTAGGGGCTAAACTACCACCTAAATTTGACCATACTCTCTTCACGAACATGGTTCACATGGAAGAAGAGGAATAACGACCCCTTTGATCTATGGATGACATACTAAATCTAGGGCATACTTTAACTTATAGCCCAAGGGATGAAGAAGATATGCCTTCTAAAAACATCGTAGTTATCACATACCCATTGTTTGCATTAACCGCAATGAAAATGTAGAAAATGAAGAACATGAAGATCGTGAATAACCACCTCCATGTGAAACTCACGAAGAAACCCAAAACAATGAGCTCACGACTCAATAATAATTCCAAGATCTTAGCCATCAATTGGTGATTTTGGTTTCCCATGTCCATAAAGACCCGTGAATAAATGTTAAGACTCAACGTCTAGGAAAACCCAAGGCTACATATCAGGAGTTTTGCACTAAAACTTCGTGTCAAGAAAAACCTAAGGTTGTGTATCATGAGCTATCATGAGCTATACACTAATAACAAAGGTTGTAAAATATCCAAATCTAACTGTATACATGCATGCATAACCTCCAAGTGGACAAATATTTAATCAATAATGGCAATCTATGAAAAATTCCATCACCAATTTACAAGAAAACAATGTAGGACACAATAAAAAGTACCAATTTGAAGAATTGTGTCTATATCCTTTTGATAGAGCAATGTTCAGAACACCCTTTCCTCCTCATTTCAACTTCCTAAATTCAACAAATATAGGGGTAAAGGTTACCCATGTGTGATCATGTTAAAGACTTCTTCATAGCTTTCCAAGAAGTTTCCTATAGTGACAATTATCTCATTCGCTTATTCCCATAGAGTCTTAGGGGCCAAACACTTGAATGGTTCCTTTATATACCTAAAGGGTTGATCTTCACATGGGCTAAGTTGGCAAAAATTTATGTGCTACTTTTCATTCAATATGGAAAGTGACATTACCATGTAAGACTTATGCAATGTTAAATAGTGAAACAATGAAAACTTCATTGGTTTCTTACAAAGATGGCGAGGGTTAGCTAGTCGCTTCCCTTGCTCAATACTAGAGAAACATCTTATTAGCATTTTCATACCAAATTTACATCCCAAAATTTCTTTTCACTTGTAAATGCATTGTGTTAATACTTTCAAAGAGGTCATAGAAAAAGGAAGCCAAATCAAAAAGGATTTATTGGCTAAAGGGAAATTGAAACCATTTTCAAGAGAAAATCATGAAACCAAACCTACATACAAGCCTAAATTATTTCAAAACAAGAACAAAAATGTTGTAGGTGATGGTATAACCATTAAAAACATGTGCAAGCAGTCCATAATAGTGTTCCTTTGAAGCTTACCAAAGGACTAGTTGCACCAGAAGTCAAACATCGTGTGTTCACTCCTCTCACGGATTCTTTGTCGTCTATATTGAAATAATTAGACGTAGTGAACATGATCAAGTTTCCTAACATTACATCGTATGCAAATGATGCACCTAAACCATCATGGTATAAAGACCATGAATATTGTGAATATCATCATGTTAAGGGCCATATCATTGAAAAATGTTTGAAGTTGAAGCACTTCATTCAAGACCTCATTGATAGAAGAGAGGTTGAAATGGATTCACTGCACCCAATAAAACTTCTAATCAAAAATTGGGAATATACAAAGAGCCATTTCCCAAACATAAATAGGTGGATAAAAAGTCGAATCAAGGTTAGTCTTCTCAAACTAAAAGTGTCAATCATGTTTCGAATCTACAAATCCCTTTGATTCCCTTATTGGTTTTGTCGATCCATCTATTACGCATGTAAACACTATTAAGATTAAGGCACAAGAGTGCATCATGGCAATGTGACATGATCACCTTGTTATCCTATAACCTCCTCTACCTACCCCTCAGGATAGTCACTATGATATTTTAGAACAACTTGAGAAGACCACTGCTAAGATTTCGATCTTAGATCTTCTTAAAATATCCAATGTTCATAAGGAAATCCTTTGCAAAACACTTCAAGGGTCGGAGTTTCAATTGATATTGATCCTACATGCTTCCAAGCCTTAGTCACATAGATTTCTCCTCCAAATACATTACCTTGAGCTAGTATGAGATTCCTAGAAATGATCATACACACAAGCTACCCTTGTACATAGAAATCACTTTCACTCATAAAAAGATAAAAAGGATGCTTGTGGATGACAGATCTAGCTTGAATATTTGTACTTTAAAAATTTCATATGGTTGGGATGCACTGACACTAAATTTGAGCCTAAAACCATCATGATCAAGGCTTATGATAATGTGCACAAAGTGACAGGTCATACTATCCGGTATGATCACTTTTCCTATGGAAGTTGGGCCTACTATTCACGATACTTGGTTCCATGTCTTGGACATGGACCTTCCCTACAATATGTTCCTCGGTCACCCATGGATACATGTCATGTAGGCCATGCCTTCCATGTTCCAACAATATATTAAATTATACCATGAATGACATATTCTTACCATTCTAAGGGACCCCCAACCCTTCACCCATTGTAAAGCATTTTTAGGTTATTTCCCTACTACCTATGAATGTCCTTCCACCAAGTGGTTATCCGCATGATCAGAGGCTCTTTCTTCCCACATTGATCTAGATACCTTGTGTTCTCATAAGGATGGTGTTTCTACATCTATATCGATATCTCCTTTTCTTCATGCAAAGAATATAACCTCTAACAATCCCTTCTAATTTCCAAACTCCCCTTATCACCCAAAACACATGGTAGGCCCTACTACAAATATCAACGATCCTAAGAACATTCTTACATTGACACTTTTACTCCTCAAGGCCTTATGGCATATGAGAAACTACTCGAAAATTTTATTTCTTGATCTCCTAATGATGAGATGACATCGTGTTATCAAGCACCCAAGTATGCCATCCCAAATAAAATGATGTATGCCATGGGGTATCAAGGATATGGATGTGGCATAGATGAGCAAGGTGTGTGGGAACCTCTTCTCGACACCACATCACAAAGTAGAAAAATATGGTATTGGTATCTAACCGTATGGGTCTCATCCTCTAAAGTTCAAAGGAACCAATTCTAAGCGTGAAGATAGTTCATCTGATTATAACATTGAAACAAATTTCCAGGTGTAGTCTCTATGAAGACCTTACCTCTACGAACTTGTTTCTTGACATGGATATCTTAACCATATCCCCTACCATTCCTGAATTAAATCTTTTCCATCCTTCCCTTGTCAACTGGGACCAACAACAACATGTACCAATTGATTTCTTTGATAATGATGAAGCAATTGGTGATTTTATGGGTCTTCGTGATAGCATTCCTGTTGATGACCATAAGAAGGGATTCTCCATTAATCTTGACGCATATGTGTACTTTGGGGAGGAGGTTTAATTTCATGGTTAGAAAAATTAAAATAAAACAAGGGAAAGATATCATCAAATAAGCCTTGTAAAAAGAAAAATTCCAAGTCCCATGGTGAAAACCTCTTCGAGGCACTTACAAACAAATAAATTGAAAAATCGATGAATATAATACGTGACCACTTTAAGGGTGAAAATCTCATTCATACGCCCTTAGATGAAGATCTCAATCTCCCTCCCCATCTTATACGCATGGAAGATGAATCCAAACTACTCGTGGAGGAGACTATAGATGTGAATATTGGAACAGAGGATCAACCTAGAATTGTTAAGCTGGGAGCTTCCCTCTCACACAAAAAAAGACCTTTTTCATGCTTCTAAGATAATTTTTGGACATATTTTTTTGGTCCTATGTAGACATGCCAGTAGATCCATCATTAGTATTGCATAACATAGTGTTGCATGAAGAAGAAAAGCCAATCAAGAAAAAGCTTAGAAAGATGCATCCTCATGTTTCCCTTTTGGTTAAAGAAGAGATGGAAAAACTATTGGTGGTAGGATTCATCAAGCCCATTGATTATTCAGAGTGGATTTCTAACATAGTACTTGTGCAAAAGAAACCCATTAGCATCAAAATCTATACGGACATTAGGGGCATTAATAAGGCGTGCCTAAAAGATGATTTTCCTCTTCCTAACATCGACATTATTGTTAATTCAATTGCAAGTTATGAAATGTTTTCTCTCATGGATGACTTTTCATGATACAACCATATCAAAAGTGTATAAGAGGATCGTCATAAAACTACCTTCACAATCCCTTAGGGGACATTCTATTATCAAGTCATACCTTTTGGTCTTGAGAACACAGGTGCAACTTATCAAAGGACCATGATGGTCATCTTCCATGACATGTTGAATGATATTATGGAAGATTATGTTGATGAAATATTAGACAAGTCCAAGACCAATGCAAAGCATCCTAAAATCTTACGGTGGATATTCCAACATCTCAGAGATTACAAGGTTAGACTGAATCTAAAGAAATGTGTCTTTGGTGTGCTATCTAGAAAATTACTAGGTTTCATTGTGTCAAGAAGAGGAATTGAGGTGGACCCAAAAAAAGTCTCAGCTATCACATAAATTCCTCCTCCAAATAACCTCAAATAGTTGTGTAGTTTATAAGTGAAAATCCAAGCTATCCAATGATTCATTTCCCATCTCACAGACAAGTGTCATTACTTTACACATATTCTTAAGAAAGATGTTGATTTCCATTGGGGTCCTTAACAACAACAACAAGTATTTTCCAAATGCAAGTCACTAGACTACTCAAGGATTATTTTACCAAATCACATGTTCTTATATTGCCTACCCCAAACAAACCCCTATAATTTTATATTTCAGCCACTCAATTTTCAATCGACGCACTTCTAGCTAAGTGTGATATAAATCAAAAGTAAAAATCCATCTACTACCTTAGTCGCACTTTGATTGCTTATGAGCTTAACTACCCACAAATTGAAAAATATTTCCTGGCCATTATTTTTTCTTTCCAAAAACTCTACCACTATCTATTGAATAACAAGATCAAGCTCATATCTAGAATGGATCCAATCAAGTACTTATTGTCTAAACCAACACTTACTGGGAGGATGGCTAATTGGATCATCTTTCTCAGTGAGTTTTGTATGGAGTATGTTAATCAAAAATTGGTCAAAGGGAAAGTACTTGTGGATTAAATAGCTAAAGCCCCATTTCAAAGAACATAACCATTAAGTTTGGAGTTGTTAGACACTTTTATGATGTATATTGAAGATTTTTTAACATGGAAAATATACTTTGATAGATCATTTACCTTTCACGGTTCAAGAGCAAGAGTTGTGATTATCACTCATACAAGTGATTTGATTCCTCGTGCATTCTGTTAATTGGCTTCCCATGCACTAATAACATAGCCAAATATGAAGCCCCGATTATAGGACTAAAAAGGGATATATGATGGGACATCAAATAGGATAATGCTTGTGTTAGTGCAAAATCACAAGCAATACCTGGATGCACATCGCTTCTAGGTTGATGTTCGGAATCCAGTGTGATTATCACAACATGGAAACTCTCTCTCAGCGTGGGACTTGTGAAACCGAGAGAGGAATCTCCAGAGAAGGCGGTTCCTGCTCCTAAACTACCGCCACAAGCTATTCCGGTGCGGGTGCAAGCTAATCTAATCCTAATCTAACCATGCCAAGGAGACAGAGAGAGAGAGAGAAGGGAAAACAACAAAATCCTACACTAAAACGGTGATACACCGAGAGAAGGAGAATGTTGGACATCTATTAAAACCACATGGGACAAAGAGAGGTGAGCAATGGGAAGGATGGACGGATGCATCACAAAATCCCAAGGATAGATTTCACACGAGAAAATGTCCCAAAAACTCCATGAACACATGCTCCGCACTGTAATGAACATTCAAACATGCCTGAAATACCTCTGCAATGAAGAGAGGCAAGAAGAAAACAAGTAAAAATGAGAAAGGATGGACAGATGCATCACAAAACACGTTTTGTTGCTTCAGAAGTTTGCACAGAACATCATTCCATTAATAAGAGGCAAAAACGCCATTACAGAGCAAGGGAGGAGGTTCGAACTCCA
The DNA here is from genome assembly GCA_018340775.1 of Taxus wallichiana var. yunnanensis. NCBI lineage: Eukaryota > Viridiplantae > Streptophyta > Pinopsida > Cupressales > Taxaceae > Taxus > Taxus wallichiana. Next base: position 507,065,552 of record CM031235.1, read on the forward strand.
TTTTCAACCCTAGAGAAGAAAAGAAGGGAGAGCAGAGCAGAAAGAATGAACAACTCCTCTTAAAATGAGCCAAATCGCTTTTTTATTGCATGGGTCGAGCCCAGGGACGAAAACATAGGAAAACACGCAAGCCCATTCCTCATGACTTGCAGTGCATTAAATCGGCATGGGGAACCTTACAAACCCATACCCCTTCACTTTGGCCGGATTACGGAGAATGCGACCCATTCTGCATTAAATTTGGTCATCCGGAATGTCATTCTAATCAACCATTATCACGCATCAGCGCCGTTTCTCGATTTTCTCTCTTCAGACCACACCAAAACTCAAGATTGATCCCAGAATCATGTAGAGAATTTCATAAGCTTTCCGTTGATATAAGGAACGTGCAAATCCGAGCTCTGGATCGAAAGTTATGGAGGTCTGAAGTTTTAGGGCACAAAACAGGTGAAAACGTGTTTTGAAATCTTTCTTCTTCTATAAACTTGGATGACACGTGGCATGATCTTGTTGGAGGATAGGGTGCAGGGCTTCCTTTAATTTTAGCCTTTTTGGGGAACTCAGCCAAATTCTCTAACCTCCCCCCGAGCTCCGCACTTTCTTCTGCTTTCTATTGTACACGTGTCCAATTCCTGATGCTCGGGCCATCCCTTCAAACCTCATGCCCTTTGACTTTTGACTTTTCTCCTTGAGACACGTGGTGTGATCTGGTTGGTTCTCGGCCTCCACGCTCTTTCGCATCCTTCGCGTCTTTTCGTCCTGGATGTTCCAAACGCTTAGTGCTCCCTGTGTGATTTCGGAAGGCCGAGATCACATGTTTATTTATTTGTCCCAAATGTCCTGACCTCTTCTCGACTGCCCTTTTGCCCTTCGGCTTTCACGCCTTCGCGAGCCGATGTCCCAATCGCTTTTTGACACTGTCACTTCCTTTCGTAGATCCGGCTTTTTCACATAATTTTTGTCCTAAACATCCCGAGCAACACTTAGCCATTTTTCTTCCTCTTTAGGTAGGATCGGCTTTCGTGCCCGCCTCGTAATTGGCCTTCTCTCGGCCCGATTGTCCCCGTGCAATTTGGGCGCTGGACAACTTTTCGGCCGATCCGCGCCTTGACGTCCCAAATGTCCCAATTGCTCCCTTTTGCGGACTTAGCCAATTTTCACACTTCACATGGAAAATTTCTGGATCAACCTACTTGCCTTTCTGCAACCTTTTTCACATTTTCTCAGAGCTTGCTCCTTCCTTCTTCGGCCTGGGGAGTTAGAAAAATTCCTGAAGGGACCCTAGAAACCTGATTTTTACTCTGAATCAGTCAATTGCCTTGGGACTTGAACATTCTGATACATGTTATCAAATTTACCCTGGGGGGGGTGAAATTTTGGATAACATTTGATTCTTAATTAATCATCAAGCAAGTAAATGATAAATATATGGTTAAGGATGAAAATTTCATCCCTTACAAGAAGATGGTGGATACTTTGAAAGAGTTATTTATACAAATCACCTTATAGAAGATATACGAGAGGATAGAATCGCTTAGTAGATTCTATGGCTACAGATTGATCTATGTTACGCATCCCACTTGGAAATAATGATATGTCATTCTCTATGGAACATCTAAGAAATACCAAAGTATGACATGTAGGAATATTATTTGGTGTGTGAAATTATTGGTCCCTCATCCCCATATGTTTACATCTATAATTACCTACATGACGGAACCTTTCCTCCTAACATTTCCCATTATAAAAACGAAACCTAATCTAGCACATAGCCCACTATACCCTCCTTAGAGGTATGCTCTATCGTAGCGGCTATAATGGGAATCTATTATGTTTCCTTAATTCAAGAATCTATCTTAGTTATTAAAGAGGTGCACGATGACATTTGTGGGGCCCACAAAATTTGAATGGTTCTTCTGAAAGAAACTATTAAGAGTATGTTATTATTGGAAGACCATGGAAACTAGTTGTTTTCTTATGTCAAGAAATTCTTGTTATGTCAAAAATATGGCAATCTGATACATGCTCTAGCATAATCATTGCAACCCATCACAATGTCATGGCCTTTTTCAAAGTGGGGACTTAATCTCATTGGGAAAATTATGCCCACTTCCTCTTATGGCCATAACCACATCATAACTGCCACGAGTATTTCATAAAATGGGTAGAGGTTGTTCCTCTTACTTATGTCACCGGTGCATATTTCCAAATTCATAATGAACCACATTATTTATCGCTATGTATTCTTGCTACCATTGATCTCGACAATGGTAAGTATTTTAAGGAAAGTGAGTGAAGGTGATTAATCAATGCTTCCAAATCTTAAAAAAATGGTCAACTCCCTATTACCCTCAAGGTAATGGATAGGTTGAAGCCTCAAACAAGACTCTTGTTTGCATCATGGAGAAGATGGTTAACAAAACTGGCCATAATTGGCACCTACAGATTCATCCCACCCTTTGGGCTTATCAAACATCCATCCACACCCCTACTAGTGCTACTCCATATTCACTTTTTTTTGCACAGAGGCTATCTTTCCCCTTGAGATTGAGCTCCCATCTTTGCACATATCTTTGAGAGATTATCTAGATAAAGAGGAAGACTATATAGTGGCTAGACTTGCAAAACTAGAGTTACTAGATGAGAAACACCTTCACACATTGGACCATTTAAAAGTGTATCGAATTGAGTGTGTTGAAGCTATAATAAATGGATCATACCTCACACATTTGAGGTAGGATACCTTGTCTTAAAAGAGAATCAATTCAACACTACCAAAGATCGAGAAAAGAAAGGCAAGTTTGAACCTAACTAGTTGGGGCCATATGTTGTGGTCGCTAAATTTGGTTCAGGAGCATATAAACTTGCCAAATCTAATGGTGATGAACTTAGGGAGCCTATGAATGCCATGCATCTCAAGCATTTCTACACCTAAGCATGGGGTCCTTTAAAAAAATCAAAACGTAAAAAAATTAAAAAGAAACAAAAAAGTAAAGAGAAATAAATTTGTCCAAGTGTGAAAACCACACAATTGTGGCACTTTGGACAATTCCTTTGGTGAAAACCAGTTTTTGGCACCATCGGAGGGTCCGTTGTTCACAATAATCTCACACTAGGGTGCATTGGCTTTATCCTAATCTTGTTTTTCCCATATCTGAGATTCTTTGAGCATGTCCTTCATGGCCTTGATTTGGCTGATCCTACACTTGTATAAGATGAGTTTTACCTTTGTACATGACCATCTAATGTTAGGGGTAATCATTTCATCTTCACTTTCTTATACACATGCATGATGTTTGCCTTTATACATTCCCATCTAATGCTTGGGTAATCCTTTGCATCTTCACTTTCTTGTACACATGCGTGATGTTTTCCCTTATACATTCCCCATCTAACACTGAGGGCACCCACGTGTCTTTTGCATAGCTTTAGACAAATTTTAGAAAATCCCAAAACATTCAAATATACTTTCAGAAAACATCAAAAACATTTGAAATAGGTGTTCTCAAAATTAACTCAAAAACAATATAACATTGTATCCGGAAAATACAAAAACAACGCAAAACGTTTCAAAAATGTCCCACAAAACATAGTATTTTTCTTACTTGGTTGTTTTTTTATACATATTTTGTTGGTTTATTGTTTATTATCATGTATGCTTTTCTAGATTAGTGTGTTATTTTATTACTTAGATTAAGTCTTGCTTTAATTTGTTGTGAGGTTCATTAGATTAATTTTATTTGCATGTTTTTTTATACTTGTACATAGTTGTGTTGTTGTGTTGTTTAGCATGTGTACATATTAGATTTGATTAAATTTTGCTTGTGCTTGTGTTGTTTGCTTATACATTATTTGTTATCATTTCATCATCCACATCTATACCATCACATCTAACATTTATACCATCACATTGATTAAATTATGCTTAGAGTTGTGTTGTTTGCTTGTACATTATTTGTTATCATTTCATCATCCACATCTATACCATCACATCTAACATCTAAACATCATATATCATCAATAAAATTCTAAGCTACATCATCATAAAATGAACATCAAACATGTATGCTAAGCTAACATCATATAATATCATCACTGGAAATAGGGATTATTTTTATCCCCCTCATCATAGACCATAATAAAAACATGGGCTAAACATGTTATCTCATAAAACAAAATGTGATAAATATCAAATTCCATCATCATATCCATGTCAAATCATCAATGTCCATATACATAAGTATGTCTCGATATACATCGATACAAAAACAAGCCACTATGGGCATGGGTCAAAAATGTGTTCCTTCATCTCGAGGCATAATAAAAAACAATACATATACATCATATCAAAAACCATGTGCCTTCATCACAAGGCATATACCAAAAATAAATACATGGATACATAAAAGCGGCATCAACCCCGACTCTCACGATACCAAGACTACCCGGCTTTGTGACTCGGTGGTGGCGATTAGGCTGCGTCTGAACCGACCTAGCAGATCTCGATGGTCTATGTGATCTAGACCTAGATCGGCTTCTACAGTAATCTGACTATATGGAATGACCCTCTATGCCTTTGGAAAAACTACATAATATAGAGCCTTATAATATCCAAATTCACATGTAGCAGAGGAAAAATCATACACTAAATGCTGGGATCATCTCATTATTGTTGCATGATGAAAAACATCACACTCTGTTATAAGTTTAGCAACATCTGCCCGTAACGGTGTCCTCATAACTCCCCACCGTGCTCTCTCTGTCATAAGTTGATCTCGCGTAGTGGTGGCTTGATTTCTCTCTCAATAACTTGTTGTAATTGTTGCCTCAAATAAGCCTCGATCTGCAGAACCCTTCTCAACTTGTCTCTACAAATTATAAACTATAATGAAGGCCACATTCCCTTGTATCATGGTCATGTCTCTTTGTAGTTGTAAAATGGCCACTGATGGCCCACATGCTCCTGGAATGAGCCTATATACAAGCACTGTATCTATGGTGGTTCATGTGTGGCCCCTCTCCATCCCCATCACCCCCACCTACTGCAATTTGTGGGCTACCCGCTCTAGGAGGTGATGGTGGACTCTATATAGGACCCTTCTGAATGTTAACCATCTCAGTATATCATGTTGAACCACCTGTTGTAATACATGTATCTATACCTAGCTATGTTACCTATTGTACTAGTGTTATCTGTGGTTGTACCTATATATCTTGTTGTACCCTGATGTGGACCTTGTTGTGTCGACCCCATCTATAATAAGTTGTAACTCCCATATGGGATCTAACATCTTCTCCAACTAGCTCATATCCCATGCAAGATGGATCATCTGGTGCTCTAGTTCGCATTACTCCTAGAGGGCATCCGATAACAATGTGATCCCATGACCAAATATGTAATAACGTCATAAGACCCAAGATCCTCATATTTTTGTATGCAATCAAATTTACATCCCTATACAAATGGGCCAATATGCACTGACCCCAGAAAAATACCTCCTCATCCATCGTTACGTGAACCACTCCTATTAAGCTAAGTTGAAAATGTGTACCCATCTTGTCAGGTAGTAGCTATCCATTGATAAGAGCCATCAAATACACCGGTATACGTGTAATCCTTAGGTCCTTAAATCACCTATATAAGTACACTATCATGCTCTCTCAAGGAATATCCTCTAGCTGAAATAGATCCCATATGTGCTCTAAAACCCGGCCACGGTGCCCATCATATGTAACCAAGCTACCCTAGATGGGTACTCGAGGATCTAATATATGTCCTCTAGGGTCACGGTCATCTCGCTAGTAGGAAGTCTGAATTTCTAGCTTCCATATGCCATCTCTCTGCTAAGGCAAGAGTCAAGAGGCTATGGTCCAGTGTAATGTGCGGCAACCGTGTAATATAAGATAACCTCATTGCCTCCAAAATGACAATCAACTCGTACTTACTTGTGACGGGGGAAGGTCTACTCATATGCTCGTAGGTGTCTATGATGCTCGTGGACATCCAAACTATGTAATCTCACCTACAAGATCACCCAAAACACAAACAATTAACATCATTTCTTCTAATAACATCTTCTAGGGTATTCTAATAACTTCTAATCACTCCTAAGTTATTCTAATGACTTCTAAACATCTCCTAAATTATTACAAGGCCTTCTCGAAGGTCAAACTCTGCATTAGTGCATGCCTTTTGACCCTAGTGCATTCCATGCTAGCATGCCCTTTTTCATGCCCTTGTTATCGTTTTAACATTAGTGTGTGCCCTACCCCACTTCACTAATAGTGTAACACTATGGTATCACTAATTTTGACTTCACGAATTATAGTGTGAAATTTTTTTAAAATGGAAGTGTAATTTCTCATGATTTATCACCTTCATTATGATTTTTTATTCTCTTGATCATTTTTGCCTTTGTTTTGTCCATTTCGATAAGTACTTCTCATGTTATGTCGCAAACCGTGTTTTAATTAATTAATTAATATCTTACCTTTTTATTTAATAAAATTAAATTTATTAAATTTTAGGGTTTTTAATTAATAAATATTAATTTAATCCTCATGAAAGTTGTTCGACAAACTTGGAAGAACTTTTCTCATTTTCCCCAATTTTCATGGGCATTTAACTGCTCGTGAGCAATTACCGTGGGCAATTATAATTTCGCTTCCAATTGTCATGGACAATTACAATTTTACTTCCATCATCTAAGAAATTGGGAAGAAGGTGGTTACAAGAATTCTGGCGGGAGAAATTGGGAAAAACAAGAAGCAAGGAAAATATTTTAGACATCTAGAGCCAGAAGAAGGAAAAGCTCATTTTATAGGCACTCCTAGGCTTTCACACAGAAACCTGGCACGGGCATTGGCTAGCGCCAAGCAACCTTGAAAGCTCCAGGTAGGTGTCTCCATTTAAGAATTACGAGCTTACAAGAAGCTATCCTTCGCCATTTTCTCAATATCCTCCATGCTCAGGTGCAGAGTGTCTAATCCATATAACATGCTAAATTTGGCTCGAGTTCAAAATAACAAAAAAGACTAGGGTTTAAGAGTTTTTATTTTCTCTGCATGCCATGTATTCTTATTAAAGTTATTTCTTGTGTTTTATTGTGCTAGATTTCATTTCATATACGAAAGCCCACGCAGCCAAGATTTCATTTCTGTTTGCACGCAAGAGGCAAAGGAAAACTTGGGCTATTCACCAGCGAGTTAAAGGGAGCCACGCATGTGAAAAGACGTAAAGGCCACGCATTGGTAAAGTTAAAGCAGTAGCTCCACCCATTAGAAAAGAAGATCCTTTACGTGAGTGAAGAAATCATTCCCACGCATGCAGTTGTTCAACGCACCAGTCAAAGAATTCATTATTAGCAAGCATTGGTCAAAATCCCAAGATCATAGGCCATGCATAGCTTTCTCTACACTAAACACCGTGTATTTCCAAGAACATATCAGCCAAATGCATTGCCCATGCAAAAAGTGAAGGGAATGTAGCTTTCCCACACAAGTGAGAGGTAAAACATTGTTGTTCATGCAAGTAAAGGATAAATAAACAATCCCACACAGTCAAAGTAATATCCCACGCACCTAGGGAATACCAGCCCATGCATTCCAAGGATCTATCAACTATCCATGCCAAATCCATACAAGCTCACATAGCAAGGAAAACAAAATAGTCTACTCATCCCACACTAAAGGACTATTCACCATACAGAGGGTCAAGATAGTCCACGCAAGGGACATGAAAGATCAGTCTCACAAAAATCTGCGCCTACGTCAAATAAAAATTAGTTCATAGTTGTTTCGAGTAGAATCTAATGCATTGGTAAAGAAAAAGTTGCCCATACCAAGAAAAATAAAATGAGCTCCACACAGGCCAAAAGAGAATAAATAGCCAATGCAAACAAAAATTAAAAGGCCATGAATTACTTAACAGGTCCACGTATTTCCCGGTCAAATCCCACGCAATAGGTAAAGAAACGACCGGATCCACACACGTCTAGTTTTAAAAAGGCCATTACATTTGTGAAAAATGCTTCTTGGAAATCCAACGCACAAACCGAATATGGGTATCAAATACTCCAAGTTGGATAGCAATAAACACACCTTGCACGAGTAGATTTTCTATATATAAGAAGAAAGAATTTGTAGACATCAAAAGATGAAAAATGGTGGGCTGGAAGAGAAGTGATTATTGTTAATTTCATGTCAATTATGGTTTCAATTGTACTTATGTTTTATCTCATTAGTGTGGAATTAGATCTTGAGATGGTACAGATGATAAATAATGCATTCAATGACCATGAGATTAGGGAGTTATTCTTATCATCTATATACAAGGTAGAGGCAGAGATAAAACATTTTCGAAGGAAAAATAAAGTTCGGGACTATCTCAATAACCAACTCAAGAAATGCAAATTTCAAAAAAGCTCAAGACAATGAAGAGGCCAGAGAGAATACCATGGGTTATAAACAAAATCCATTTTTTTAGATACAAGTTCGATTGTCTTTCATTGTCTTATTTTGGTCGAAGACATGTTGAAAACAAAGATGACTACAAAATAAAAGACTAGAATTGGCAGGAGCTATTGGGACATGAACTACAGGGCTTGGTTAGACATTTCCTCAATCGATCAGCCAAAGGAATTCAGAGAGAACTCCCAAGACATGGTAATATCAATTCAATGGATATATACATTGATCTTTCAATCATTACAAATGGTCTTGTGGACGAGCATAAACAAAGGCATTCATCGTAACATGTTGAGAAACAATTCTCATAATTGTTTAAGTACATGTGTTCTTCGAGGATGTGCTTCAATTGAGTGAGATGTTGGAAAGGTTTAGATATTTTCAATTGGAAAAGGCATCGGATCCTAACTTTTTCAATGGGATGAGGAGATAGCATTTTTGTATCTAACGAAGTGGGAGAGTCCATTTCTTATATAGTTGAGATAAAGGCGGACTCAGGTTTAATAGATAAGGCACTTTGGGTCTTGTTATATGTTTTAAAATGGTATTTCAAAGTGATGTTATTGTTAAACTCATTTTTAGAAAAAAATTGTAACTTAAGTGGTTTCTAATTTCAAGTTAGTTGAAAAATTCAAAGTCACTTAAAGTTCCCTCATTTAATGTTCATGTAAACCCTAACTACCTTGTAACCAACTTTTGGGTTATAAAAGGAAGTTAGGGGCTCATTTGTAAGGGTTACTTTGAGAGAGGAGAAGAAATATCTTTTGTGTGTAAGCTATGTTAAGGAAAGAAACTTTTTGTTCTTTTGTGAAGACATTTTGAAGAGTTAATGAAATATGAACTTTGTGTCCCATTCATTATCTCTTGTAGGATTTGATGTTCTTATGTTCATTAGACGTTAGTGTTTAAATCTTACATGTGTATACTATCTTTGATATTATTTTCAACACTATTAATTTTTGTTCTTGTTTACAAAGTGATCAAGCTCGAATATTTACTTGTTCATGTGTGCTCCTTTCATTTATTCTTGTTTAGTTGATTCAAACTTTATTTTATTTGAGTTAGTTATTCATTGTTATTATTCTCTATGAAATATTAGGCTTTGTTTTTACCTAACTATTGTATTCTCCTTCCATCCATTTCTTTACATTTCTTTTCTTCGTTTAATTCCATTTCCCTCATTCAAACTTCTTTCCATTTGATGTTCCAAAACACCCCCTACAATGTAAATATAGTTTTGGTCATGCGCCTAAGGTCACTTTCCAAGATCCCAATGAGATCTTGACTATTGAGTTCGATGGAAGATGTTTCTCAACGAGGTTTCGCACAAGGAAGTGGTGTTTCTATCTCCAAATGGTAAAATATTTCCTTTTTCTTATAAACTCCAATTTTAAAATACTAACAACACTATAGAATATGAGATGTTAATCCTTGGTCTCCAATTTGTGAAAAAAAAAGGGATCAAAAAATTGAAAGCCTTGGGAGATGCAAAGTTGATCGTGAAGCAAGTAAAAAATCAATTTCAAGTAAAGAGTGATTACTTGAGAAACTAAAGAAATAAAGTCTAGGATGCGATCAAAGGCTTCGACGCTTTTTCCATAAAATATGTCCCTCATGAAAAGAATGAAAATTTAGATTCTCTAACAGTTTTAGCTTCATTGATGATTCCTCATTCAAAGTTTGATCAAGAAAATACACCATTGAAATATTTTTTTAGGCCAAGAGTTCTCAAAAATGCATAAAATTGGCAAGTCTTTAATGATGATCAACAAATTATTGCCTTCTTAAAAAAATGGATAATTTTGAATAGTTGTACTTTGAAGGAAGTAATTCTACATTTTTGAATCGACAACCTCACCCATTCAAGGAGTTAAGAGCATGGATCCTAGTGATGGAATCATTCAACTCAAAGGAAATAAAATTCTAAAAGGATTGGTTTAACTTGAAGAACTTTTTGATAAACATGACAGGTTTATCAAAGAGGAGGAGCAGTAGGACCTAGGAATTCTAATGACTATGAGGAATTTCACATTGGTACCAAGGAAAAACCTTACCTGGTCAACATTGGTTAGTGTTGTTCTCTTGAGGAGCGCAAGAAATTTGTAAGCCTCCTTACCAAATATTTTGATGTATTGGCTTACCCATATGAAGACTTGAAGTCTTTCCAACCTAAGGAAATGGAACATGTCATACCTTTGAAACCTAGTACATCTCTATTCGAGACAGAATCAAATATAGTTTAACCCCGAGATAGAAAGGACAATGCTCCACAAGGTTCAAAACATGTTGGATACACAAATAGTGTTTCTTATTCGACACTCAACTTGGATAGCTAATATTGTCTCAATTCACAAGAAAAATGGAGAAATTAGGATTTGCATGGATTTCTACAATCTTAATCAAGATTCCTTGAAGGATAACTATCCACTGCCATTCATGGACCATATTCTACAGGTAGTAACTAGATCAGAAATGTTATCCATGCTAGATGGTTTCTCTGGTTATAATCAGATTGAAGTGGCTAGAGAAGACCAACATAAAATTACGTTCACCACCCCTTAGGGTATGTTCACATATAGAAGAATTCCTTTTGGTTTGATCAATGTTGGTGCAACCTTTTAAAGAGCTATGGACATGGCATTCATAGATTATAAAAACAAGATCATCGTAATATACCTAGATGACTTGATGGTTTTCTCAAAGAAGTGAGAAGATCATTTAAGAGATTTGGAGAAAAAATTGCAAAGGTGCGACTTCATGAATCTCCCCGAATCCAAAGAATATTGTGTTTAAAGTTACAAAAGTGAAACTCCTAGGTCATATTGTCTCTAAAGAAGGAACCAAGATCGATCATGAATGCGTTCAAGCTATCAAGAATCTTTCATTACCTATAAGTAAGCCTAGAGTTCACTCATTCTTTGGGAAGGTAAATTTTTTTTGAAGGTTTGTGCCAGATTTTGCTAAGTTAACCAAAGAAATTTTTGACATGATGAAAGGTAAAGAATCCTTCAAATGGTCGAAGGAAGGTAGGGGAGGTATTTGAAAAAATCAAGGATGATATTGTAAAAGCTCCTACATTGGTGTGCCTCAATTTTAAAAAGGATTTCATCGTCTATTGATATGCTTCCCCAAACATGATCTCTACCATACTGACTCAGCATAATCAAGAGGGAATTGAATATCTTATTACATTCATGAGTTCTAGATTCAAGAAACATGAACTGAATTATACACCCCTTGAGAAACATGCGTACGTGGTGGTTAGAGCCTTGAAATATTTCGAGATACTATGTGTTGAATTCTCACACCAAAGTCCTAGTTCGACGCTATAGTTAAATCAATGTTGACACAACAGAACCGGGATCTACAAGAAGTAATTAGGTCTGCAAGATCCAGGAATATGACTTGGACATCAAGCCTACCAAGTTGGTTCGAGGAAGAGGACTTTGCCAACTCATCGCCGAGAATGATCCAAGAAATGACTTTGCGGAAGAACCAGTTGAAGAAAGTTTACCACTCGTAGTTTTTCTCAGTACCATAGATGAGTTGTATTGTGATATAGCTTACTTTCTCGCATATGGAAAATTTCCTAATAATATAACAGCTAAGGAAAAAAGAGCTCTAAAATTAAGAGTTGTCAAGTACGTCATTTTGGACAAAGCCTTGTTCAAGAAAGGTATTGATGGCATATTCCTCGAGATGTGTTGATAAAAGAACAACCACCCATGTTATTTGAATCCTTTCACAATAATGTTTGTGGTGGTCATTTCTCTAGACCAAGTGCACTCATAAGATTTTGTAAGCACATTATTATTAATGGCCCACTATGTTTTCCAATGCTCAACAATAGGTAGCCAAATGTGAAGCTTGTTAACAATTTGTTGGGAGACCTAAATTGGCAGATTTTCCTTTAAATCCAATTGTTATTGAAGAACCCTTTCAACAATAGGGTTTATATTTCATTGGGGACTTGAACCCAAATTCTAGTGTGGGTCATACTCATGTGCTCATGGCAACCGATTATTTTACGAAGTGGGTAGAAGCCATTCGTATGAAATAAACATCTACTACGGTAATTTGTGACTTCATCAAAGAGAACATTTTGGTTCGTTATGGGATTCCACAAAAATCATGATGGATAATGCCACCAATTTATCTTCTATAGAGATGATAGGTTTTTGTTATATGTATGGGATATATTGTGCAAGTTAGTCGAATAAAATCAAAGAACTTGGCAAAAATTTATATGATGCATTGTGGGCTGACCGCATAACCCCTAAAAGATCAATTTGAATGTTTGTATTCTAACTCTTGTATGGAAATGATGTTAAAATTCACATTGCATTGGAGTTATCGGCATTACGATTGGCTCAAGCATTGATAATAAATGTTTAGCCAATGCATTAAATAAAAAGATCATGTTTCTAAGAAAGATTGAAGAAAAATAAGTCAAGTAGTGAATAGGATCGAGGAACACCAATCCAAAGTAAGCAAATTGTTCGACGTAGAAAAACTAAGGACAGAAAATTCCAAATCAATGACCTAGTTCTTCTATGGGAAAAGAGAAGTGAACCAAAAGGAAAGAATGGGATGTTTGATTCGTTGTTGCTAGGCCCTTTTAAAATTAGAAATTTATGTGGAGATAGCACCTATTACTTGGCATATCCTGATGGAACTCATTTTCCTCTGCCCTACAGTGGGAAATATCTCAAGCACTATCAAATTTGAAAATAGGTTGTCCCCCATATGTACATAGGTAATTAGGGTATTGTTCTATCCTATTTCCTATTTTTTTGGTTTCCTCTCTTTTGTCATCCCATTTTGTGCATCGTCATCTTTGGGATCATGTTCATTAAATTTTTGGGTCTAGGTCCATTGTTGTGTCATGAAGTCCTTGTCCCCAATAAGAGCTAGTTGTTATTAGCTAATTTTCACTTCACAAAATTATAGCGTGAAAATTTTTAAAAAATTAGAAGTGTCCTTTCTCATTATTTATCACCTTAAGCATGATCATTTTGGCCTTCATTTCATCCATTTCGGATAAGTAAATCTCTTGCTTCTATCGCAAACCATGTTTTAATTAATATATTACCTTTATATTTAATAAAATTAAATTTTAGGGTTTTTAATTAATAAATATTAATTTAATCCTCATGAAAGTTGTTTGACAAACTTGGAAGAACTTTTCTCATTTTCCCCATTGTCATGGACATTTAACAATCGTGAGAAATTATCGTGAGCAATTATAATTCCACTTCCAATTATCGTGGACAATTACAATTTTGCTTCCATCATTCAAGAAATTGGGAAGAAGATGGTTACAAGAAGTTGTAGAAGTGGGATAAATTGGGAAGAAGAAGAAGTAAGGAAAATATTGTAGACATCTAGAGCCAGAAGAAGGAAAATCTCATTCTACATGCACTCCTCGGCTTTCACACAAAAACATGGCATGGGCATTGGCTAGAGCCAGAAACCTTGAAAGCTCCAGTAGTTGTCTCCATTTTAGAATCACAAGCTTACAAGAATCCATCCTTCACCATTTTCTCAAGATCATTTGTGGTCTATGTAGATTGCCTAATCCGTATAGCACACTAAATATGGCTCGAGCTCAAAATAACAAAAAAAGACTCAAGTTTAAGAGTCTTTATTTTCTTTGCATGCCATGTATTTTTATTAAAGTTATTTCTTTTGTTTTATCGTACCAAATTGGGCACATATACGGAAGCCCACATAGCCAAGATTTCATTTCTAGTTGTATGCAAGAGTCAAAGGAAAACTCGAGCTATTCACCATGCGAGTTCAAGGGAGCCACACAAGGCCACACATTGGTAAAGTTAAAGTAGTAGTTCCACGCATTAATAAAGAAGATCCTTCACATCAGCAAAGAACTCATTCCCACGCATGCAATTATTCAACGCACCAACCAAAGAATTCATTATTAGAAAGAATTGGTCAAAATCCCAGGACTACGGCCACGTAAAACTTTTATTTACACTAAACACCATGTATTTCCAAGAACATATCAGCCAAACGCATTGCCCATGCAAAGAGTGAAGGGCATGTAGTTGTCTCACGCAAGTGAGAGGTAAAACGTTATTGTTCACACATAGAGGACAAATAAAAAATCCCACACAATCAAATTAATATCTCATGCAGCAAGGAAAATAAAACAATCTACTCATCCCACGTCAAAGGAAGATTCACCACACAGAGGGTCAAGATAGTCCATACAAGGATCAAGAAAGAACTGAGTCTGCAACAAAATCCACGCCTAATTCAAATAAAAACCAGTTCGTATTTGTTTTTGCAACAAAATCCAATACATTGGTAAAGAAAAGCCTTCCCATACCAAGAAAAAATAAAAGGAACTCCACGTAGGCCAAAAGAGAATAAATAGCCCACGTAGACAAAAATTAAAAGGCCACGCATTCTTTGACATTCCACGCATTTACCTTGTCAGAGCCCACGCAAGAGGTAAAGAAAAGACCAGATCCATGCATGAGTAGTTTAAAAAGGCCATAACATTTGTTAAAATTGCTTCTTGGCAAGCCAACGCACAAACCAGATATGGGTATCAAATACTCCAATTTAGATGGCAATATTCACACCTTGTACGAGTGGATTTTCTATATATAAGAAGAAATTATTTACAGACATCAAAAGATGACAAATGGTGGGCTGGAAGAGAAGTGATTACTGTTAATTTCATGTCAATTATAGTTCCAGTTGTGCTTATGTTTTATGCCCTTGGTGTGGAATCAAATCTTGAGATGATGCAGATGATAAATAATGCATTCAATGACCATGAGATGAGGGATTTATTGTTTTCATCTATATACAAGGAAGAGGTAGAGATAAAATATTTTTGAAGGAAAAATAAAGTTTGGGACTATCTCAATAACCAACTCAAGAAATGCAAATTTTAAAAAAGCTCAAGACACTAGAAGAGGCCATTAGAGAATACCTTTTTCCATATATTGTGGGTTATAAACAAAATCCATGTTTTTAGGATACATGGTCAATTGTCTTTCATTGTCTTATTTTGGTCAAAGACATGTTGAAAACAAAGATGACTATAAGAACAAAAGACTGGAATTGGTAGGGGAGCTATTGGGACGTGAACTACAAGGCTTGGTTAGACATTTCCACTATCGATTGACCAAAGGAATTCAAAGAGAACTCTAAGTACATGGAAATATCAAGTCAATGGATATATACATTGATGCTTCAATCATTACAAATGGTCTTGTGGACGAGCATAAATAGAGGCATTCATCAGAACATATTGAGGAACAATTCTCATAATTTTTAAGGACATGTGTTATACGAGGATGTGCTTCAACCGAGTGAGACATTGGAAAGGTTCAAATATTTTCAATTGGAAAAGGTGGAAGATCCTAATTTCACCAATGGGATGAGGATATAGCAATTGGGTATCTAACAAAGTGGGAGAGTCCATTTCTCATACGGTTGAGATAGGCGAACCCTACTTTAATGGATAAGGCACTAGGTCTTGTTATATGTTTTAAAATTGTATTTCATAGTGATGTTATTGTTAAACTCACTTTTGGAAGACTTTTGTAACTTAAGTTGTTTCTAATTTCAAGTTACTTTTTAAAAGTTAGTTGAAAAATTCAAGTCACTTAAAGTGCCCTCATTTAATGTTCATGTAAACCCTAACTACCTTGTAACTAACTTTTGGGTTATAAAAGGAAGTTCGGGATTCCTTTGTAAGGGTGACTTTGAGAGAGGAGAATAAAATACTTTTGTGTGCAAGATTTGTTTTAGGAAAGAAACTTTGTGTTCTTTGTGAAGACATTTTGAAGAGTTAATGAAATATGAACTTTGTGTTCCATTCATTATCTCTTGTAGCATTTGATGTTCTTATGTTCATTAGATGTTAGTGTTTAAATCTTGCATGTGTATAATATCTTTGATCTTATTTTCAATGTTATTAATTTTTTGTTCTTGTTTAGAGTGATCAAGGTCTTATATTTACTTGCTCATGTGTGCTCCCTTTCATTTATTCTTGTTTAGTTGATTCAAACATTTTTTATTTGAGTTAGTTATTCGTTCTTCTTCTTCTCTATGCAATATTAGGATTTATTTTTACCTAACTATTATATGTTCCTTCCATCTATTCCTTTCCATTTCATTCCATTTCCCTCATTCACACTTCTTTCCATTTGATGTTCCAAAACACCCCTACATATAATTTTGAATGTATAGATGTAAATATAGCTTTGGTTTTCAATAAAGGAAACCTCACCTTCATTGAGGAGGGACTTTGTCCCCTGACTCTTGCATGTCATTTGCATGCATGCAAATCCATTTTTCAACACGTTCCTATTATCATTTTAACATTAGCGCATGGCATATCATGCTTAAATCCCAGTGCTTGTGTTAACTTGCAAACTTCTCCTCGCTAAAATAATAATAAATGAACTAAAAATTTTATATTTTTGTGTTTTTTACGAGGATATCGTCTGCTAGAACCCTCCCAAACTCTCAAACTCAATCAACACGATGTCTGCAATTAATAATTCTCACCATCTCTCTCACAAGTCGGACCAAAATCTTTCACAACAACAAGATGAAATAATAGCCCAAAATGGGTCGCGATGGAGTTTACCCCTTCCACCATGTTATTTATACCATCCAAGCCCTAATTCTTCCATTTTCTCACCCTCCAAGAGTCGGATGACTCACGTGATCTTCTCTTTTCTTCCCCCACGTGATCACATTCAGCCGTGATGATTATTTTTATTAAATAATCATTTTTCTATCATTTTCACTTCGTTGGGGCATATTTTTGCATCCCATTGATTTTTGTCGTGGTGTCACACACATTTGCATTCTTTTATATCACATTCTTTTTGATTTTGGAGCTTAATTACTTCATAAAATCTTTTTTACATAGTTCAATTTGATAGTGACCGACATCGACCAAAGCATGGGTTAGGAAGTGACCGCATCGGTCAAGCGAAGAACTCAACATCGATCACCTGTGTGTGACGATGCTTTATTTTTTGGCCAAGAATTAGAATAAATATTTTTCTTTAAATATGATTTCTTGATTGTAAAAGCATAGTTAGTTGCCCGAATAGATATATATATGCATGTATGCATTGTATGAGGGTATGACAGAAGAAAATAGCAATTGTTTGCAAGTTAGTTTTCTTGGTGAGCAAGAAAGGGTAGTCTGAGTGAGGGAAAAGCATTGAACATCCTGTGAGGTGTTGGAAGACAATAGATCTTCATTGTATTTCCTCTGTAAATCACTGAATAATAATATTGGCCATTTTTTTGTGGACATAGTCCACACTAGGTGAACCACATTAAATCCGGTGTTATCTTTCTCTTGTTTATCTTCTCATTTATTTTACATTAATTGCTTGTATGTTTTATCTTATTTTAGATATGTGCAACATTGTTATATGGTTAATCCCAACAACTGATATCAAAGCTTTATTTGGAGGTTTTGTGTGTTGACAGGATTTACTCATAGAGGGTTTTTGATAGAGTGGGAATAAAGCAATGGCGTAAGATAGTAAATACCTAGAGTAGAAATTTGGCGATCATAATTATCAACTATAGAAGATGTAGGTGGAGGATTATTTATATCGAAGGATCTATACTTACTATTGGATGACCATGCATGCCTTATCCACGATGACTGATGAAGAATGTAAGGTTCTTAACAAAAACCTATAGGATCTATAATATTGAGCCTAGCAACATTGGTGGCTTTGAATTTTACAGATGTAAAAACCATGGTAGAGTTGATGAAATATTTATCAAATTTGTATGAAACTCCTAGTGCTTCAAATAAGGTTTATTTGATGAAAAAATTGTTTAATTCTAAGATGCAAGAAGGTGGATTTGTATCTAATCATTTGAATGATTTATGGTCTATTGTAAATCAATTAAAATCGGTAGAAATTCCATTTGATGATGAAGTGAAAGCACTTTTATTCTTATGCTCTTTGTCAAATAGTTGGGATAACTTGGTAATGGTTGTTAGTAATACAACATCTACTTCTAAAGGTTTGAAATTTGATGATGTGGTTAGTGTAATCCTTAATGAGGAAATACGCAGGAAAAGCTCAGGAGAAGCATCATCTGGAAATGATTTAAATGTAGAAAGTAGGGGAAGATTTAAGGAGAAATCATCAAAAGTCAAGAAATGGCATATCTAGATCCAAGTACAGAGATTTACTTTGTTGGAATTGTGGAAAGAGAGGACACGTAAAGAAGGAATGTTGGTCTAAGGAAAACAAAGAGAATACATCAGAAAAAGGTAAAGAGGAAAATGTTGCAAGTGAGGTAAAGCAAGATGAACTTATTCTCTCCTTGGATAATAAATTAGAATCTTGGGTTTTAGATTTTGGAGCTTCTTTCCATGTTACCCCTAATAAGGGTTATTTCAGAAATTATGTTCAGGGTGATTTTGGAAAAGTTTATTTAGGAGATGGTGAGTCATGCAATATTACTGGTAAAGGTGATGTTCATCTAAAGATGTAGAATGGAAATCCATGGGTATTGAAAGATGTGAGGCATGTGTCAATCCTCAAGAGAAATCTAATATCTGCATGGCAACTAGGTGAATCTAGATGCGTGGTTACATTCACAACCGATTCTTGGAAGGTTACCAAGGGATATCTTATTGTGGCAAGAGGTAAGAAGGTAGGAACTTTATATCTATCTACCTATGTTACTAATTCCTTTTTGTGCTATCTACTACAGATTCAAATGCAACCATGTGGCATAATTGGTTAGGCCATATGAGTGAAAAAGGAATGTAGATCTTAAAGGCTAAGGGTAAGTTATCATATTTTAAATAATTAGATCTTGAATTTTGTGAGCATTGCATATTTAGAAAGCATAAGAGAGTGAGATTTCTCAAGGTTAGGTCAACAAAGGAGTAAAAAATGGATCTTGTACATTCAGATGTGTGGGGACCAGCTTAGGTAGCTTCTATTAGAGGATCCCAATATTATGTGACTTTCATTGATGATGCCACAAGGAAAGTATGAATTTACTTGTATTAAGTGTAAATCTGATGTTTTAAGACTTTGAAAAGGTGTAAAGCCCTTGTGGAAAATGAAACAAATTTAAAATTAAAATGCCTTAGATATAATAAAGGTGGTGAGTACTGCATAAGGAATTCAATTATTATTGTTTAGTGAATGGAATACAAAGAGAAAGAATGGTTCCTAGAACTCCATAGGAGAATGGAGTTACAAAAAGAATGAACAAAACAATCATGGAACGTGCTAGAAGTATGAGGATACATGTCGATTTACCTTTGAATTTTTGGGCAAAAGTAGTGGATACAAAGCAGTGTACTTGATCAACCATGGGCCTTCAATAACACTGGATGGTGGAATACCAGAAGAATCTTGGTCTAGAAAAGAGGTAGATTTTTCTTTTCTTAGAGTTTTTGGCTCAGAAGATTTTGTGCATGTTGATAGGGAAAATAAGAAGAAGTTGGATGTTAAATCTAAGATATGTACTTTTATTAGTTATGGATCTGGTGATTTTGGATATTATTTTTGGGATTTAGAAGATTTTAAGATTGTTAGGAATCATGACATTGATTGGAATGAAAAAATAATATACATGGATAAATTTTTGGTGCCTAAACATGAACAGGTTGATGATATTTTGAAAGAAAATCAATTTTGGATCTAAAATAGACATCCACAGACACCGCGCGTCGGTTCTACATAAGTCGGTACTAGTAAGGCTAATCGGTATCGGCAAGCGTGATCGGGTTCAAAAGAGAAACCACTGGAATCGGTGTTTGTACTCCTCGAACCGGTGGTTGTGAGGCAACTGTAGTCATTCGGTGGATAGAGGAACCATGATCGATTCTGAGAACCATGGTTCGTATCGGGAGACTAGTGTCGACCACCGACATAGATTGACACGAACATGCAACAGGCATAGAATGAGCCCCAGACACCCCAAATCTCAGTGAGAAGGTCATAAAGAGTAAGTAGACCTCCAGAGAGATTTTCACCTTCCTTTTCTTATTTATTATTGACTGATAGTGGTGAACCAGAAAGATTTGAAGAAGCAATGTAGGTAGATACCCACGTGCAGTGGGAGCATGGAATGGATTAGGAGATGGAGTCCTTGGAACAAAATCAGACATGGGATTTGGTCAAGTTTCCAGATGTAAGAAACACTATAAAACAAATGGGTTTACAGTTAAGGAAGAAGAGGATGGACTAAAAATTTACAAGGTGAGGCTTGTGATAAAGGGATCTACACAGTAAAGCGGTATTGAATTTGATGAGATTGTTTCTTCTATAGTTAAGATGACATATAGCTTTGTATTGTTCTAAGTTTAGTTAAAACAGAATATTTGCATTTAGGACAGCTTGATGTTAAGACAAATTTTCTTCATGGTGATTTGGAGGAAGAGATTGATATGCAGCAACCACTTGATTATGAAGTCAAGGGTAAGGAGAAACTTATGTGTAGATTGAAAAAGAGCCTATATGGGCTCAAGCAAGCTCCAAGGCAATGGTATTTGAGATTAGACAGTTTTATGCATGAGCATGGTTATATGATATGTGAATATAACCACTTGTGTTTACTTTAAGAAGCTTGAAAATGGGAGCTATGTTATTTTGTTACTGTATATTGATGATATGTTGATTGCAGGATCTAGTATGCAGGACATTGGTAAACTTACAAAATGCTACCTCAAACATTTATAACGAAGGATTTGGGAGTTGTAAATAAAATCTTTGGCATACAAATTCACCGAGACAGGAAAAACAAGTTGTATTTGTCTCGGAGAGTATATCAATAAGGTGTTGGAAAGGTTTAACATGCAAGATTCAAAATTTTATTAGTACACCTATGGTGGACACTTAAAATTGAGCAAAGATCGAGTGTCCTTCATGACATGAGGAGGTTGAGTACATGGCATGTGTTCCTTGTGCTTGATAGTAGGAAGTCTTATGTATATCATGGTTTGTACTAGACCATACATTGCACGCAGTAGAGGAGTTATGAGTAGGTTTGTGGCTAATCTAGGTAAAGAACATTAGAAAGCGGTCTAATGGATTCTCGGTATTTAAGAGGGTCATCCAAGATGGAGTTATGTTGTAGAGGGTTAGATACTTTTTTACGTTGCTATGTTGATTCGATATGGCTTGATATTTGGATGGCAAGAGGAGCACCACCGGATATGTTTTAACAGTAGGTGGAACAGTAGTTAGCTGGATTTCTAGATTGCGAAGGTTGTGGCTTTGTCTACTACAGAGGTATATTTTATTACAATTATAGAAGCTAGCAAGGAGATGATATGGATGAGTAGGTTCATGGAAGAGTTGGGAAAGGAGCAAGAGGATTACAAATTATACAGTGATAGTTAGAGCATGATCCATCTAGAAAAGAAATCAGCATTCCATTCAAGAACGAAATACATTCATATTAGGTATCACTTCATATGACAGGTTTTAGAGGATGGGCAGCTGAAGTTAGAGAAAATCCATACGGATAAGAACCTGTGCAGATATGCTAATGAAGCCATTGGTAAAGGAGAAGTTGGAGCTTCACTCCACTTTTGTTGGTCTTTAAGTTTGAGACTTGAAGAGGAAGAAATGGGCCAAGGAAAAGGATCCAAGGATGGTGATGTATAGTACAGTGCATGCAATTGATCTCCAAGTGGGAGATTGTTGAGTGTGGAGCTTAATTACTTCACAGAAAGCTTGTTTTTACATGTTTTTAATTTGTGATGACCAAAGCATCAGCCGGGAAGTGACCAACATTAGTCATACGGTGACCACATTGGTTAGCATGGGTCAAGAAGTGACCGACATCGGTCAAGCGATGTCGGCATCGGTCACCTGTGCGATAGTGCTTTGTTTTTGGCTGAGAATTAGAATAAATATTTTGCTTTAAAGATGATTTCTTGATTGTAAAATCATAGTTAGTTGCCCATAATAGATATATATGTATGTATGCATTGTATGAGGGTATGAGAGAAGAAAATAGCAATTGTTTACATGTTATTTTTCTTGGTGAGCAAGAAAGAGTGGCTGAGTGAGGAAAAAGCATTGAACATCCTGTGAGGTGTTGGAAGACAACATATCTTCATTGTATTTCCTCTTTAAAGCATTGAATAATAATATTGTTCATTCATTAGTGGACATATCCTACACTAGGTGAACCACGTTAAATCTGGTGTTATCTTTCTCTTTTTCTAGTTTATTTATGCATTCATTGTTTGTATGTTTTATCTAATTTTAGAGTTGGGCAACAACTTTATATTGTTAAGCCCAACATTCTTCCTAAAATTTAAAAAAATAAAAATATTGTCAAAATCATTAAAAATACAAAATTTGGTAAAATTTCAAAAAATCATCAAAAATCATTAAAAATCCAAAAAAATGGTAAAAATTTTAAAATTCCTAAACATGGTTACAATTTTCAAAAATCCAAAAAAAAATTGAAAAGCATTCACACATGTGAATCATTTACAAGACAACATCCTCAAATATATAGATTTGTTCTATAAAACATCTTTCTTTGTTCCTCACTTGTTCATACACACGACATGTGGATCATTTTGATCTACCTCCATTAACAAAGTTAGTTTTCTGCTATGTCTTCCCTTCCTTTCACATCCAGTTGTTTGGGGCAATTTCATAGAGCACGAATGGTTTTTCATAGGACCCATGTGTCCTTCGTTTATTCACCTTTCATATATATTTTCTTTAGGTGTCATTTTTGAACCCTTGTCGTTAACTCAAACATTTGGGAAGTACAATTAGATAAAAAAAACATTGGTGTAATTGTCTAAGAAAATCCAAGGTAACAAGGCAAGGACAC
This sequence comes from Taxus wallichiana var. yunnanensis, assembly GCA_018340775.1. Lineage (NCBI taxonomy): Eukaryota > Viridiplantae > Streptophyta > Pinopsida > Cupressales > Taxaceae > Taxus > Taxus wallichiana. The sequence goes on from CM031235.1 coordinate 507,088,871, forward strand.
GAAACCGAAAGAATCAATATCAACACAACACCCTCCCATATTGTTGAATGGGTAGAGTGACACCACAGATATGTATGAGTTTTCGAAATCAACTACTCAAACACTAACAAACTAACACTGGATTCACCATAATAGCTCCCCCACAAGAGAGAAGATGGATGTCTACATCGTCTATCGCTCTAATACCATGAAAGGAATGATAAGAATATTGTTCCAAGCTACGATCTCAGATGATAATAGAACACCACATTAGATTTGCAAAACAGAAAAGCTAAAATACCATATATGGAAATCCATCATAATCCATAATGCTCAATACATTACAATATAATGACTTGAATTACTCAATAAGAAAGATGTACATATAGGAGGAGGGAAGTGCAACTACTACCTAAATCATTAGTGAAGAACTCCCACTAACTGATACTAGTAGTTAAGTTAACTCTAGAAGACTAGTAAGCTAACTCCACATAACTGAGAAGCTAACTCAACACAACTAGTAAGCTAACTCCACACAACTAGTACACCTAAGCAAGCCAACCCAACAAGCATAGGGATAACACAAGTGTAAGAATTATCCTAAGAAAAAAATAAAAGGATAAATAATAACCTACACTAACATTAATTACCATCTTTCCTGCCATTTTAGTTATAATTAGTGATTTCCCACTAATTAGCTAACATTCCCTGTCATCTTAGTCAATTAATGACACTTCGTTAATTAACTAGCCTTTTCCCATTTCAAATGCCAATTAATGACACTTCGTTAGTTATAATCCTCCTCTAATCAATTAATTAACTATTATTAGTTAATTAAGCCTTTATAACCTTGTATTTAATTAATAAACCTTCTTATTAATTAAATCCCCCTTTAAATCATCTAAATCCTACATATTTCCTCCTAAATCACCTCTAAATAGCTTTCTAAGCTTATCTTGGCATATTAATTAATCCTAGTTGATTAATTAAATCATCTCCAACTCCCATGAGTTTCTAATTATAATCAATTCTTTCTAATCATGTTTATCTCTTCTAATTCTACTTTATCTTTTATCCCACATTCACTAGGTTTCTAGCTTCTCCCAAATTGGAAAGCTATATAAAGAACCTACCTCCTTCCTTCACACCTTACACCACACTTTTGCTAGTGAATATTATAGGTGTATTGATAAGGACATTCTCCATTTTGGAATAGCTCCTTCATCTTTGCATCCATTCTTCTCATAGTTGAGTAGTAAAGGAAGATCCAAACATGGCCATTAAGCCATTTTGGTGAGATCCTTTCCTCACTTGGAGACAAAATACAAATTGATTACTTATGATCTAAATAGGTTCATGTTAATTAGCAATCATACATTACAAAGCACATCCAATTTCAAGGGATGGCTTAGCATTAGATGTTTTATTCATGTTGATGCATTAGATTAGCTATTTCCTTTAACCTTTATCGTTGATGTTTTTATTAGATTAGATTTGTTATTGGAACTACTTGGTTCCAGTTTCATTTAATTAGCTTGGCTTCTTTAATATGCATACAAAAATAATATTGTTCCTTCTTCCTTACCCATATTTCATTCATTGATCAATAAGCAAAACATGTTCCTTGACATTTTATATAGTCATGTTCAATAAGAGCTAAAATTAATGATAACAGCTAAACTCAAAAATGTGTTGAACTCACACAAAAATAAAATTTACAAGAGTTGCATTCATTCTTATATCATTGTCATATTTACATAATAATCCAAAACATATTTATCCTCGATTCATATTGATAGCCATAATCAAAACACATCCGGAGAGAGGGATCAATACTAATCATTCTCTATAAGAGCTTGATAAACAAATGATATCAGCAAATTTCAAGATGATCTAAAACTATTCTTTTAACATTGTTTCAGGACCGGTTTCAAAAATGCAGGAAAATAAAAACTCACACAACATTCATAACCCCAAATGTTTTGACTCTTTCCTCTAACTTTTCCAAATTTCATAATCATAAAACCCAAAACATGTTTCCTTTCTATATACTCACATAATAACCAACGATATAATTTATTTCAAGAAAATTTTATTACATGCTCTTAAGGAGATCATAATATAATGATATAAAAAAAGGTCGAAGATGAACTCAAACCAGACCAAACATAATGAGCTCTATTTGGGATGTAACTATCTTTCCATAATTAACCATACCCAAATGACCCAAAATGTTCTAAGTTACAGGATCCCATCAAAGAAATAAAAAAAAACCGTATACAAATTTCTTTTCATTAAACCTGGATTGTATTCAAAACTTTCCTAATATTCCAAAAAAATGTTTTTAGAAAAAGAATATAACCTCAAAGTTCTAAATGATCTAAAAATAACTCTACTTTCTTTTCCATAATTCCTAAATAAGCTAAATCCAAGATCATATTCATCTGTTTGATCAAAATAATAGCAAGGAGTGAGAGAATGAAACCCATGCATGTTTTTGCCTTCAATCTTATTTGAAACTTGCTAAGACGAATGCCTCTAAAAACCCATCAAACATTCCAATATCATATTTAAATACTAAAATTTTCATTCTAAACGATGATAACAACAGTTCATAAATTCACCATGCCAGCCAAATAAAATTTCCACAAAAATCTCATTGCCTAACTCTATGTCGATCTCTCAAAACCAAATGCAATGCAAACAATGTGAATGGTGGAGTCAATGCATGTTTAGCTTCTTGGAGAAGCTAATGGTTCCTAAGGAACTTGAAATAATTAAATTATTCATTCAATGCTAATGCCACATTGTGGTTTTCCAAAATCAAAACCATTAACCTCCTTCCAAATTTTTCATAACTTACGCCAAGCTTAAGTTTGTTCAAAACTTTATAAAGTCCATACTTGCATGGTGGCTACATAATGCCACGTACTCAAAGTCACAAACCATCTTTTAAACCTTACATGTGCTAGAATGGTCAATGACCACTTACATCCCAATATTGTTAGCCGTAATGGTCCTAAGACCCAATCAAAACAAAACATAGATATCAATAAAGCTTCATAAACTATATATATAGTGATTAAGAAAAATATTGACAAATGGATAAAATGCCTAATCTATATATGTAATAAAGACACTATGAATTAAATGTGTAATAAAATACATATTTGACCCAAGAAAAATAAGCTAGAAAATGTAAAACCCTAATTACAAAGTGAAGGGATAAGACACTTAGTTGATTTGCAAATAATTCTAGGTAGTGCCAAAGTGACGAAATAATGAACAAAGATGGAGAAGTGTCACAAAAAAATCTCAGAAATTTGTGCAACCGTAAGATTTTCCCATATTGGGGCACCTAGAATGGGTCAAGGGAACTTGTGGGTGTTGGAGACTTGCTCGGGCGTATGTGACTTCTCATAACCTCATAAAACCTCCTTCATAGGGTCTCGAGATGTTCATTGTCATTTTTTCCTATCGCTAGTATGTCGCATCAATTTCACCGATGTCGCTTGTAACCTGCAATAAAGAAATGACCTACAAAACCCTAAAAATTACATCAAATCCCAAAAAGAAAATAATACAAATAAGGGGTCAAACCGCCTCGAGTATCAAACAAGTGAACTTACGATCAAGTGTTTCACTACATCTCAGACCCAATATAGTTCTTTGTGTGTGTGTAAAAATCGTGCCCTAGGTGGCTCTTATGTGTGTCACACTTGATAGCGATCAAGTAGCTAGATGTAAAATATGTAAATAGATGTGTGCAAGAAAGAATAAACTTCCCCTCCTATGCGTATATGTGGAAATGGAAGTCCCTTGTGTGGAGATAGATGGATATTTGAATGCCCTTGGGTGGTGATAATTAATGCTTAGTGCTTAGTTCTTTATTATGGTCACATAACTTTGTATTTATATGATTCCCTTGCTTGAGTTTCGTGATTAACCGCGTAAAGGACAACTACCAAAAGATAAGATGCCCAAATGGCTAGAAAGGACCCAAAAGATGTGAGCAAAGTACAAAGAGGTCGAGGGTGCGCAGAGGGGATGGGGGTGTCTTGGCGTTGGTGTCCTAGTTGGGCGTTGATGTCCGTAATGAAAATGCTGAAGTATGAAAAGACAGAATAGGCCAAATGGATTGTAAGACCAAAAGAGGAAATAAAAAGCAAGTAAAGGTGGCCAAATACATGGGTCAATTAGTAATTTTCTTACTTAGGAATCATATGATACTAATATGTGATCGGGACTATATAGATACCCAAATTCAACCAAGGGAATCATATAAATACAAAGCTATGTGACCAAAATAAAGGACCAATATCTAAGCATCTATTATCACTACCTAAGGTTGCATCTAAAGGCATCTAAGAGCATTAAAGGTATCCGTCTAGCACTCATACAAGGGACAAGCGGTTGCATTTTTTACATACACGTATAGGAGGAAGTTCATTTTGCCATCCCCACATCTATTACATTGGTACATCTAGTTATTTCCCACTATCACACATGCATTCGCATAAGGGCCGCTAATTAACTAAAAATAAGATTTTTATTGTTTTTAACTATTTTATAAGTTAACCTAAATGGAAACTAAGTGTTATATTAAAATGCTAGATCTAAATATTATAATTTTGTATTTGAATGGATTGAAATAATAGAAATGAGAGGGGTATGTTACTAACCTATAAATAACTTACCTCATTGTGTGCTTCACATGCTGTAGCAGACTAGTATGCAGACTAGGTAGGCTATGACCGAATGACTTCATGAAGGGCGAAGCTGAATTTATGTTTGTACTAATACACAGGGAGTATGATTCGGTGCCTCGAGGTGCCCTCGTCTAAATTATAGGCGCCTGGGAGCCGTGAAAAAGCTCAAGATCTATGTTCGGCAAGATTGCAAGAAAATCAAACCCGCTTGTCTGTCACACTAGATTTGTCGGATGGACCGAATAATGACCTACAAAACAAAAGGTTAGTGGGGTTGAACTATCCTCAACCACCAAACTAGTGGACTTATTGTTGAGCGTTACACTACATTACAAACCCTGATGTAGTTTTGGTGCATGTGTGTGTAATTTTGTGCCTAGGATGCCCTAACGCCAATGACACAATAATAAGGGGCAATAACTAGATGTAAAATGTAAAATAAAGAATGGAAAAGGAAAGAATATAACCCTTTCCCCTTGTTTTTATGTGATGCAGATGTGATGTAGATGTAGAAGAAGCCCAAATGTAGTCCCTTGCCTTAGTAGATAGTTTCCCTTGATGTGTGTGATGTCCGCCCATAATGTAGTGAGTATGCTTTGTTTATATAGGGATCTCTTGCTCAAATTTTGACACTAGTGACCCGAAACTGCCGACTATGACCTAGGGAATACACGAGGTAACCATTAGGTCGACCTTGAATAAAGAAATTAAGACCAAAAATTATGATGACACGGGCACCTAAAATCACAAATTGGGGTGCCCCAACGCAACCTCTCAGTGTCCCAAAGATAGACCTAAAGATGAAAATTGAACAAATTATGACATCTGAGACACCCTGAAAGATGGCCAAAACTGCAAAGACAACTGACGACTGAACTAGACAAAACACAATGACACCTGACTAACTGACCACAAGACCTAGAGATGGATCACTAGTGAATACTTTTATTACGCAAGATCCATATATAAATTAACATACCCGGCGGTATAAATGTAATAGTAAATGTGTGATTTTGTGACTACATTTTCCCCACTTTATGTTGGTGAGCGGAAAGCTTGGTAACATAAAGTAGATAGAGATGCATACCTGAGAAAAAGTCGAGAAGCCCAAGTTGTAGAAGAACACATAAATGTGTAGTAGAATCGTGCAATAGAACTATAAAAGCGTGTTGAACCATGGATCAGGGGTTGATCCATGCAACATAAAAGTGTAAGTGTCACGATGAAGTGTGGAAAATGAAAATGATGATTCGAGTATTTTGACGCGGTTAAATATCAAATAGGTGGGTAAGGAGTGATCAGTTCCCAACCCGAACATTTGTATATGAATGGAATGATGGGAGGATTTGGGCATCCTAACACTAAAGGAAGAGTGTAGGGAGAAAAGTGTGTTATTCTCTAAGATTTAACTACATCCCTAAGATCTAGCCACTACAGACAAACTCAAATCAAAAAGTGGTGATTTGGATCTAGATGAATTCGGTTTAAAAATTTGACCCATATAAGAGTGGTAGGGGAAAGGCACTATTTCCCCACTTTATGCGTGTCGTTGCAATGTAAAGGCTTCCAAGTTAGGTCATGAGGAAGCAGACATGGTAGAGAATGAGATGGCTTCCAATTTAGGTCATCTAGAAGTGAACGCAATAGAAAATGAGATGGCTTCCATATTAGGTCATCTGGAAGTGAACGGGATAGAAAATGAGATGGCTTCCATATTAGGTCATCTCGGGAGACTACTCGTGGGTTTGAATGGTTTGATTTAATCATGTTGATTTTGATTGGTTGATTGGTTACTCGTGGTGAGGTTTTTTTGCTAATTTCCCCCAGGTTAGGTCATTAGGGGAAAGTTGCTAGGAATTGATAAGATGCCGCATAAAATGTTTTTTTAGTCACTTATTTCCCCAAGTTATGTCATTAGGGGGAATTGATACATTACGATATGTGAAGGTGTTTAGAAAATGTTAAATGATTTTTGCCCCCAGATTAGGTCATTAGGGGAGATTGATGGTGAAGTGTCGTGGTATAAGTTGCGAGGTGTTGGATTCATGATTTTGGGACACACTTTGTGACATAAGGGGATTATAAGGACTCCATCGATATTCCCCCTTCAACAAAAGAGGACTAATGGACTCTAAGCCCAAATTAACGACAAGAGGTTAAAACGTGATTGTAAGGAATAGATAATATTGGTAAGGTGTATAATGTGTGCAAAACATGTGTAGTATGGTGGTAGGAGGGATTATGAAAATAATTCCGCAAATGGGGTGCAAATAAGAGGCAAATGGTCAAGATATGATGAAATGGTGTCACATATATTAGTTGTGATGATAAGCATGAAATGTAGGCCATAGTAAAGGTGGAATTTGTAATGGGCTTATAAATAGGAAAGTGAAAAGGTAACTTATCACTTCATTTATTTTTGCACGAGTGTAAGAGTGTATGTAAAGTGAGTGAGGATGCCTCAAGTGAGACCATTACATCTGACCCGGTTTGAGAGAGTAGCAAATGCAGTAGCGTCGCGTATTACAAAGGAATTGGTAAGTGCGTTATTTTTGCTTAAATGTAGGGTGGAATAGGCTATTCAGTGATTTTTGCATTTTTGAGATTTTTAGTTTTCTCGGTGTTTTGGACCTGACAAGAGTGGTGAGGGCGCTAGTGATCCCGTGTCGTACTCTAGGGTGCTCAATCTCGATGTTGGGTGCCTTGGTCTAGAAAATTGTGGTTTTGTGTAAACTCGCTTTATGGAATGTGTTTCTAACATGTTGAGAATTTTTTTATCATGTGAAGTGTGTTAATCATTGTGTTTGTTGTTGTTTTGTGTTGTGGAGAGGGATATCCATTCGAGGGAGTTCCGTGGTGGTGAAACTTGAGTACACTACTAGAATTGGGTTTGTCGGATGATGAGTGGGATGTGTTGGACCGTGTTGGCCTATGGCATATAGAGTGGATGGGGGATATGACCCATAATATACCTATGTTGACAGCGATTGTGTGAGAGATGGTGTGTAGACACACACACATTTTGGTTTCTATAAGAGATAACAGTGACCTTGGAGGATGTATATAGCATATTACAGTTGTCAATGGTTGGGGAGAGAGTACAGGTGATGGCGGTAGTGGATATGGAGCAAAAGATGTGCTCGGCTAGATGATATTTAGCAAGAGCCTAGATTCGATGGAGGCCCATATTAGCTTGGATGCGATATTGCAGTCAAGAGTTTCATGTTTGCGGAAGTTCATCGCAGTGGTGATATTGTCATGTATAGCAGTGGAGGGAGGGTATGTCGGCATCTTATATAAGATGCATGACATATGTCAATGGATAGAAGAGGATGGAACAAGATTTATGTGGGCACGGTGTGTGTTGGCCCACATGTACAGGGACTTGTATCAATTTACACAGGATGAGCATGACAGAGAGATATAAGAGCCACCACACTACTACATGTATGGGAATATGAGCGGTGTAGTCGTATTAAGACCAGATCGTAGGGCCATAAGGGGAGTGGGTTCATCGAGAGATATTTTCTCAACAGTGGGTGGATATTCGTGGTAGGAAGATGGACACAGATAGCTTTAGGGACCTAATAGATATGATGGGATCTGAGTCGGTGATATGGAGGCCATATCGCGATTACGGGGATGGCTCAAGGATGTGATATATTTGCGATGTATTTAGAGAAACATGTGGTTAGAGGACTACTTTCTAGGTGTAGCGGAGTTTTTCAGTGGAGAGAGTATTGAAAGTTCGCGATGGCATAGGATGTGCCCCCAACAATATATATGGCTATGGGTCGTTAGAGCCCCTAGGAGGGTAGGTATTAAGCCGGGGCCCATGGCGAGTAGTTGGCACCTTCGGTGTTAGATGTGGTAGACCCAGTGATAGCGGTTGTGGGTGGTGACGATGTGGTGAGTACGGAGGATTATCATGCGTGGTGGGAAACGCATCGATAGGTGTTACTATACCTAGTATTTGTTGGTGCTATGGAGTTACCAATATGAGGAGCGGGTGAGGGAGGTATCTCTAACCCTGTAGTGGCGGAAATGGCAAATCATAAGTATTTGTGTATGCTAATGTGGTTAAAGAATTCTTTATGTTGTGTTTTTTACGTGCTTTGACTAATATGAGGTTGTATGTTGTATGTGTAGGAGATGCCTACTTTGGTCACCGATATTAGATACATTGATTCGCATGTTGACGTGGAATGTGCCTAACAATGCATCGTGTGGAGGGATACAAGAGCACATGGATGACATCACAGGTGAGCATGCCCCTCTATTTGAGCTAGTATCCATAGCAGCGGCGACATGTACAGTGTTATTTAGCGAGAGGGATGAGGCATGTGAGGAGACTCGATGCACCCATGGTGTCACTCGATTTCACCCCGAAATCTCGACTACCCTATCCGAAAAATTTCGTACTTTTAAAATAATGGGTCATTTGTTGTTTTTATTGCACGAAAGTTCTTGTATTGCGTCAAGATAATCCCAAAGAGCCATATTAGCCCTTTTCGCCAAATACCCGGATGCCCAAAATTGTTTTATTATTCTCACATCGGGATTTGTGCATGGGAAATTTGTATTTAATTATTTTGAGCCCGTATGAAAGCTATTTGCGCTCTGTTTTAACTCTATTATGAGCGAATATGTTATTATTCCTATGTGCTGGGAAGGATTTTAACTTATTTTAAGTTTTGGGCTTTATTCGTAACTTTTGGCAATTTTTCTTGTTTTTGTGGTGTTCCGTTTTGTTTTACTCAGTGAAATTTCTCTGGAACAATTCCTTTCACGGTAAGCCCGATTTTGGCTTGGAGCAGTGGAAAACATATACACACATTATGCCCGGAGGAGAAGTCACCATCGGAGGTCCGGATCACTGGGAAAAGCGAAGTCGTGCATGCGAGAAAAGCCCTGCATGGGTTGGGCGCATTTTGGAAAACAAAGGATTTAAGCCTGCAATGGGAAAATAGAAGCCACAGGGCATGATGAGAATTGTATACACTGCCTGGTAGGGTACTTTTCCCGTGTTATAAAATTCACTTAAGTCAGCTGCAGTGGGAAAAATAGAAGCAACAGTGTGGAATTTTATACCTACTTAGCAGGTACTTTTTCCCGTGATAGAAGATTCACTTAAGTTGCGGTGGGAAAATTAAAAGCCGCAGCGAGCGGTGGGAATTTTATACCTACTTAGCAGGTACTTTTTCTTGTGATAGAAGATTCACTTAAGGCTGCGTGGGAAAATTAGAAGCCGCAGCAGGGGTGGGAATTTTATACCTACCTAGCAGGGTACTTTTTCCCGTGATAGAAAATTCGCTTAAGCTGCAATGGGAAAAATAGAAGCAGCAGGCACGTGGGAATTTTATACCCTTGCTAGCAGGTACTTTTCCCGTGATATAAAATTCACTTAAGTTGCAGTGGGAAAATTAGAGGTCATGCAGCAAAGGAATTTATCGCTGCCTTGCAGGGTAAAAAATCCCATTGTCAGAAATTCTTAAAAATAGAATTCTATTATGCAAAAAAGTGCGACCCACCTTGGGTGAATAATAATGCATTAAATAAATATTTGTTAATATTTATTCACCCAATTTTGGCACCTAGGCTTGTGGAAAAGTCAACAAAAGCAAAAGGGAATAAATCAATTGGAAATAGAATTCCAAAATTAAATAAATTTAATTTATTTAATGCAGCCCCTTTTGAGAAGGAATTAATACTTTTTAAAGTATTAAAAGATTATATTAAATTCTATTTTCAGTGGCTATGGTCAAAGCACACTGTGGAGCTTGAGTGAAGTGCTGTGTGAAGGATTAAATTGGATTAATTTAATTTATTGGATGACTGTCCTTAAACATGCTATTTTAAAAAGAGAAAAACATGATTTTTAATTAATTAATTGCCTTTAATTGTTAGGGCAATTATTAATTATAGAATTATGAAGGTTATATAAGCATGGGCAGCCATATGGGTGAATTATTTAATTCACAGGTAAAGAATTGCAGCCAAGAGGAAAAGTGCGCCCCCATTAAAGGAAGGATTTTGTTCAGACAAGGTGGAAACAAGGCTAAAAGCTTCCAGATTTGGCGCATGCTTTGAAGGAGGTTGATCTTTGTCTGCATAATTGTTTGCACAGGTGTTACAAGAGCTCAAGTGTTGTTGAAAGGATTCATGTTCTCTTTATGTGCAAATTAAACACCATTTTTTGGGGCAGCATGCTTGAAAAGTGCAGATTTTTATAATTAAAATTCACTATTCATGCTCCGGTGGCCATTTTTGTCTGGATAAATTGCAGGAATTCATTACAGGTGCTTTACAAAGGAAAAGGAGCTTTTATCAATGTCCAATACATTGCATATATCCTCCGAATCTGAAGAATTGTCCAGATCTGCACCAGTATTGAAGAATTCCAGTCAAATAAGAAGAAAAAGACATTCAGACAAAGATAGACAAAGCTATGGCGAAGAAAGATGAAAAAGAAAGCACAACGGAGTCATGCATCACTTCTAAATTTGCAGATATTGGAAACACGGATCTAGGCTCGGAACCTCTTGCTAAATTGATAGACAGATCCAGAGCAGGAAAGACTTCACTCATGCATGCAGGAGAAACTTCACTCATGCGTGCAGATTAAAAGCAGTGGAATTATTCGAGCTGCAGCTTTTCCATCCACAGCCCAGTTGCCAGAATTTGTTATGCAGGTGCAGATCCATATCCAGATGCAGATGTAGATGCGGATGCAAATCCATATGCAGATCCAGATCCAGATCTCATAGTTGCAAAAGCTTCTGGCACAAAGGCTTCATCCTCTTGTTTCGAATGCAGCCCATGAAGAAGACAGTTGTGGAAATTCCTTCCAAGACCTTGTGCATGTGCTCTCATCTTCCAGTTGAAGCCTTCATTGAATTTTCATTCACCCTGAGTGCTTTCCAGAATTTTTAATTGCTCATATGCAATTAAAAATAAGGATGATGAGTTATCTACGGCCAACCTTGCACTGATGCATGTACAACAGAAGAACTGCAAAAGCTTCAAGGATAAAAGAGAAGACAATGCGAAGGCAAAATTCCAGCTTGCTTCCAATTCCAACTGCTTGCAATTCCAGCTTGTTTCCAGATCCAGCTGCTTCCAGATCCAGTTTGAATCAGCTGCATGCAGACATGAAAAAGGATAAAGTCAGCTTTCCTCTTCCTTCTTCTTTCCTCCGACAAAGTAATTGAGCGATCAATTAAATTATACAACTTACGTGATTGGTTTAAAAGCCATTACTTGAAGAAGTCAATTACTTGGAGATAGGTGGCAGGCGTACAAAATAGAAGGTTCTATTTTCAGTTGCAAATCATACATGTCATGCAAAGAGGAATTCCAGGAAGGAGATTGCCATTGTTTCTTTTTCGACTTCCACATGTGCCAGTTCAACTAAAGCTTCCAGCTTGTAATTGCCCCTCTACATTCTATAAGTAGAGGAAGAACCTTCGGGTTAATCATCGATCAGAATTTGTAAGAAGCAATCTTGTGTTCTAGACTTTGTGCTGAACCCCTGAGAGCCACTTGTTGCAGAGGAATACAAAGAAGCAGGTTTCCGGAGAACTTTGTGTCACGGCGTACTGTGTTTCTTGCTTTTAAATCTTAGATCTTTAAAGTAAACTTTGTGTTATTTTAGATCTGGATCTAGAACTGCCTTTGCTTTAGAATTCTGTGTGTTCAAATCTATTAAGTTTCTTCTATGTGCATGCAATTAGCTCTGCTATCTACTAATTGGGATGCACATCTTCCTTATTTCTTCTCTGTAATTCCTTTACTTCCTTCTTCTATAATTTTCCTTTCTTAAACAGCTGCTTACTTGCTGCAGAACTTCTTAGTTATGGTTCATGAACTAAGTGGTTAAAGTAAAACCCCTGATAGATAAAAACACATTTATATTGACAAATCTGACACGGGAGCCTCACCGATTAAATGAGGGAGATTTATCTCATGACCGCCTAGGTTTGATGCTATGCGAGAAAATCTAGCCAACAACCCAAGAGGCTATAGGTGGTGGTCCCCGGCTCGTGGACATGTTCGTCCATTATGTGGATTTGCAGGTGTCATTTTTAGAGCAAAATATGGAGACTGCATGTTACGTGACAGTGGAGAAGTTTTATGGCCACGAAATGTGGCATCGCATCGATGGCAAGGCATCGAGTTCTAGGGCTCTCGTGGTACACGAGAGTGATAGTGATGATGAGGTGTGATAGTGATGATTGTATATGATGTAGGTTCCTTTCCCCAGGTGATGAAACATGTTTTTATATGATGATCGTATGACTTGCTATATGTATGAATACTTATTTTGGATATATATATATATGAGATCGATATTTGAGATGTTTTGTTATTGTGATGTAATGGATATCATATGGTTCTATGGTTATTATTCTAGCATGTGTATTGTGGTGTATGTGATGAATATAAATTTGTATGATGATGTTAGTAATGGTAAATAAAATATGCATGGTAAATGATGATGTAGATAACTAATGTAATGTAATTGATGAGACAAATAAAGTATGTAGCGTGTAGGCAATGTAATGGTGATAATAGAATAAATGTGAAAATAGATAAATGTATCATAATGAAGATGTGAAAATGTAATATAATGGTAATATGATAAAGTGATGAAAATAGGAAGCGGAGAAGATTGGTGATGCCCCCGAGTATGGATGAATAAGCTCAAGTGATATTACCCCTCACCACCAAGGATGATCCCCATAAGCAATAGTGCGTCATCGGGAAATGATTGAGGTGCGCTAGATGAACAACAAAGTGTGATGAAAGGTTCTTAAAACTAATCCCTCAATATTCATGTAAGAACCATAAGAACACAAGTGCGTCATTGGGGGTAAGGTGATAATGATCACTTACCAATGACCAGGACAATGGGTGGAGTTGGATGCATATGGAATAGATGGAGCATGAGTGTATGGACCAACGTGTGTGTCATATGGAGTGACCATGGGATATGCAGAGACTATTGGAAACCCATGGGATGCATGTAATGGATAGTGTGAGTGAGGTAGATGTAATGAATATGGAGGTGGAAGTAATGGAGGTGGTGGATAGCAAGCATGCGACGGTGGTAAACCGAGTATCATGCGCGAGAAGACTCAAGGGGTGTATGCCTATGCTTTTGTGGTGAAGGAGAAAATGATCTCTCATGAGATGTAAAAGATATGACACCAGTGTCCTCTAAATTTTGTAACCTCTCACGTAAAACAAGATAGTCATTGTCACAATGGCCACTAATATGGTGGTAATTACAGTAATATTGATCATGTTGGTGTTGTAAACGGTGTGGAGGGTGGTGGTGATTGGAAGGAAGATGAATTAATTACTCAGTAAGTAATATACGTAAAACATTAAGAGTTCGAACATTAGGTGAAAAACATAGAGGTTCGCGATAATGAGGTGAAGTATTAGTAGTGGTAATTGGTTGCAGAGATGGAGAGACATGTGTAGGAGATGAAGGAGGAGAACAAGGTTATTGTTGGTGCACTTTAGGTTGAGCTAAGGGTTTCTTTGGATTTTTGCTAGGAGGTGGAGTAGGAGTAACATGGTTTGTTTGAGTGGTAGCTAAAGGTGGAGGTTGTTGAGGATGTAGAATTGGAGGTGTAGGTGGAAGAGTAGAGGGCCTAGTAATCAAAGAAACGTGGGAAGGCTTTGCTAGAGAAGAAGAAAGAAGGTCATGTTCTAGATCAATAACCTTATAACACAAAAGTATAAAGGACTCACAAGTATCATACTATAAGCATTGCTTTAGAGGAGGAATAAGACCACGATAGAAGATGAACTACTTTTCCAAGTCACTAGGATGAAAGATAAGTTGATGTATACATGCATTAAAGCGTAAGATGTAATCCTGAATAGGTTCGGAAGAGCCCTGATGGAGAGTGGGAATGTGATCGTATGTGACCCTAGGACCAATATTGATAATAAACCTATGAAGGAAGGCATCCTCCATGTTGTAGAAAGTGCTAATATAACCAAAAGGAAGATGGGTATACCATTAAAGTGCATCATCAACTAGACTAAACCGAAAGGCCTTAAGTAAGAGTTGATCATTGGAATAAGAGGCCATAAGAGTGCAATAATGTACAATATGAGCATGAGGGTCGTTGGTACCATCAAATCATGTAAATGTGGGCATGGTGAAATCCTTAGGAAAGGTTGAGTTATGGATTTTTTTGGGAACAAGATTACCATGCAAGGAATTGTTATCTATAGACACATAGTAAGCCCTACTTTCTAAGGTGAGAGAGTGAACCCGAGACCGAAGTTGACATACAACATGCATGAGCGAGAGGATATCCTGTGATGAAATAGAATAATATGACAACAATGTAGTAAGAGGTTGGAGCTTTCCATTGTGTGTGATCATAGGTATATCAAAAGGTGAAATAGTAGGCTTTAAAGCTAAAAACGCATGAGCAGTGTGTATCTAAGGAGCCACATGAGATGATGAAGGGGAAGTTTTACTAATAGTATTAGAAGTAACATGTGCTTGGGTGAAGTGAAAGGAGGAAGCATAGATAAAGTAGGAATAGAATGGGAAGAAACAACAATATGCGGAGATTCATGTACTATGGTAGAAGAAATATTAGGAGAAGAAGAGGATGGAAGAGGGGAGGCACTCTCAACAGTGTAAAAGAAGGAGACTTCGTAGGAATGAGAGACAAAGTAAGATGGTCAATGCTAGCCGAAACACTACTATCAATGGGATCATCAAGGTAATAAGAATGTGTTGATGAACTAGAATGGGATGTTGGGGAAACATAATGAGAAGCAAGAGAGACATGGGAGTAGCAATAGGAGTGGCTGAAGAGAGGTAGGAGGCAGACTAGGTTGGGAATCAATGCCTAATAGATAATCAATGATAGAAGGATCTAAAACATTAGGTGGCATATCAGAAGAAGAATAAGAACGATCAAAGGGCACTACATGACATGGCGTACAACAAGTAAAAGCAACAGGGTCATTAACAAGGCATATGTCGATAGGAGAGTCGGTAGGATTGGTGGGCACATGTTTTTGACCTTCCAGGAGGATTTTGAGTAGCTTCGGGTAAGGTCGTAGGAGGACTATATAAAGTCAGTAAGTTCAACGATGGTAGCCTCATCATAAATAGGGTTAACACTAAAATGCGACATGATAATAAAAGAAGATTTATGCTAATGACATGATGATCAAAAATCAATAATGTTCTAATGACAGTTCACTAAAATGATTAACTAAAAAAGGATTTTTATCATTTTAACTATTTTATAAGTTAATATAAATAGAAACTAAGTGATATATTGAAGTGCTAGATCTAAATATTTTACTTTTGTATTTGAATGGATTGAAATAATAGAAATGAGAGGGATATGTTACTAACATGTAAATAACTTACCTCACTATGTACGGATCAGTAGCAGATGGTATGCAAACTAGGCAGTTGTGACCGAATGACTTCGTGAAGGGCGAAATTGATTATTTGTCTGCACTTGAGGTGCCTAGGAGTGTAGTGGGGCACCCTTGAAACTCGCTCAATTCTAGATGTTGGGAGCTATGAAAAATCTCAAGACCTATGTTTGGCAGTGTCACAAGGAAATCTAAAACCCTACCTGTTTGTCACACTGGATTCACCAGATGAACTGGATAATGACCTACACAACAAAAGGTTAGTGGGGTGGGCTATCCTCAACCACCAAACTAGTGGACTTATTACGAGCATTGTGCTACATAAGGGACCCTAGTTTAATCATGGTGTGTGTGTGTAATTTTGTGCCTAGGATTCCCTAGTACCAATGACGCGATAATAAGGGGCAATAACTAGATGTAAAATGCAAAATAATGAATGGAAAAGGAAAGAATACAACCCTTTCCCCTTGCGCTTTGTGTGATTTAGATGTGATGCAGATGTAGAAGAAGCCCAAATGCAGTCCCTTACCTTAGTAGATAGTTGCCCTTAATGTGTGTGATGTCCGCCCATAATGTAGTGAGTATGCTTTGTTTATATAGGGATCTCTTGCTCAAATTTCAACACTAATGACCCGAAACTGCCAACTATGACCTACAGGGAATACACAAGTAATTGTTACGACTAAACTTGAATATAGAAATTAAAACCACAAATTATAATGACACGAGTACCTAAAATCACAAACTGGGGCACCCTAGTCCAACCCAAAGCAACCCAAAGATAGACCTAAAGATGACAATCGAACACATTATGACATCCGAGACACCCTAAAAAGATGACCAAGACTACAGAGACAACTAACGAATGAACCAGAGACAAAACACAATGACGCCCGACTAACTCGACCTCAAGATTTAGAGATGGGTTACTAGTGAATACTTTTATTATGCAAGATCCATATATAAATTATCATACTCATGTGGTATAAATGCAATAGTAAATGTGTGATTTTGTGAATACACCTCCTA